>VZZY01012620.1:0-142855 GCA_013400335.1 Eurystomus gularis | reverse complement strand
GAATTTTTGCCACCAAATCTCCAACGCCATTTTTGACACCAATCATTTTCCAATTTCATTTTTTTGCCACCAAATCACTTTCCAATTTCATTTTTTTGCCACCAAATCATTTTCGAATTTCTTTTTTGCCACCAAATCATTTTCCAATTTCGTTTCTGCCACCAAATCACTTTCCAATTTCATTTTTTTGCCACCAAATCATTTTCCAATTTCATTTTTGCCACCAAATCATTTTCCAATTTTGTTTTTGCCACCACATCCCCCACTGAATTCTCACTTCTTCATCATTTCTGCTCCTTTCCCCCCAGCAGCGTGTGGGAGTCCCTGGGGGGATCCCAGTTTGGAGCAGATTTACACCACTTCCCCCACCTGGGAATAGGCCCTGCTTCTGGTTTAGGGCTTTGTTTTGCTTTGGTTGGGTTTTTTTTTGTCGGTTTGGGGTTGTTTTCTTGTTGTTGGTTGTTTTTTTTTTTTAAACCAAGCGTCTTTCAAGCCCGGCAATGAAATTTCGAAGTTGTCATCGCTGCTTTTTTCACCCCTCGGATGAAAGAACAAAACCAACCCAACAACAACCCCCCTGGGCAGAAGCGGTTCAATAAAACTCCGAGGATGGGGAATAGATATTTCGGGCGCGATCGGGTGCAGCCCCCTCAAGGGGTTCTACAAACAAGGGGGGAGGGGGGGAAACCCTCTAGAAAGACAGAAAAAAAATAATCCGCATTCTTTCCGCCACTTACCAAACCTTCCAAGTCCCAGTTGACTTGAGGCCCCCCGAAGCCGCGGGTCCCGCGGCCCTCTCCCCACGCCGGGGGAACCCGCGGCGTTTTATAGCGTGGAAGCTGGGGGTGGTCCCCGCCCACAGGGTGCTGCTGGAAAATGAGGATTCATTCATAAGCATCTGGGGACGATGACAACGGTGAAGCTTCCACCCCGAGCCCCCGCTGCCGCCCGGGGCGCCGGCCAGGCCCCCTCCGGCCCGTTGCTGCTTCTCGGCCAGTGCCCCGCCGCCAAAAAACTGCCTTTCCATTGGAATCGCTCCAAGAGGGGCTCCGAGAGCGGCCCCCACACTTGCACCCCTTGCAGGAGCGGCTGGTGGGGTTCTTTTTCTTTTTCTTTATTTTCTTCTTCTTTTTCTTCTTTATTTTTTTCTTTTTTTCCCCTTCTTTTATTCTTTTTTCCCCTTATTTTTTCTCTTTTTTCTTCTTTATAGTTTCCTTCTTTCTTATTTTTCCTTCTTTTTATTATTTTTTCTACTCTTCTTTTTTCTTATTTTTTTCCTTTTTTCCTTCTTTATTTTTTCCTTTTTTCTTCTTCATTTATTCTTTTTTCTTTTTTATTTTTTCCTTTTTTCTTAATTTACTCACTTTCGTCTTCTTTTTCCTTCCCTATTTTTCCTTTTCCCCTTCTTTTTCTTCTTTATTTTTCCTTCTTTTTTCTCAATTTATTCTTATTTTTCTTCTTTCTTATTTTTTCTTTTTTATTTCTTCTTCTTTATTTCTTCTTCTTTATTTCTTTTTTCTTCTTCATTTTTTCCTTCTTTTTTCTTTACTTTTTCCTTCATTATTTTTCCTTCTTTTTTATTTTTTCCTTTTTCCTTCTTATTTTCTTTATTTTTTCCTGATTTTTTAGTCATTTTTCCTTTTTTCTTATTTTTTCATCTTTTTTCCTTTTTCCTTATTTTCCTTCTCTTTTTCTTCTTTATTTTTTCCTTCTTTTTTCCTTATTTCCCTTTTCCTTCTTCTTCCCTTCCTTATTGTTTTTTCTTTATTTTTTCCTTCTTTTTTTCTTATTTTTCCTTCATTGTCATTTTTTTCTTTTTCCTTCTTTTTTATTCTTTCCTTCTTTTTTCCCCTTTTCCTTCATCTTTTCTTTTTTATTTTCCTTCTTTTTTTCCTCTTTAATTTTTTCCTTCCTTTTCTTCCCCCTTCTTCTTCTTTTTTTTTTTTTTTTTTTTTGAAAAGCCTCCGAAACCAGAATGTTTCTGCAAAGAGTTTATCAAATTACATTTGGGGACAAAGAAGCTAAAGTGCATTTTCTTGAAGGCTTGACAATTGGGGAGCCATCAAGGAAATGAAAAGAATGACAGAAAACCAAAGGCTTTTGTCAGATGGAGAAACGCCGTCGAGAAAAGCCAGGGTTGGGGGGCCTTTATTTTTGTTTTGGTTGGATTTCCTTTCCACTTGCATTTCCCAGGTGTTAAAGTCGGGGCTGTGGGGAGGGCAGGGAAAGGGAAGGAGAAGCCGGTGGGTTTGGGGGGGACTTAAACGGGGCGAGGGCAGGGGGGAACGATTTCTCCTCCCGTGGTTTTTAACAAGATGCCAGTGTTTCAAAGAAAAATGAAGCCCCTTTGGAAATGTGAAGCTGCCGAGATAATGACGGCGATCTCTCTAAGACTGGATGGGAACAGGTGATATTTTTTCCGTCCTTTCTTGTTCCCATCTGTCCTTTGTTCCGTACGAGACCGAAGCGAGACAGAAACGAGATCATTTTGATATTCCCCTTTTTGTGCAGAGCTTCTCCCAAGGAAAAGAACCGCGCAGCTTGGTCCCGCTCCAGGCGTTATTAGAGAGGGGGGCTACAGAGAGAGAGAGGCACAAACCCACGACAGATAAACTCCCTCAACTCTCCTTTTCCTACACCTTGCACGGCCAGAAGCCGCCCGGCTGGCTCTGCTCCTGGTCACGATGGTCTCTCAGGAAGATGCTCCAGGGACCCCCCAGGCAGCCCCTCGGGATGATCCCACCGCTTTAGTCCCATCCACGCTCCATTTGCTTCCCCAAGGTGCCACCCCCCCGACACTGTGGCAGCACTCTGGGGGCTCTCCCAGCCCCCAAAGCCATCCTGTCCCTCCACGTACGACAGACGATCCCATCCCTCCTTCCAAACCAACTGCCAGGGCAATCACCAGCAGGCAAGTGCTCTGATGCCCCTTTGGAGCATCCCGAATTCCGGGCAGGCATCCCGCAGGAGCCCTGCTCGGAAGCATCAGCAGGGGCTGCACGCAGCAAGCGCTGAGCTTCTGTTGCTTTTTATTATTATTATTTTGGCTCCATTAGGAACATTTTGCATGTTTTCTCCCCCCGCTTCAGAAAATCGGCAGATTTCAGCTCCCGGCTGGGTCAGATAAGCGGGGATGCAACTGCCTTTCCCTGTGAGCTGGCAATATTTCCTGGATATTGCAAATAATTTCAGGTATCCCCAGTCTTTCCTTAATGCCTCCTGGTGGGAAATTTCTTTTCAAGAAGAAGAAATTATTTTCCTCCTAAAATGTCTTTCTTGCTTTTGCACCATCTCCTATTTTATCTTCCTTTCTAGCACCTCTGCAAAGCATCGCCCTAAAGAAAAAAAACTAAAAATCTGGTTTAAATGCCTTTCTGAAAACCCAACCCACCAGCCCCGGCTGGGATTTATTCTCTTTTTCCAAACAAACTTCCTTTTTTTAAAAAAAAAATTATTATTATTCCGCTACCAGCAAAACCATCCTCCCAAATCTCAGCCCCGTTTTTTTTTTTTGAAAACCATCTGGCTTTGCCCCTTGCCTGGGTCTTCTGTGAGCCGCAGATAATTACCCGAAAGGGTGGGCTGCGGAGGATTTTTGCATCATTGCAAGAATACAGCCACTATTATTCTAGCAAGACAGCCTTTTAGAAAATTAAAAAGGCATAACGAGAAACATCTTACCCTGCTCTGAAGGAAAATAAACTACGTTGAAGTTTCTCCGCTCGTCTGCCCGGGTAATCCGAGACAGGGACGGGCTGGGAGGGAGCGAGGGGTCCATGTGTGCGGGGATATATTTTCAAGAGAGGAGATTCTGAAGATGCTGCTGAAACGCTATTTATATCCCAGCCCTTTTCATACCAAACACCGCACAAAAGGTAACTTCAAGGCCACGCTGAGTGGGAATAATTCAAAGTTTCTAAGTTTTCCCTCGGTGAAAACGCCCGGTGAACAGGGAAGGGGGCTGGGATTTACACTGTTATCTTGGATTTTCACCCTCCTCTCCGCGCTAAAAAGCCCCTTTCCCCTCCCTGCTCCAAAAGTCATCCGAAACCCTTTGAAAAAGAGTTTGAAAAATTAATAGAAAGAGCCGGTGGAGCCCATCGGTTCTTGCACAGCAGCTAGTGATCTGAAGGGCTGGAGCCGATGTCCGGCTGCCGGCTCCCGTCCCTCGAGCCCTGCCTGCTCTGCTTATTAAATCCCGCTGTGGGGAGGAAAAAAATCCCCAAAAAATCGGGAAGAAGAAGGAGGAGGAGGGGGAGAAAAAGAAAAGAAAGAAAACAAAAGACCCAAATGAAAAACACATCAAGCCTCAAACGAGAGGGAGTCCGGCGTGGGATTTATTGTCTCCCCGAGCGCTGAAACGAAGGGCTCGGCTTGTGCCAGAGACATGGCCCAGCAGCCGAGCAGGGCTCCCCGGCGAGGAGATGCTCTCCTAAAGCACCCCCCAAAACAACCCTTTTCTCCTCCATAGCTTTCTAAAATCTCTTCTGTTTCAGGTCAACTAGCTGAGGATGGCAGTGGGCTCCCAAGCTTGCCCAGAGCCAGGGTGGTCACGATGTTTAGGGTGCATGTACCCGGCGATTGGGGCACCCAGCATTTTGGGCACCCAGCAGAGCCCACACGGGTTGAGGGAGCCCCATCCTGCTGATCCTACACCCTCCCAGCCTGCAGCACCTGCAGCCCTCCAGGCCAAGCTTTAAACAGAGGGAAGACGCTCTGGGATGGGGCCACCCCTTTGCCGCCGAGTTTTGGGGTGAAGCACCTGAGCACCCGCTGGTGGCACAGAGAAGGTGGAATCCCCACTCATGGCTTGCAAGATGCTCTACAGTGGGTGCAAATGGGTGCAGGATGGTGCCCCTTGGCCCAGGGATGGTGCTGGGAGCTCACCCAGCCCTGGGGACAAGAGGAGGCACCGAAAAGCAGGAGAGGGGAGGGGGGGATGCGTGCTGCCATAGTGGGATGACACAAGGCTGGCATCCCAGGCAGGCACAAGTGACAGGTGATATTTTTTCAAAACAAACAAAGCCATAAAACAGCTTTTTCCCACATCAGAGTTCGGAATTTTGCAATTTACCCTTTTTTAGCAAAGCAAGAAGAAGGGACATCCTTCTTCTCTGCACCCAGAAAATGAGAGGGGGGTTTGTGAGAGAGGAGAAGTATTGGGGAAGAGGAGGAAAACGGCATTTTTCAGAACAAGTCTTCCCCAAACTAGAATCATAGAACGCAAAACTTGAAAGTTTTCCACTTCCCGCAAGGACACATGGAACGAAGCTGAGGGCAACACGGCACTTTTTCTTTCAAGAAAGCTTCATCCCCTTTCAAGCAGCACCACTCTGAGTCTCACAAACTGCTTGTGTGACCTTAAGATTGAAAGGAAACACAAGGGCCCCGCTGAAACCCACAGAATAAATCGGTATTTCACTCGTGGACGAGGTGGGGTGATGATCCTGGGAGGGGTTGTGGATGCTCCATCCCTGGAGGTGTTCAAGGCCAGGTTGGATGGGGCCTTGAGCAACCTGGTCTAGTGGGAGATGTCCCTGCCATGGCAGGGGGGCTGGAACTAGATGATCTTTGAGGTCCCTTCTAACCAAAACCATTCTATGATTCTTTGGTTCAATGGTTCTATGGTTCCATGATTCCATGGCTCCATGGATCTATAGTTCTATGATCCAATGGTTCTATAGTTCTATGACTCTATGCTGGCTCTGAGTATCTCTCCATCTCCTGAGACACACACCGACGGTTTCTCTAGTCCGTCTTTGGGAACACTGAGTTACAAAGAAGTTTTCTCATTCCCCTCACAGAACTCAGTTTTCTTACAAGGAAAACTGCCTTAAACTCCAAATCGACTCACGCTCCCAGTTAAAAATCAGGGAAAGAAATAACCTATTCCGAGAAGTTTTTTCTGAGGGCTTTCCAGGACAGCAAACCCATCTTCCTGCATAAATCAGCCCCGATTTATGCTGGGAACAGAAATGAGGAGAGCTTCAGCGATACCCAGGTGCTTCATGGGCTGGTTTGGGGTTACCAGAGTGGCATTGCCTCACCTCTCCACCTTCCGCTCCTCTTTGCGAGCAAACCCCTAAATCAAGTATTAAATAATCCAGGGTGACGAGGCCCCAGAAAAATCCAACCAACCTTTGCAACGGGTTTTTCGAGGCTCGGGTGAAACCGTATCAAATCTCCGGAGCTGGCAAGCAGCGTGGGGAGGAAGTTGTTAACATTTTGGTGTGAGAAGGTACCTGCTCATCCTTTCAGCCCTCGCCATTCAAGCCGGGCACGTGAACAGTTACGGTTAAGAGCACAAAACCTCTGCACAAAACGCCGCGGAGTGACCCAGTAGCTAAGAGCTCATTTGCATTCATTAACCGTCCCGAGCCAAGTTCAGAGCTATTACTGCAGACCTGCTCCCCCCTCCTCTCCAGTCCCCCTTTACCTGCCCTGTGAAAGGTCCCTCTCTCCAACTGAAGCTCCAGGGATCGCGCTGGGCTCGAGACCTATCAAGTGACAGAGAAAATAATTCGCTCTGAAAGAAGATGCATCCCCAGGGCCTGGCGCTGAGGCCTCCAAAGAGGCAGCTCTGCACCGATCTGGGAGGCTTTGCTCTGCCAGGAGAGGCATGGATGCGTCCAGGGGCTTCCAGCTCTTGCTGCTGCCCATGGAGCTGGGAAAGGGGGTGGCCATTCCCAGGATGAGGCGGGGAATGATCAGGGATTTTATTCCCCCCGCTGCATCCTTTCCTGCCTTTGAATGGAGTTTAAACCTAGGAGAGATGGGGCATCTGTGCTGGTATGAGTTTAGCATGCAAAGAGCAGGTTTATTTGCACCTGCCTCCTGTGGGCATCCCCTGTCTCCCTTGAGGGTCTCCTGGAGTCTCTGAGACACTCTCCCAGAGAGGTTTTTTCCCAGGACATGCTCTCCTCTTCCTCCAATGGCACATCCCAGTAGCATCCCAGCAAGTCCTCCTCAGCTCTTGGTAGAAACTCTGCACCCAAGGTTACCTTCAATGTGAAACCAGTGCCCTAAAAGCTCCTCTGTTTGGAACCTCCTTGACCAAGAGGATCCTGATGAGGGATCACAGGCAGCAGTGCTACAGGGAGCTCAGGGGGACCATGCCTGCAAGTCCCATCACCACCATGACAGCCCCATCCTGATGCACCACCAGCTACCAGCACCTCGTGTCCTCATCACCAGCTTGCAACGTGGGTGTGCGCTGGAGGACAGACTCACGGATGTGGTGATCCCCCAGGATAAGGGACCAGGATTGCCACCACCGGTGGCTCAGCGCCACGCGATGCTCACACTGCACAACGCCATGACCTGGAGGTGGGCTGCGACTTACAGGGACGGATCCCGATGCTCAAAGCTGCTGTAAAATCACCAGGGCGCTGGGACATCCTTCTCCGTCTCGCATTGTCTACCTCTCGCACTAGACGGTTCTCATTAAGCGCCGCAATTGATCTCCTGTCTTTAAAGGAAACAAGAAAGAAGGAACAAACCAAAAGGGATCCTCCTTCCTTCAGCCCAGGGGAACAAATCTGGCTTTAATTTCTTTTCCTTTTGTCATTCCAGTTGGGGATTTCACTTTAACGATGCTGCCTTCCCCATTCCTCTTCTTCTGCTCTTCGAGAAACAGGAAAGTACCCCCTCTGCTTTCTATGTTTCCTCCCTTTGTTCTCCACTGCGCTCCTCTGATTTATGAAAGGACTTTTCTCTCCCTATATCTTTCCTGTTGGGAGTCGAGGACCCCCAAAAAGTGGTGGTCCCCACCCCAGAGTTCAGAAGAACCGCTCTGTGGCTTGCTGTGATGGTTTGGACTGGCACTAAATACTGCAGCTCCACTGGGAAGGTGCTGGAGGACCACACCTTTGGAGCTATCCTTTGGGAGGAGGCTTCAAATTTATGCTACTGAATGGCTTTGATTTCCAGTAGCGGGAGAAATTCCACTCCAGCACCCAGTATAATTCATACCCAAACAAGCAGGAGGAGGCTGGCAGACCAAGCTACCGAGATTCACCTCTCCAGAAGATTAGATCCTGCATGGCAGCGCTGTAGAAGACCCAGGAGACATGGTAAAAGGTCACCTCCTTTCCCTGACCCGTGGGTAGACCATTGCTGTCTCAAATCACGGTGGTGCACATGGAGGGTGGGAGAAGGAGCCTGCGCTGCTCCAAGGGCGTGGGATGATAATTCCAGGAAAAAAAGCAGGATTTAGGGGTTAAGGTGGGAAGGAGAATGGAGCATAATGGCCTTTTAATCAGAAAATGAGCCCAAATGATGTTTTTTCATTTGGCATATGCATCAAAAAGTTATTAAAAGGAACTGGTTAAATATCTCATTAATGAAGATGAATGAGGCCTCAGATTTGTTTTTAAACAGTTCAAAGCAGTTTTTTTCTGACCTCCCAAAGTGTGCATGTGGAGGGGGGTCTCAATGGCTTAAAATGTTCCTTTTCTTTATTTATTTTCCTTTTTTTTTTTTTAAAGCAGCTTAAACTGATTTCAGTGCTGGAGCTGCTGCTGCACACCCTGGGAGGGAGAGATCAGGCTGGGACATGAGAAAAATTGCTTTGCTGAGTGCAGAAACACACCAGGGAGCTCTGCAGAAGAAACAGCTCCAGGGGATGAGGCGTCTCATCCCTCTAAAATCACAGCTGGACTGTGGCAAGCTCTGAAGGATGCAGGTTGTCCCACCACTATGTTCACCATCACCATCCCATGGTCCCGCTGTCCCAGCCTGGGAGACCAAGCCTTGTCCTGGGGACCAGGTTGAATGAGGTGTCCACCCAAGTTCTCATCCACAAACCTTCAGGCTGCTAGTGGGGCTGGTGCTGCTCTCGTCTCTCAAGTAACTAATGACAGGACAAGAGGTAATGGCCAGGGGAGGTTTGGATTGGATATCAGGAAGAAATTCTCTACTGAAAGAGTGGTCAAGAATTGGAACAGGCTGCCCAGGGAGGGGGTGGAGTCACCATCCCTGGAGGGGGTCAAAAAATGAGTAGATGTGGTGCTTCGGGACACGGTCTAGGAGTCAGGGAGATGTTAGATGAAGGTTGTACTAGATGCTCCTAGAGATCTTTTCCAACCTCAATGATTCTGTGAATCCCAAGCCCCAAATCAAAAGTATCCCAGTGCTTGCAAAGCCCAGGGACAGGAGGGAGCGGAGGGCAGGGGAGGAGCGTGGTTTCAGATTGGTTTTTGATACACAGCCTAAAACAAGGCACAGAGGAGCTTCTTTTAAGAGTGATTGCATTAAAATAGCCCTCTCCATTACACAGACACTAATAGAGGCTCAGTGCATTATTCCTATCAAAGTGCAATTTGCATTTACAAAGGGGTCCTGGGAAGTGATGGATGGGGAAGGAATGGGGAAAGGCTTGTAAAGCCGAGCGTGCTCATCTTGGAGTAACTTTCAAGCACAAGGCGGTTTTTCTTACACCTTCCCCTCCAAAGAAACTCGTGACGTCTGCTTAAATGAACATTCAGGCTCTCGCCTTTCACCCCGCAGCCCATCAATAAAAGCTGGAGGAGCGGAGGAGAGGGGATATTCATTTATCTTCATTAGGACTCTGGCCAGCTCCTCTGATCACCACGTCGGGCGTTGCCGGGAAGAGAAAAAGCTACTGTTCCTTTCCCTGGCTTCCCTGCCCGCACAGGCACACCCCACCACGAGGCTCGCAAGCATCTCGGGGTGGTGGGACCTCACTCAGCACCTGTCCTTGGCCTATGGAAAAAATGGGATTTTGGGGGTGTCTTTTATCATAGAATGGTTTGGGTGGGAAGGGACCTTTAATGGTCATCCAGTCCAACCCTCCTGCACTGAGCAGGGACATCTGCAACTAGAGCAGGTTGCTCAGAGCCCCGGCCAACCTCACCTGCAATGGTGCCAGGGATGGGGCAGCGACCACCTCTCTGGGCAACCTGGGACAGGGTCTCGCCACCCTCAGAGTCAAAAATTTCTTCCTTCTCTCTAGTCTGAATCTCCCCTTTTAGTTTAAAGCCATCACCCCTTGTCCTGTCACACCAGGCCCTGCAAAAAGATTGTCCCCATCTTTCTGACAGGCCCCTTGAAGTCCTGAGAGGCCCCAAGAAGGTGTCCCCGGAGCCTTCTTTTCTCCAGGCTGAACAAGCCCAACTCTCTCAGCCTGGCCTCCCCACAGAGGGGTTCCAGCCCCTTGATCATTTTTCTGTCCTCCTCTGGACCAGCCCCACTATGGAGTGGAGGCATATTAAAGATGAGAGGAACCCTAACAGACAGGCAGAAGATGAAATGGATGATATCTGGCTTGAATATCTTAAAGGGATGATATCTGGCCTGAAAACTCAGCCTCCACATTACCCATCTGAACTAGCTCTTTAGAGTCCCACTCCTGCTTTGGACAAAGGGCATCTTTCTGGGAAAGGCACTCCACCCTCTCTGCTCTGCTCAGGGTTTCATTCCACAGACATGCTGAAAGGCCGCCTCCTTCAAATGCCTCTACAAATCTTTCTAGGATGTTGAGGAACAGATCCACCGTCGGCTGTTCTTGGGGATGTCATGCATTCATCACTGGATGCTCTCCTACCTCTTCCCATGAAGTGGGAGGTGTCCCTGCCCATGGCATGGGGATTAGAACAGGATGATCTTCAAGGTCCCTTCCAACCCAAATAATTCTATAATTCTATGATTTCCCACCTTTGTAACTTTTCCTCCAGTAGCTAGCAGAGCCGTCCTCTTGGCATCTAAAAGATGTCATCTGAAATGGGAAGGAGCCTGCAGGACAACGTAATTCATGAGCTGGAGGAACCACTTTGCAATAGAAATGTCACATCAGGAACCCACTGCTGACAGTGGGTATGGTTCATCCCACCTAGGTGGAGCTGTCCACAAACAAGGCATCTGCTGGAGGCTTGCTCTCTGAGGTTCCCTGGTACTTTCCAAGATGGAGACATCTCCTCTCAGGACTGGTGTTTCAGAGGGGCAGGGTCTGTCCTTCCATAGAAGCAGTCATGTCTTGGGATGGGATGAATCTCTCCCTGGAAGTGCCTCATGGCCTGGCATAGCTCCACTTCAGTAAGAGGAGAGAAGGCAATAAAAAGATAAGGGAGGGGAAGGAACATGGCGTGATCATGGAATACTCTCTGGTCTAGCATGACATTCACTGGGAAGACATTAAGATTCACACCACATGCGTTTCTTCTGGTTGAACACAGACATTTCACCCAAGAGCATGTGTTCAGCCTTCCTCTGTACTCCAGCTGATACAAGTCATCTCATCCTGACTTAGCCACCTAAAATCAGACAGGTCATTTCCAGGTGGGAGCATCTACTCTTGTCCTTCAGCTCTGGAAAGCTCTCACGGCTCTAAAGTTGGGTGGGATTAATCCCTCTCCCATGTTTAGATGAGAAAGCAGGATTCAGGGTCCTCATAGCACAGGCACCAACTTCCCAAGAGCAGTGAGGGAATTGAGTGTTATTTCTTCTTATCAGTTTTGGGAGCATTTTTCTCAGGTTTTTTCTCCCTTGCTTCTGTTTGGGGGGATTCTAAACCACATGCAAGGCACCAGCCCCAGGTGACACAAAGCATGGAGCAAGCGGCGATCCCTTCCCTTTTGGCCCTGAGTAGAGCTGGCTGACCCGAGGAGGACTAGTCCCTGCTCTGGCCACTATGAGAATCACCGTGGTCCCCTCTGCTGCACCATCCCCATCATACCTCAGCCTCATTCACCACCACCAAAAACACCCTGGAAAGAAAAAAAAAAAATAAAAAAAATCCCCAGGACTACAGCTTGTGACTGCCGGGCACTAAAGATGATGGATTGAGGAGCGCGATTGCTCTCACCACCTTTTACAGGCTTCCCCAACAGCAGCTTCTCTGCTTCACAGGCAGTTATTGCCTCTATTTTCTGTTTTACGGGATTAACAACCACGTCACCTCTGCCCTTCCTAACCTACCGTTCCGCCTGACAACCACCTTTTTTTGTCTAATTGCCCAACTGACATCATTAAGTCACACTTGGGCGTTCTCAGCCAGGACTTGGCTTGAAGCGTGCTCTACTCTGGACCCACAGAAGGGTTCACACGCCTGAAAATGTGTCCAACGCTACTCACAGAAGGCAGCTCCAGAAAATACTGCTTCTACCTAAAGCCCCACATCAGGGCTTCAGAAAGGGGACAGAGCAAACTCCTTTCTCTCACAGCTCATCTGCCCCTGTGATCATAGAATGGCTTGGGTTGGAAGGGACTTTAAAGATCAGCTAATGGTTGGACTCAATGTTCTTAAAAGTCTTTTCCAACCTAAATGTTTCTACGATTCTATCTAGTTCCAGCCCCCCTGCCATGGGCAGGGACACCTTCCACTAGTCCAGGTTGCTCAAAGCCCCATCCAACTTGGCCTGATCGGAGCTGGCTCAAGCATCTCTCCCCCTTACAAAGTCCTGCAGGAGAGATGAGGACACCCCACATTCTTCTCAAAGAAACAAGGAGTTTTAATTGTGTGAGCTACAAGGAAGAAGGGATGATGGACAGAGGTGCAAGGATGTATAGCTACTTCCATGCTAGCCACCACCCAACGCATCTGAAGGCTTACTCTTGTCTACTGCCTTCCCTCCCACCTCAGCTCAGAGCAGTTCAATTCCATCAGGCCATGGCAGCTTTCCACTCCTGGCCCCAAGCAGCATTATTTTCTCACTTTTCTTTCCCTGTTTGCCAATGGAGGAGCGTGTTTGAACAAGGCATTTGCTTTGCAGACAACGCATAAAGAGCTGGGAGTAGCTATCTGACCAAGAATGACCTTCAGCCCCATGCTGCTCATGCTGGCAGCCCCAGCAACCTCCCTAAGTGTGGTGCATCTCCATGCCAGCATGTCTGCACCTTGCTTAGAAAAGCAGCGTGCTCTGTGGTGACCCTCCATGCGCTACACGACATCTGAAAGGGGTCTCCACATCCCATGCTCAGGTCCTGCTGCCTTGCAGCAGGTAAGAGCAAATTCCTTCTTGTTCTACCTCCTGGCACATTTCCTACTCTATGGAGGTCTTCAGCTCATGACAAGCTATGCTTGATCACCTGATATCTCTCCATCACATTGATTACACAGACCAGATCTTTAAGACAAGTCTCAGTTGCCCACACAAGAGTACAAAGAGGTGTCTGAGGTGCTCAAGGCATCCGAGTTGTCCATATGGAGCCAATGGTAAAAGCTCAGCACCTCTGGGGGAACTGCATCCTCCTTGAACAACAACTGAAGGCCAAGTAGGCTCCCCAGGTCTCTAAAACTGGCACTGCCCTCCGAGATGTCCACACCTCTACATTTAGGTGTGGGAATCTAGTAACTGCATCTTGCCCAGTGTCCAGCTGGAACTCATCCACCAGAGACAGGAGAAACCCTCACTTATATGACTGCGATGAGGCTGGAAGGACCTTGAGGGATCTCTCATTCAAGGATCCCCAGATTTCATGAGCAGAGCTGCAAACTGCTTAGTTTCTAATTTTGTGAAAGAACAATGCATGTCGGGGGAGACTCAAGAAGGGGTGATGATGCTACTGTGTCTGCAGCAGCAAAACTCCTTTAAGAAGCCCCATTCCCAGAAGACCTGGCCACGGGATTATTGAAAAGACCTGAGTTTGAACAAACAAGAAAG
Source organism: Eurystomus gularis (assembly GCA_013400335.1). Taxonomy (NCBI): domain Eukaryota; kingdom Metazoa; phylum Chordata; class Aves; order Coraciiformes; family Coraciidae; genus Eurystomus; species Eurystomus gularis. The sequence continues at coordinate 129,236 of VZZY01012620.1, read as the reverse complement.
AAAACCCTGAAAGCAGTGTTTGAAACCACTCCGTTACTGGATGGTTTTGAAGATCCAGCTCACGTCTTTGCTACCAACAAGGCAGCAGCTCCCACCACCTCCTGACCCCAAAGCTGGGACGACCTCAGCTGCCTCCTCCCTGTGCTGCTCCACAGTGCTCAGCATGATTCAAAACCTCTCCAGATACATTTTTCTGGCATGATATGGCACAAGAGGACATTCAGCCCATTGCTGACCCCAGCTCTGTGCAGGGGTCCCCTTGCAGCATCTGCTCCAGCACAAACCATTCCCAACACGCCTTGGTCCTCTCTCTTCTCAAACCACCGTGGATGGAGATGCTGCCTTGCTGCAGCCCCCAACACAAATGCCTGTCCTCACCATAAAAAAAATGTTCCTCCCAACTTCAATCTCTCTGGATATAATTTAAGATAATTACCTCCCTTCCCATTCCTGGTGAACAAGGAGGACAGTTCATTCCCCTCCTCTTTGCAGAAGCCCGTTACACATTTGTAGCCTGTTATAGCCAATGGCAAACCTTTGGATCTTCCTTCCTTGGCCATGATTTCCAATCCTCTGGTCTCTTTTGCAGCCCAACTCCAGACTGTTGCCAGCCAATCTGTGTCCTTCCAGCACTGCAGTCCACAAACTTGGGCTCAGAGGTCTCAGTAGCACCAAGCTGGAGAGGGAGGTTGGATGCCTGGACCATGCCCAGCAGAACCAAGCTCACACCTTCCCTCTTCCATCATTTTTTGATGAGGAAAATGGTTTCCTTGAGCATTAGATCTCCCCGTCTCTACCTCGACGTAGCATTACCCAGATGTAGACCCGCTCACCTTTCCTTGGGTGGGACTTCCTGAGTGGAGTGGGGAGAGTGGCTGTAAAATGGAGCCAGGCAACCAGGTATGTCTCAGAAAGCCCAAGATGTACTTTAGTCATTGGCTTATCAAGACAGGAATGGGATCGGGGTGACTTCAGGGTTAAGGATGTCCCACATCCCATTCATCTGCTTTCTCGCAGTCCTTGGGAAAAAAAAAATAATAAAGATTCATAGAATCATAGAATGGTTTGGGTTGGAAGGGACCTCAAAGATCATCCAGTTCCAACCCCCCTGCCACAGGCTGGGACAGCCCCAACTACACCAAGTTGCTCAAGGCCCCGTCCAACCTGGCTTTGAACACCTCGTCCACTAGATCACTAGAAAACCAAATTAAAAGATAACAAGCCAAAAAAACAAGGAAGAAGCCAGTCCCATCTGCACCAGGAAACTTCCTCATCGAAATTCCAGTATGCAAATCTCGCACACCCATCCCACCACCCCAGCAGACTGGTAGATCAAAATAGTCAGAGAAGCAAGAGAGTTTTACGAGGTGCACGGCATGGAGACAGGAGGAGCAGGCAGCTCGGAGAGCCTTGGATGGTGATGGAGGTTTCTGTGGTGCCAGCTGATACCCACACTCCCGGGTCCCAGCTGGAGGGACCTTGAGCGGCTTTCTCAGGAGAACTGGGAGGCGTGGCAGGAGATGACAGTGTCTCATCAGCTGGTGGAAAGGCGAGAGGGGCTTCTTGTCTTTGCTGCAAGGAATGAGGTCTTTCCTGGTGACAATACCAGCCACCACAGACATGGCCTTAATCAGCAAAAAGAAGCATCCTGGCAAAAAAAAAATAAATTAAAAATGATGCTACTGTAAATTGAGTGTTTGCAATTAGAATTAATTATTATCACTTGGGTATTCACGGCTGCATGTTTGGCTATTTGGATATTAGGAAAATTTTCTTTCTTGTAAGGGCTGTGAAGGGCTGTGCCAGGCTGCCCAGGGCAGTGGTGGAGTCCCCATCCCTGGAGGGGTTTCTAAGCCGTGGAGATGTGGTGCTGAGGGCCATGCATTAGCGGTGACCTGGCTGTGCCCGGTTAATGATTGGACTCGATTATCTTGATCCAACCAAAACTGTTCTGTGATTCTATCCAAGCTGTAAAGACTTGAGCTGTAGGTTTGCTCAGTGAGAGCTTGGTTGACCATGACTGTGCTGCAGAAGCACAATCAGAGATGTTGGGATGAAGGTTGGACTTGATGATCCTAGAGGTCTTTTCCAACCTAAATGACTCTATGATTCCATGATCTGCCCCAGCACGATGGATGTGTCTGGGACCATCCTTCAGCCCTGAGGCCATCTGGCAGGGACAAGCCTTTGCCCATTGAATTGACCTCCCCTACCTGCCAAAACAGGATGGCCACACCCAACCTGCCTACTGGGAAGGGTCTGGGCCCACACGCACTCCTGAACCATACCTGAGAATTACCTGGGCGAGTGCTAATGATTAAACAGTGAAGATAATGAGTGTCCGAACCCTGGAACTGGTTAATTTGCTGGTAGAGACACAGCCTGAGGCCTTTCACCGCAGCCCTACCCTGGGAAAGCATCCTAGAGACTTGAAACCATTCGAGCAGGTGTGAAATGTTGTCCTGGGTTAGGATTAAGGGTTTGGTTGAAGTTGAAGCCAGTGATGGGGAGATCTTGGTCTGGTAACCTCATAAGGCCAGTCTGGGCATATACTGTGCTCAGTGTCCAACACCGGGCTGGGTTTTGGATGAAGCCAGCACCTTCACACACTCCTTCCAGCACCTTAGGGCCAAACCCCAGGGAGATGTTGTCTACCCCTGCATGCCACCACCCGCGTGCATGAGCCCTGGGCTGCTCTGCCTGCAGACAAAACTCACAAACCTCTCCTGAAGTCACGGAGCGCTGGAGACGAGCAGGAAAGCTGTGACTTCACCACTCCTGGGGGCTGGATGTGCAGGGTCATCCCCAGGACTGCTTGTTCACGGGGGCTTTCTGTCTCTGTAGGTCACCACAGTGAAGCTTTTGATGCTGAGATGTCCAGGGCATGACCTTGAAGGCCCTTGTAGTCCAGTCTGCCCTTAGGTATGAGCTGGCTTTGCATCCCTTCTGCCAAGTTGACAGTGGAGTTGTCTTCTCCTCAAGCTATGCTGGAGAAGGGTGGTATTTCTTGGTCAAAGCAGAAACTAGCATACAGTGTGTGGCTGTGCTGATGAGCTGCTTGATTTCTCCTGGGTCCACTAGTGAGATGAAACGGCTCAGGAAGGTGGGAAGTCAAGCCTCGCTGCAGCTCCGTAATGCTGGAGCCATCACTTCCTGGGAAGCTGGTGGTTCCTGTGGAGACCGAAGAGCATCCTGACTGATGCTGCTCACATCGTGTCTGCACACCAAGGGCTTGTTCCACACTGCATCACAGCTCTGGGGGACTTTTGACCAGGACGTTAGTAATAAAATAGACGACACAGGTCACAGGATAACAGAATGGTTTGGGTTGGAAGGGACATTAAAGATCATCTAGTTCCAAGCCCTCTGCCATGGGCAGGGACACCTCCTAGTAGACCAGGTTGCTCAAGGCCCCATCCAGCCTGGCCTTGAACACTTCCAGGGATGGGGCATGCAGAACCTCTCTGGACAACTTATTCCAGTGTCTCACCATCCTCACAGTGAAGAGATTCTTCCTTACATCTCATCTACTCTCTTTCAGTTTGAAACCATTACTCCTCATCCTATCACTACAAGCCCTTGTAAAAAGTCCCTCCACAGCTTTCTTGTAGGTCTGTGTCACCCCTGGCTGTCTGCACCCATCCTTAAACCTGGCAACACCCTCATGCTTCTGACACCACATGCAACCTGAAGCCCAGCTGTGCTACTGCAGCCTTCTATCTGCAAATGCTGTTGAGATCCCTCCCTCCTCCACCCGCTTTGAGATGAACAAAATATTCTCAGCCACTTTAGCCACGAAGAACCCAAAGGGATCTGAACCCATACTCCAGGTACAAAGATGCTCCAACCCTCTTGTCAGCCCCATGCTGGGGCATGTTTTCCCCACCAAGCAAGAAGACTCCCAACCAATCCCACCAAGGAAGTTAATTCTCCAGCCAAGTTTTGCATCTCTTAAGCAATTGCCTTTCCATAGTGAGGCAGGAACACTCTTTGGAGCAGGATATTTCTCAGCAGGACACGACAGACCGTGATGGGGTGGGGAGGATGGGGCTGAGTATCACAGACACGCGGTGAGTGCTTACCTCAAGGCCTCAGGCTGCTGCACCACGCTCTGCTCCACCTCCTGTCAGCAGTCTGATGCAAACCCACATTTTTCTGACCGCAGTGACTGCAGGCTACCTTATATCCTACCCTCAGACCTCTGAGCAGATGGATTTGAGCAGACACATCCCAGTCTGTACCTAGAAAGAGGTGCACAGGAGATCTGGAGGGGTTTCATACCACATGCTGCAATGCTGAGGCCAGAAGCGGGCGCTCAACAGATAAACTAGGGATTTCCACCTCCAACAGCCCCAGTTTCAGCAGAAGCCAGCCCAGGCACACCCTGCCAGCACCTGCTTCAGGATCTTCACATAGCTTTCTCATGAGTTGGTGGAGCTGAGAGCAGCTCAGGTCAGGAAAGGACCCAGCCGAGATAAAGTTACACTCATATCTCAACCCCTGGGGAACATCAACCAGGGTTTTCTTCTTTACAGCCCATTGGCATGTGTCTAATCCCCACCAAAAGCAAATTTGGACAGTAAACATTAGGTTCACTATGATGTCTCCATTATAAAGCAAATCTCCCTGCCTCAAAAAGCCCCAGAGCTGCCCTGCAGTGAGCAGGAGAAGCTCCAGCTTCAGGTGGGGCTGGGGACGCTGAGGGAGGAGCACTCACTGGTGGAACCACTGCCAGCTGGCCCTGCAGAGGGCCCATCCCTCAGCCTGGGCTATGTTAAGGGTATTCACCTGAAGGACATTGGTCCTCTGCTCTGTGGGTTGCTTCTAATCTGAATCATGGTGCTGTGGAGAAGTGGAAGAGCATAAGGTAGGGAAGGCCTGTCCAAAGAGGACAGCTTAGAGGCTGTTGCCCATCCATCTTGGACAGTTGGGAACAGAAAAACATCTAGGGATCCAGTCACACACCGGGCTCTGCCCTGGAAAACCCATGGCTTTGGTTTGTTAAGAGGCTGGTAGGGCAGAGTGAAAGCTCGGTGCCAAAGATCAGAGGTGGAGAAGAGCCAAGTGCTGCCTTCAGCCAGGGATTTCAACCTCACAGTGGAGAAACATTAGAATCATAGAATCATTTCGGTTGGAAAAGATCTTTAAGATCATTGAGTCCAACCATTAACCCAGCACTGCCAAGTCTACCACTAAACCATGTCCCTCAGCACCACATCTCCATGGCTTTTAAATCCTTCCAGGGATGGAAGGATGGAAGGCTGCCCTGGGCAGCCTGTTCCAAGTTACCTGAGCTGCAAATGATAGTGGTGAGATGAGGCTGTAGAACGTTCACTATACTCTGCACTGTCCTGAGGGCCATCACCGCCTGAGCCTAAAAAGCAGATAATAGCAAAAACAATAGAAGTTCAAGTTCTTTCCAGGTCTCCACATGACTTCTTCCCCACAGGCAGCACCTGCCTGGCCCCGCTGAGATGGTTTTGTTACCAGGATTGTGGATGGAGGAGAAACAGAATCACCTTCCTCAGATGGGAGTCCTCTGCATGGTGGAGCAACAAGTGCCCAGGGCCACCAAGGGAGAAGAAATCAGGTCCTGCCACTTCACCGAGGGCCATCAGTGAGGACCTGGGCAGCAAGCATGTGTCTCTTCACCCCCTCAAAGAGTTAGCCGACATCTGCAGCGGGCTGGCTAATGAATACAAACGACTGGCCCGTGCCCCACCGGGGGGTCTTTAACACTTCACACGTCTCAGCGACGTTGAGTAATCATCTCCCCGAGCCTGCTTGGGCAGCTCCTCCATCCCGCGGCAGGCGGCACGGAGATGAATGGCCGCCGAGAAGACACGGCATCGCCATCATTTTTCATCCACACCGTTGCTTAACCTTTCGCGAGCAAATCCGATTTCCCTGCCGCCGTACCTGCATTAAGTATTGCTGGGTCAGGGAGGGGCAGCTGTGATTGATGTCTTCTCCTCGCTAATCGGATTCGGGGGCAGGCAGATATTGATGGGCGCCTGCCTTTGATCCATGGCTCTCGTGAGCCTTCATTCAATTACTGCCCCACGGAATGCAATTAGCAGGGCCGCGGAGCCACGTGGGCCTCATAATCACGGCACGGAGCAAAGATGAAGGGGCTGTCACTGGGAGGAACGTCGCCCAGTCCCACCTGGGGATCGGATGCACTGCGGCGTGTTTGGACAAAACACTAAGGAAGCCATCAAGGAGAAAAGGAGAAAAGTCCTGGGTTTAAACCCTAAGTGGTCCCATCTTGTGTCTCCCCTATTACAGAATCACACAGAATAGCAGGGGTTGGAAGGGACCTCTGGAGATCACCTTATCAAACCCCCCCTGCTCCAGCAGCTCACCCAGAGCAGGGGGACCAGGATTGTGTCCAGGCACCTTTGGAATCTCTCCAGAGAAGGAGACTCCACAACCTCTCTGGGCAGCCTGGGCCAGGCTCCCACACCCTCACACCAAACAAGTTGCTCCTCCTGGTCACATGGAACCTCCTGGGTTCTACTTGGTGCCCATTGCCCCTTGTCCTGTCACTGGGCACCACTGACAAGAGTCTGGCCCCATCCTCTTGCCCCCCATGGGCCCTTGAGCTCTTGCTCAGCATTGATCAGATCCTCTCTGAGGCTTCTCTTGTGCAGCTCAGCAGCCCCAGGGCTCTCAGCCTTTCCTGGGCACAGAGATGCTCCAATCCCCTCAGCATCCCTGTAGCCTCCACTGGACTCTCTCCGGTAGTTCCTTGTCTCTCTTGATCTGGGGAGCCCAGAACTGGACCCAATACTCCAGGGGTGGCCTCCCTAGAGCAGAATAGAGGGCGGGGAGAACCTCCCTCAACCTGCTGGCCACACTCTTCTTCATGCACCCCAAACATCACACAGCATCACCATACAATGCTCCCACCACCCTTGCCGTCATTGCCATCTGGCTTGACCATCCTTGCCCTCTCTTGGAACTGTGACTGCTCCACATGACCCAGTCTCACATCCCAAATCCAGTTGCTCCACCTCCCATGTCTCCCTGCCCACATTTCTTCCCCTGTACGTAATGCTCTCTGCTAATTCCTCTTGGATTTCATCCAGTCTTCTTGCCAGGGGTGGTGCAGTCCCTTCTGCAGCTGCTTCATCTCCCTCACCCACCCCTGTTGCAGGTTGTGCTATCTCCGGACTATCTGTTCCTCACCCTTCTCCTATTTGTTTACCTGCTCTAACAACCTCCTTCACCTGTGCTCTCCATGCACGTGATGACAGCTGTCTCCATCCTCTTTATTCCTCAATCTTTGCTTTAAACTCTTCAGTCCTCCTACAGACTCTGGTGGTCCTTCTTATCCAGTGTCCATCTGCTCCCTCATTCCTTGCTCTCAGGGGTGGGAAGAGGTCTACTGAAGACTGCCATGTTCTCTCACCTATCTCACACAATCTTCTCCATCCTGTCAGAACTGTTTCTGACTCATGGCAGAAGAAATGTGGCAAACCCTCCCCACCGCAACAAGATCAGCACTGAGAGGGATCATGGTGATGTCAACTGGGAAGAACTGAACCACCACGATGAAGGCAGGCGGGTGAGAGCCTTTAGAGCAAAGTGCTGGGTGATGCACCAAGCAAAGAGCCCTCCACCTCCAAGTGGCCAACCAGAAGACCTAGATGGGATGGTCACTGCCTACAACAAAGCAATCCTGTCCTAGAAGAGGGTGTTCAGTATCTGGTGAGACATTTCCAGTTGAGACAGTGAAGCATTAATGCCCGTGTACATGTCAGTCCTGGCAGCTCCTTGCAGCACACACCGTTTTGGTCCACCATGTTTGAAGAGAGGCTCAGATGGGAACATGGATGGGAAAGGGCAACCAGAAAAAGGAGAGGCACAGGGAGCCCAAAGCCCCTGGGCTTTGCCGGGCAGGGAAAACTCCAGCTGAGAAGACACGTTCTCTGCCTACACAGATTTCTCTCTCTACACGTATCAAGAGAGACAGCACCAAGGAGGGGAAAGAGTGAATAAAGTTGAAGAACAAGCGCTGCCACAAAAGCAAGCAAGTGCAAACTGGTCTCAGATGAACTCTGGTGGGACTTGAGACAGAGACTTTTAAGTATCTGAGAAGTGAGAGACAGGAAAGGCTCCCAAATTGGTGTCCAGGAATAAAATCCTCATTCAAAGGTGGGGTTTAAACACAACTGGCATCAATTTAACACCACAGGACCTAATGAGATCAGGCCAATGCCTCCAAGAAGCAGACCCCCAGACACAGGCATTGAGGTCTGATGCGAGCCCAGGTGCTTCGGGCAGTATTCCCCTGCCTGTCTGCAAGGACCTACATCTGACCTAGTCAACCTCTGGAGCCCAAGAAGAGAAGGGGATGTCTGGGCCTCTGGTGCTCAACTGATCTAGGGGTTGGTGGGGAAGGTTCTGGCTCCTCTGCAGTCTCCTGCCAGCAGCCACCATCCCAACTCAGAGTTCAGCGATCGCCCAACAAGGTTTTCTTCCTTGTTGCGTTTGCTGTTTTCTGAAGAGTTGAATCGCAAACCCACAAGCAACCACAAGCAGGGAGGTTTTTTTCCTCCTATTTTCTTTGAGGTAGATGAGACAGTTTTCAACAGATATTCCTGAGCATTTATTTCCTCCTGTCTCTGTCCCTTCTTGCCTTCACCTTGATTTACCTCTTAACCTCCTTCCTTGATGAGATTGGCTGAGGTTGCAGGAAAGTGGAGCTGTCAGATGAGCCTGTCTCCAGCCCATGGCATTTTCCTTTTTAAGGGAGCCAGGAATGGAGCTGCCATGGGACAGAATAAGGGCTTGGGACTGGAAGATGCCTCCATCAAGCGATGGGTTTGCTATCTGCTGTCCCCCATGCAGGACAGTCATCAGTCTGCAAGCTCAGCACTCCTGGTACAATCATCTGCCTAGAAAGAAGTCACAGTGGGAGCTGAGTGCTTGAGTATCAGCTCTGTTGGACCACACCTCGTGGTGATAGTGACAACCAGGTTGAACATAAGCCCATGGTTACTGTCCTCGCAAGCACAGCAAGGTATGCTCTGGGAGTTGTGTTCATAGTGGATAGTAAGAAAATCTTCACTGGAAGGGTGGTGCAGCCCTGAGACAGGCCACCAAAGAGGTTAGACATGCCCATCCTTGGAGGTTTCTCAAGACTCAGTCACATAAAGCCACAACCATCCTGACTGAGCCTTAGCAATAGTCCTGCTTTGACTGGCCTAAAGTCCTCCAGAGGTCCTGTCCCACTGGAGAGGGCAGGAGCATCTCTAGGTCCAAGGATGTTAAGGCTGTGATGGGTCTGCTTCTTTGTGGTGTCCTGCAGACCCCACAAAGATGATAACCCAGCTAGACTTGCCACTTGGCCTTCATCCCATCTGTGAGGGAAACGCAATGGATCACCACATGGAGATGTTAAATCCCAGCACAGAAACTCAGTGCCCTGCAGAAGATGTCAAAATGAGAAACTCCTTATTTCGAAGATGAGAAGAGCAAGGCATGGACAACCAAAAGGAACAACCCATTGCGGATGTTCCCTGCATCTACCCAGTGACATGGCATGAGGCCAGGGTGTGGGGCCTCGTCTCGCCCCCTCAGCTGCACCGCCCCAACTTGCCCTTCCTTAGAGATGCCTGGGCATGTACCTGGGGAGGGTTTGCTCCACGAACTGCTCCTCAGATGGATGGGACTACACCCGGGACCATTCTCCAATGCTTAGCTTGCAACATGTCCCCAGGGCTGGGACAACAGGCTTGCTGCTCTGGCAGCTCCCTGCATGGGTTACAACCAGTCACAAGAAGTCCTGAGGACATCTAGAGTGAAAGGTTTGGTGGCATGGAGACAGCTGGGTGGCTCTGGGGTGCCACTCAGCTGGGGTGAGTGCTTTGTGCACTCATTTAGGTGCAGGCAGAGTCCCACCACACCGTAGCACTTGGTCTTTGGTGTAACGTCGCTGCGCTCTGCAGCATCCCCTACATTCATGCCCCAAAACATACCTGTGGCTGCAACTCATTGATCCATTGGCTGAGACGGTCTGAGGAGATCTCTGGAGCCCTGTGGTGCTGCTCTACATCTCAGCCCTGGTGAGTGCTGCAGAACATCTTCAGCTCTCCTGTCCGGGGCTGCTCATCCCTTGTTGCATGGTCCTGAGCCTGGAGCATCCAGTCATAGAATCACAGAATCACAAAAGGGTTTGGGGTGGAAGAGACCTTAAAGATCATCTAGTTCCAACCCCTCTGCCAGGGCAGGGACACCTCCCACTAGACCAGGCTGCTCAAGCCATCCAACCCAGCCTTGAACACCTCCAGTCTGCTCTTTGCACTGCTCAGCACTCAGAATGCACCATGCAAGGGGGATGAGGTCTAACATTAAAGACCTTAACCCAGGCAGCTCTCTGATGGGTGCAGACAACAGGTTGATCCAAGGTGCTCCACCAGCAGCTGGATCTCAGGGTGGGATGGCCAGGCTTGGGGCGCTTCATGTATTTTTGGAGTCCCACCTGGACCTGCTGTCGGAAGAGATGGCACTTTCCTTTTTGTTCATGATGGCCACTGCCGGATAGCACCCAAGAATATTTTCATAGAATCGTTTGGGTTGGGGAAGACCTTTAAGATCATTGAGTCCAACCATCAACCTAGCACTGCCATGCCTATTTTGAGGTGGACAGATTCAATTTGGGATGTTCTCATCCTCCTTTTATCCTCTTCTGCCCCATGTGCACATGCAAACACCCCTGGCAGAGGTTTAGGTAGAAACAAGTGTCGGGGAGCACTTTTCCTCCTCACCGCACCAAATTAACACTTGAGACTCTATGCCCCAGGACGTGATGGAAACCAAAAGAGATAAATGGCTTAAAAAAGGAGTTTAGAGGAATTCATAGAATACAATCCATCCAGGATCCTTCTACATAGCTGCTGCTTTCCCCAGCCCATGAACATTATGAAGGTTGGACCTGACGATCCTAAAGGTCTTTTCCAACCTAAATAATTCTATGACTCTGTGATTCTATGAACATTCCTTCAGTCCTTCACACCAAACCACACCATCTGATCTGGTTAGAGATGTCCCTGCTGACTGCAGGGGGGGTTGGACTAGACGACCTTGGAAGGTCCCTTCCAACCCAATGATTCTATGATCTTCCCCAGCCCTTCCACCAAACCTCCCCATCACCCCAAGTCTCCCCCCAGCCTGGCGTGCTCAGCATCACCCCACCCCACAGAGATGGGGCTCTGTTTAGGATTACATGCCGAGATCTCCCACTTAGCCAGTTTTTAACGTGTCATGTTGATTTTATATCATTTTAATTCCCTAGTCAACGTGCCGTGTGGTACCAAGTCAAACATCTTACAGAAGCCAAGGTCTAGTGCCAGGGCTGGGAAGTATTTGGGGAATCTAAGAGCTTAACGCAGTTAAGGCCAGAAAAAAAAGAAAACCGACACTAATATAATCATCAAATTGCAAAGGATGATAAATACCATGAAATAAAACATGCGACATGAGCAGTCGAAAATATTTCCCATAAAAAACTAAGGCAACCCCCTGCTCTGCCCTCCAGGGCCTTAATTCCCGCTCGGGATCACATTCTCCATCCTCAAACCTCGGATGTAATCAGCGACAGCAAGGTGATGACTTCTTCCGCTCCAGACTTGGGGTTAATCATGCTTGTTTATGGTAGAACCCAATTAAAATAGCCACCAAATTAGGCAAAACTTGGCTTTACCTCCCAGCATGGCAATGCAACATGGGGTGTGGGAGCCAGTGTTCATTAACGGGTTGCTTCCCCCATGGAGCAAATCTGGGTGCCTCATAGGATCATAGAATGGTTTGGGTTGGAAGGGACCTTTCAAGATCATAGTCCAAGCCCCCTGCACTGAGAAGGGACATCTGCAACTAGAGCAGGTTGCTCAGAGCCCCGGCCAACCTCACCTGCAATGGTGCCAGGGATGGGGCAGCCACCACCTCTCTGGGCAACCTGGGCCTGGCTCTCACCACCCTCATAGTGAAGAACTTCTTCCTAGTTTCTAATCTAAATCTACCGTCTTCAAGCTTGAAGCTATTACCACTTGTCCTACACTACAAGCCCGTGTAAGAAGTTCTTGTTCTTTCCCATCTTTCTTCTAGGCTCCCTTGAAGTCCTGCAAGGCCCCAAGAAGGTCTCCCTGGAGCCTTCTCTTCTCCAGCATGAACAAGCCCACCTCTCCCAGCCTGGCCTCCCAGCAGAGGCCTTCCAGCCCTCCCATCATCTCCATGGCCTCCTGTGGCCCCGCTCCAGCAGGTCCATGTCTCTGCTGTGCTGAGGACTCCAGAGCTGCCCCAGCACTGCAGGGGGGTCTCCCAGAGCGCAGCAGAGGGGCAGGATCCCCTCCCTGCCCTGCTGCCCACGCTGCTGGGGATGTAGCCCAGGAGGACCTTGGCTTCATCAGCAGATCTTTGCTGCTTGTGCAAAGGAGATGTTGAGCTTTGCCTCTGAGGGGGTTCATGGTTCTTTCCTTTGCTGGCAGCGCCTTCGCAGCCTTGCACAAAGCCAGAGCGAGCCCGGGCGCTTATTAAACAGTTATATGCTGTATTGTTTAATAGGAGTTACAACAGGATAAATGTACAGTCGAAATCGTCATGCTAATTTCTAACGCGATTTAACCTGTAAACCATGCAGTCCGGCTGGTAATCAGTCCATCTCTTTTTTTTTCGTTTTCTCTTTTAATCAGTAGCTCTGCTAGTGAGTTTTAAGGAAAAAAAAAAAAAAAACAAACAAAAAAGTTCCCTTTAAAAGTTAAACCTAATTTACTACCTTTTCCCCTCATTGTGCAACGACTTGTGCAAAAAAAGCTGTTTTCACCACATTAGTTTACAAAATCACGTCCTTCCCTCCCCACCCCTCCCCCCCAAAAAAAATAAAAATAATGAGAAGAGGCAACAGAAGCAGCGAGTGGACAGGGAGGGATGGGGCTGAGGACACGGGTGTGTCTTCACGGCAAAAGAAAACCAGAGGGATCAGCCAAGAAAGCAACTGGATTCCAAAAGCCCAACCCTGAGGTGCCCATGGAGGTTTTGGGGTGTTGCTCCTCAAGTTTTGGGCTGCTACCCAAGCCGGAGGAGCTACTGGTGGGATGGATGCCAAAGCTCCCCCAGACCAGCCCCAGGGATAAGAAAAGGGACTTGAGCCCAGAGCAGCAGCTCTGGAGATGAAGCAAATCAACTGGTCTCCAGCTCACAGGCTGAGCCCCCTCCCCTCTCCATCCGCTGTTTTTGGGGTGAATCCCACCCAGAACATGGTGTGTTTGGGTCGCTTCCCACAAATGCGCAACTTTCCCAGCTGGCAGCAGAGACAGGCCCATCTCAAAGCCATTTGTGATGAGATTTCCATGGGAGCTGTGGTGCCGTGGAGCTCCCCAGCAGTGTGATAAGCTCAGGAGGTCTCTGGGCACCACAGAGCCATAGGAAACGGGGTGCAGAGACCCCAGAAGCATCCACAGGATGGGACCTGCATCCAGCTAGGGCGCAGGAGGGTGGTTCCATCCTCCAAACCACCTGCTGCTCCAAAAAAGCACCAAACTCAACCCAGAATTAAAGAGAAAAGCCAAATGGAGGTGCGGTGGAGAGGCAGGAAACAATCAAAGGCAAAGATCTCTCTGCCTGGGGTTTGAATATTGGTTTGAAGGGCTGCTGGAGGGACACCTACCACGAACCTCCCTCACCTGCCACTTCCCATCACCATCGCTACTTCCACGGGTAAAAGATTTCACCCTAAAACCTACTTCAGTGCAGGAGGTTCCAACAGAGGCCGATGCCACCAGAGTGGTCCCAGCTCCACCTCAACCTCTGCTGCCTCCCAGCATCTTGCCAACAGCTCGGGGGCTGGCATGTGAGCTCCCACGCTTTCTGCCCGAACATCCATTCTCGTAGCAGCACAACATCAGCCCAATTTTACAAAAACAAAACCCAAAACAACCCCTAGAACAAAGCACGGTCCAACTTCTCCCCTCCCACCCTCCGCATCAGAGCCGGGGGTTGCGGCTGGATGTAGAACAAAGTGCAAAGTTGCTGCGAGCATCTGACTTGAACTGCAGCCCTAGGAATTAAAAAAAAAACACCAGAAAAAAAAACTTCTCCTCCCTCTCACACACATGTCCACGCGCCGATGTCCAATGGAGGCCACCTCCTTCACGTACAGGTACGGTTTGTGCTCCAACGTAGCACTTTGGAGACCTTACCAAAGATTCTTCCCAACCCCTGGGCCACCTGCACAACCCCTGAAGGCCAGGCAGAAGATGTGCAGGTGCTTCACAGGAAGCCAAAATTGTCTTTTTTTGTCAATATCTATTTGTTTCCCCCCTCTGGTGCTGAGATAGGTTTGATGGGTGGGGGGAAAAGGTCGGGGGGGACAACACAGTGTTTCCTACAGCCACCGCTTCAAAAAACCAAACCAAACCCCTACGGAAGGTTCAAAGTATGTCCATGGAGGTGTTAATAGCAGCATTATTTGTTTTGGGGGTTGGAAATCTTTGATTACAGCAGTGGGTTCTGTCCACCCCCCTTCCTCTCCGCTCTGTTTTCCCACCCCCCTTTTATAAATTTATAGCAACAACCTTTCCCTCGTAAGCAATCCCATCCGTATCGGAGGATACCGATCATTAGTACGAGATTTAGAGGGGATTTTAAATGTCTTCCAGGGCTTTCTAAGCAATCTGTTTAAAAGATTAATTTTATTTGGAAGGGGTGGAACCGCATCTCTCGGAACAGAAAGTTAATTAGGACCAGAGCACCAAAATGCCATTTTTCATCCCGGGCTGCGACTTGCGGTTAGGCGCTTGACCTCCCGAAATCAGAACCTCTCCCTTGGCCGAGTTTGACTTTCCCAGCAGCAAGTCCTGAGCGCCAGAAGCTGGGTTGAAGGATCTCAAGCTTAAAGGAGCGAGGAAATCCATCCCAGGCAGGCAAGGCAACGCCAGACCCCTCCTCTTTTAACTCCAGCTCGGTGGAGATGGGACAGAGAGCTCTGATGTGGGATGGGGAAGCCCGGGAGCTGCCTGGAGCATCTGAAACCAGGTCTTGCCCCAGGACCCAGCTGCTTTGGGGTTTCTATGTGGATATACCTTGTGCAATGTGATAGAAGTGTCATCGTCTGGGGGGGAAAAGGAGTTTCAAGGTGGTGGACGCTTTTTTTCCCTCGCACCGACGGCAGCACAAAGCCCCTTCCCCGTGTCCTGGGGAGCGACAGGGTCTTGCTTGGTGGTGCCTCCTCCTCCTCCCTTATCGCGCACTTAGCACGGAGGAGAGAAAAAACCATCCCGGCTGACAAAGGCGATTAAAAACTGTGTTTGACAGTCTATCTCCCCCGTAATAAAAACTGGAGGTGCCCGAGCGCCTTATCTGTCACGCTTGCTGACGCTCGGTGATGCCATTGCCAGCATCTGTAGCAGCTTGATTCCGAAGGATTTTAAAGTGCTTGTTACTGTTTGATGGCCCTTAACTGTGGAGTGAAGATTCCCCCGTTACTGTCACCATTCGTAGCTCGGGTTTTTGTTTTCATCTCCAACCTTGGTGTAGAAACCCAAGTCTGATGCTTGCACCAGCCAATCCCACCTGCTTTTGCCATCCCCTTCGGGCTCTTGTCCTCATGTCTCTCCCCATGGTGGCACCGCCGAGAGATGGGGAGGAGGAATAAAAGTCCCCCGTGGTCCTGCAACTTGTGGGACACGTCTTGTTTGGAGAGCTGAGGGTTCTCCTGTCACTGCCAGGACCATAAGGACCAGTCTGCTTCCTTTCCCCAGCAGTTTGGCAAGGAAGGTTGCAAGCTGGACAATTTTTCCTTCTCAGCTGTGCAGGACTTGGGATGCCAAGATCGAGCTGGAGATCCCCTGGGGTTCACAGGGGCTGTGCTGAAGCCCCCGGGCTGGTTCACGCTCAGGTCCAGCATTTTAGAGAGCAGGAGAGAGGTCACCACCGGGGAACGGACCAAGTTCGTTCTCACTTGTCCCTCTGGAAGCCTTTGCTGGGTTGTATGTAGATGTATCTACAAAGACGATCCCTTTCTGGCCACGTTTACACTAACTTCCCTTCAGCTGCTTCTTTCTTCCTCCATCCTTCTTACACGTACTTCAAAGAGGCATTAAGAAAGTCACCTCTGATCCTCCCCCAAAACCAAGAAACCACAAGGCCAGGTCTGATTCTTCCCTCTAATTAATGAAAATAATCCACTGGTCCCCGTGGCTGGAGACTGCTGGGACAGGACAACGGCCCCACAAAGTCCTTGTTGACAACGTGCCTATTTACTTTCAGGGTTAATTAACACGTACCCTTATCAAAAAGAAAACAAAAAAGTATTGCTGAGGAACAAGGAGGGAAGATAAAGCACCATTCCCTTTGTGTATCCAGAGCTGGCGTGGCAGAGGAGCCTCCCAGGCAAGAAACACAGAGCAAAAAGTGACTGAAGGCACCAAGAAAGTGCTGCTGCCCTTCTGCAAACACCTTATGGTGATGTTTGAACACGTTCTGCTCCCACTGGGAATCTGTGCCGAGGGAGGGGAAGGAGAAGGAACCTCGCTCTGCAGATCAGCAAAGCCCCTCCTCTACTTCCAGAAGCTGAGATGAGGCCCCACCACCTTCAGCTGAGGGTAGGAAATGGGCAGGGCTCGTGCCCCGGCTGCAGCAGCACTGCCGGGGCTGTAACAGCCACCGGGAAGATTTTAATTCCCTTTAACATCAGGGTTTGGGAGGTGGGGGAAGCGGCTGGGTAAGCTTTCACCTGCAGTAATGAGAGTCAAGAGGGTAACGAGAAGATAAGGGCGAAAGTCCCCTCTCTCCGTAACCTGAACCCTGGGATTTAAGTCCCGTTGGTAGCGTTACCGTCCTCCTCAAAGGCTGCCTTGAGCGAAGGATGTTTGGGCACCTTCAGAGCAGAGGGGAACGTTGTCCATAGGCACTTCTGAGGCGGCGGTTGCTGAGCGGTGCTGCTGTTCCATGGGGCATCTCCTGCTGCCTCCAACCTGGGGATCTCCAGGAGGTTCCTTCTCATCGTCCTGGCTGAGTTTGCAGGGTTGCTCCTTGCATAGCATAAGCAAGAAGGACTGGAACTTGTTGCATCATGTCAGAAAGAGAGGGAAGATGGGACAATCAGCATGGAAAAAAGGTACAAAGAGAGGAAAAAACCCTGAATGGGGTGTCCTGGACATCAGGATGGGCTTTGCACCATTCCTGTTGAGCATCCTTCTTCTCCTGCTACATGATCATGCTGGATGTGAGCAGCAGCATCCCAGCAGCACACCCGGCCAGGTTACCTTCTGACTCTCCCTTTCCAAACTTAATTAACAAGGCAGCTCTCACAGACCTTCTACGTTCAGTGCAGGTCCAAAAGACATCGTCAGGACCTAGAGGTGGAGCTCAGGGGAGTTGTAGATGCATCTGATTATGGATCAGGAAAGAGTCTCCAGCCCTGCAGCTCCAGCAATCTGCAGCCTAAGGTGGAAATCAGCCATTCCAGGAAAGAAAGGAGGGAAGTTGGGAAACCACTTTGCCTTTCCTCCTACCTAAATCCAACATGCAAGCTGGCAAGAAATGTTATGGGGGTGACCTCTTCCTAAACGTCTGCTCCTCTTATTGGAGCCCATGAGAAGAACCCGAAACCACGACTCCTCCCTCTATTTTTTGTTCTGCAACTGAATAAGTTAATAAAAGGAAGTCAGACCGATCCTTCCCACTGGGCTTATAGAAAAAAACCCCAAAACAACAACAAAAAATAGTCTAGGTGTGAACTTCTCTCTCAGGCTTCAGGATTTGCCGTCACTTTATAAACCCCTGAAAATAGGAGTTTATGACAGGAGACTCCTGACAGCACCTTCACGAGCAGTGCCACCTATTTTTCCCCGGGGATGGTTGAACAAGGAACATTTTGCCATCAGGGCAGGCTTCATGACTACTATACAGGTGAATAAAAAAATACATATATTCTCTCTGAACAAGAATCCCAAGTCCAGGCATGTGGAAGGCTGCGGTGCAGGAGGTCCCCGAGTCCCTTCACGAGTGATGGCTGTTGATCAGGCTGCGGAGCTGCTTGGCCACGGTGTCTATCAGCTTCTGCTTGTCCCTCTCGTTTTTCCGAAACTGGGCAAAAACGTTGTTTTTTCTGCTCGTGTCTCTCATCCTGCGCAGAGCAGAAAGAGGTTATGGCACAGGGATCGCCACTCAACGTCGCGCCCAAGCCCCGCGAAGGAATCGCATGGAAAGGCTCTGCTAGGGGAGGTGATGGCACCTAAAGGCTCTGCCCCGATTTTGACCACTTACCTGGGTTAAGATGGGCATCCCAAGCCACGTGAAGGCTTTACACAGTTTGCTTTTTAGAATCGTGGACTGGTTTGGGTTGGAAAGGACCTTTCAAGGTCATCTTGTCCAACCCCCCTGCGCTGAGCAGGGACATCTGCAACTAGAGCAGGTTGCTCAGAGCCCCGGCCAACCTCACCTGCAATGGTGCCAGGGATGGGGCAGCCACCACCTCTCTGGGCAACCTGGGCCAGGCTCTCACCACCCTCATTGTCTGGCTTTAGACCCCACCAACCCCAATCAATGTCACCGTAGGGTCTAACACCAAAATGCATAAAACCCTAAAGCCTCTCGTTCTCCCCTTCCAAACAGCTTCTTCTACGTCCCCGTGTCACCTTCTGAAGTGGCAAGTGACAAGGCTGTGATATTAGGGGGCAATCAAAAAATCAGCATCAAATCCACAGCATTAAGGCTTCTTATTTGAAATGGTGTGTTGCAGGCGGCCAAGAGGTAGAATCATAGAATCATAGAATGTCAGGGGTTGGAAGGGACCTCTGGAGATCATCAAGTCCAACCCCCCTGCCAGGCAGGACCAGAGAATCCAGGGCAGGTCACACAGGAACGCATCCAGACGGGTCTGGAAAGTCTCCAGAGAAGGAGACTCCACAACCTCTCTGGGGAGCCCGTTCCAGTGCTCTGTCACCCTCACAGTCAAGAAGTTCCTCCTCATGTTGAGGTGGAACTTCCTGTGCTCTCGCTTGCATCCATTGCCCCTTGTCCTATCGCAGGGCACAAGTGAGAAGAGGTTGCCCCTTTCTTCCTGACACTCAGCCCTCATCTATTGATCCACATTCATTAGATCCCCTCTCAGGCTTCTCTTCTCCAGATGCGGCTTTTCTGGCCAAGTTTGGAGCTGTGAACTCGAAGTGTTACACAACATTATAGAACATCCCTGCGATTAAAGGAAGGAATCCAGCACTGGTTTCCTCCATTTAAAAACCTCCTTGAGCTTTGCATTTTTTTAACATCACATTTAATGCATTATGTAGCGCACTGGTCTCCATGAGGTCTCCAAAAGCCCAGAGACAAGAAGAGCGGGTGGTGGGGTGGAACTTGCAGGAGAAGCTGGTGGAGCTCCATCTCTCTCTGCCATGCAAAGCTGGGGGTTCATGCACGCTTGCATTCATGGGTGTCTATTTTGAGGGGGTGGCAGATCTTTTTGCACGCTCCAAGCATGAGCTTCACACAGGCAGGGTACGTGCTAGGAAGGGAAACCACCCCACAAGGGTCAAGCCTTCAACAGCTCCTGAAGGTATCAGCCCCAACATCCAACCCGCTGGTTCTCAGCTGGCACCGCTCCTTTACAACACCACAATTTGTAAATGATTTCCTCGGTAAATCAGATCTGGCAGCAGCAGATGGCTTTGGACGAGTCACATAAATCTGTGTTTTTGGGGTTTGGAGACCTAAATGAAGCATTAAAGTGACTAGGACACAGCGCTGATGGTCCCTGGGAAGTTGGCACTTCATCAAACCGGGGGTTTGGGGAGCACAAATCAAACCGCTTAAAACTTATTTAACCAATTAAAAAAAAAATAAAATCTGAAAATCTAAGGTTTTTCATGCTTCAGTCTTCCTAAAAAGAGCCAAAGGGAATCTGAAATGTTCCCAAAAACATCCAGCTTGGAACTGGAAACAAGGATAACAACTTCATCCCAAAGGCTGATTTGCTGAAGCTGTAAGTGCCCAAAGACACAGGATTACAGTCGAGCTGCTTTCCCAACGGTAACAAGATCGCTTGGAGCACTTTGAGTCAGCAAAATAAGCATTAGTTTTTTTCCTTCCCCTATTTTTTTTGACCAAAGCAGGTTGCCAGCTGCTCCGCCGCAAGAACCAGGGAAGCAGCGTTTTCGAGTCGCGCAAGTTAGAGATGTCCCAGGATCGTGAGGTTTGGAAATAACCATCCTCCCACAGGACATCTCCAGCTCCAGCGGGTCTCAAAGTGCTCTACTAGGAGGGCTGAAAGCTCTGTTTCTATTTCACAGGGGACATCAGAGGCGCTGAAAGTCAATCTACATCTTCAGAAACCTCCACCCAGCACTGTACCCATCACGCTCCACCCAGGTAGCCCCAGGCAACGCATGCGGTGTTTACAGCAGAGCATCTTCTGCTCTAAGAGCCCTCTCACCCTGAGCATCCTCAGAGCCACCTCTAAGAGCCCTCTCACCCTGGGCTTCCTCGGAGCCGCCTATTCAGGTGGTCACCTTGGACCTGTTCAGGTCCATGAAAGGTTGTTGAAGTAACGCGTGTCGCGTGCAAGAAAACTTTGGCATGTGGTTGAACAATTGGAAAGGAGCTGCATGGATAAAACTACTGGATCAGGATGAAGAAGCAGTCAGAGCACTGATCCCACAACAAACCCAGGTAGGTGGATCTGTTAAACTTGGGATGAGTGGGAGGGATGGGAGCTGCTGGTATCTCCAGACATCATGTGAAGCATTGAATTGTTTCGGTTGGAAGAGACCTTTCAGATCACTGAGTCCAACTGTTAACCCAGCACTGCCAGGGCACCACTAACCCATGGCCCTCAGCACCACATCTCCAAGGCTTTGAAAGCCCTCCAGGGATGGGGTTTCAAAGTGGCTGCCCACCACTGCCTTGGGCAACCTGGGACAGGCCTTTATAATCCTTTCCATGAAGAAATTGTTCCTCATGTCCAACCTAAATCTCCCCTGGCACAACCTGAGGCCCTCTCGTCCTGTTGCTTTGGAGAAGAAACCAACCCCACATTGCTCCAAACCTCCTTTCAGAGAGTTGTGGAGATCCAGAAGGTCTCCCCTGAGCCTCCTTTTCTCCAGGCTCAACAACCCCAGGTCCTTCAAGGGTAGTTCCTCACAAGACTTGTGCTTTAGACCCTTCTTTGGCCTTCTCTGGACACGCTCGAGCAGGTGAAGGCAGAGGCAATACGCTATTTAGTATTATTAATGAATTAAGTTGCCTACAGGACACAAAATCCTGCAGAATTTGGGTTGAGCTGTGCCAGGGACCAGGCAGAGGCAGGAGCAGCTGCAGCCTTGGGAGAGGCTGAGCTTGCAGATCTCCGAGGAGACCACACCAGCTTCGGTCCGGCCATCACAGCCCTGTAGCCGGACACGGAGACAACACAATGCGGTTGGTATCAAAGATGTTCAGAAACACCAGCCTGTTCCTTTTCCAGCATTTGCTTATAGGAAGCGGCTGGTCCCAGATCAAGAGGTGCATCTGGACACCACAAATAGCAGGTTTGAAAGAGGTAAGGGTGGGGGGGCAATGATTTTGAGTGGCCAAGCAGCTCTTTGGAGGATCCATACTTGGATTTCTTTAAGTGTGTGCCCTGGGACAACCAAGCCCGGGTTTGGATTGTGGTCCCTGCGCGTTAGCGCTGGGATTAGAAGTAAGAGGAAAGGAAGGAGAGAGCTCAGTGCTGTCCCCACCCCTGTCAACAAACACCACCTTCAACAGAGCCAAGCTTTGTTTAAATTAATCTATAAGGGGGCAGGGGGGTGGAAAAAAAAAAGCAACCGAGTAAAAGCTCCTCTTTTAGCTCTAATTAGTGCATTTGAGACGATAAAGTTACCGGAGGGAACCGTTTCAAAGACAGCTGGCATTTAGATCATTTAGTGCTCCATTTAAATCAAACAATAAAGTCACTGCAAGGTGAGGGTAAAAGCCCAAGCAAGCAGCATACTTACACTCGTGATATCCTAGGAGAGATGTGTGATTA
Source organism: Eurystomus gularis (assembly GCA_013400335.1). NCBI lineage: Eukaryota > Metazoa > Chordata > Aves > Coraciiformes > Coraciidae > Eurystomus > Eurystomus gularis. Next base: position 107,227 of record VZZY01012620.1, on the reverse strand, counting down.
GGGAGAGAGATAACGGGGAGAACAGGTTACAAAACGAACCAGTCGATCGGAATTTCACGTCGCCTTGTCGGCAAAGCTCGGCTGCCTACGGAGAGGGCTTGGGGCGGTGGGCTGGGAGCGGGGAGGGATGTGCCAGGTCAGTGCAGAGACTCGGGGGAGATAGAGCTGGTGGGTCATAGAATCAGGGAATTGTTCTGGTTGGAGGAGATCTTTAAGATCATGGAGTCCAACCGTTAACCTGGCACTGCCAGGGCACCACTAAACCATGGCCCTCGGCACCACATCTCCACGGCTTTGAAAGCCCTCCAGGGATGGGGATTCCACCACTGCCCTGCCCAGCCTGGCACAGCCCTTCACAGCCCTGACAGCAAAGAAATTATTCCTCATCTCCAACCTCAACCTCCCCTGGTTTGAGGCCGTTTCCTCTTGTCCTGTCACTTGTTCCTTGGGGAGAAGAGCCCAACCCCCCTGGCTCCAACCGCCTCTCAGGGAGTTGTCAAGAGCCAGAAGGTCTCCCCTGAGCCTCCTTTGCTCCAGGCTCAACACCCCCAGGTCCCTCAGCTGCTCCTCACCACACTCCTGCTCTAGACCCTTCCCCAGCTTCATTGCCCTTCTCTGGACACGCTCCAACCCCTCAATGTCCTTCTTGGAGTGAGGGGTCCAACACTGAACACATTCAGGATGATGCACAGAGTCTCCCCAGATGGCCTGAAGCCCGAGTGGGGAGAAGGCAAAGCCTGATGGAGCATGCAGGTGATGCAGTGCTGGTGATACCATGCAGGCAATGCTATGCTACAAGGATGCAGGAGATGCAAGTGCCGACCTAGTGAGTCCACCAGGGCTGCCTCTGAGATGGCAAATGGGACATGTGAAGACTGCCCTTCCCATGAGATCCCTTCTGGGGAGGAGGCTGGAAAAGCAAGCTGGGGTTTGGGGCTTTTGGCTACCACCACCGAGCACAGACGCTGCAGCTCTAGTGCTACCTGGGGACAACGGCCAGGAGCACGGGGCTGCCCTCCTGCTGTCCCACTACCTTCCCAGCAACGGCCACGGATCCCATCTCACTGCCTGCTCCCAGTTCCCCGGCTCTTCCAGCTGCTTCATGTCTAAACTCTCAGATTTTCGAGAGCTTTTTATTTTACCATTTTACTGCTAGCTCTGCGTACACCACACGCTTTTCCATCACGGGTGTTGGGTTGAGAATAACACAACATATTCCCTGTATAAATACGTAGAAAAAACTGATGCTATAATATCTGACAGTGCTTTACACACAGCAGCTACCTAAGGGTAGTGCCCATGTACATGTTTCCAGGGATGGGGCATCAACCACCTCTCTGGACAACCTGGGACAGGCTCTCACCACCCTCAGCATCAACAATTTCTTCCTTCTCTCTAGTCTAAATCTCCCTCTTTTAGTTTCAAACCATCCCCACTTGTCCTGTCACAACAGGCCCTGCTCAGAAGTCCATCCCCATCTTTCTTATGATGGAACGAGTCGCTAAAACACATCCTTGCCCAAAGCGAGATGGGGGGGTGAAAATCTATCCCGGGTGCCTGGACTTTCACTCACTTTTCCAGCAGGATGAGGGCTGTCGTGGGGTTCACGCGAAGGTACTTGCACGTGGGTTGCCCGTAGTCTGCCAAATACGTCGACCAGTCCCACTGGATGAACAGGTCTAAGAGCTGCAGCAGCCCCGGGAAAGAGAAAAAGAAACAGAAATAAGGTTTTCGAGAGCTGGCGAGAGAGCTGGTGGTTTCTCCGAAAGCTGGCAAAGATCCTGGGCAGGTGGCCTTGACCACAAAAAAGGGTTTGTAGGCTTTATTAATTTATTTAATATCATACCGCTAATATTTAATTATTAAGGTATCTGTATTTAATTCTTAATTTATTAGTATTTAATGCTAATTTATGTACAGCTGTAGTGATTTAGCCATAGCGCACTCCTGCTACGTTATCTCTATTTTTATTTTCTATTAATTTAGCCATAGTACACTCCTGCCACGTTATCTCTATATCCTGGGTGAACAGGGAATAGGAGCATTAAGACATCCTAAGGAGGTGGGTGGCAAAGAACCCCAGCACCCTGATGTCCTCAGCTACGGCAGGGGGGCACTTTTGGAGTCAAAGTCACAGCAAACTTCTTCTGTCCCCAAATAACCCCTGCCATCGTTTGAACCATGGCACGAGGTTTTCTCATCATGCTTGCTTCATCTCAACATCTTCTGAGTCCTTTGTGAGCATCACGCGGAAGTGGAGCTCCTCCATCCAGAGCTCTGAGGTTTATCTTGGGTGAACGCAGCTACCAGAGGAGACTGGGAGTCCCAGGTGGTTTCCAGAGGTTTGTAAGAGAAACCACAGGCCCCGGGCAGCGGTGGGAAGGAAAAAGGGGATTAATCCATCCATCTGTGGCAGTCCCTCCCAAATTCACACCTGAAGTCCTTCATCTTCACAAAGGACCCCCGCCTTGGTTCCCCATCCCTTCCAGCTGATGCAGGTGAGGGATGAGCAAACTACAGCCCAGCTTTCCTAAATGCCCTCTTCCACCCCACCTTTCACATCCTTATTTTCCTTAAAACCCAACCAGGATCTCCCACACCTTTCCCACATGAGGACCTCCTCACCCCCAAGAGGACTTGCGTCTCCACCCACCCACGAAAGCACAGCTGAGGACGTATGAGACGCAGCCTTCATCTCCGTCATCTCAAACAGGTTAATTAAGAGCGGCGGCATTTCTCCCCCCTCAACCTTCTGCCTTGGAGAGCTGCTGTGACCGCTCTATTGCAGGACAGGCTGCCAAGCGCGTAGACATCTTCATCGCTCGCGTCTGCGCGTCCCGCCGCTGAAGCCCGGAGAAGAAGGACCATCCCGCGGCCAAGCGAGGACCATAGAGGGCTCATTGTCCCCGCGTCTCCATGGTTTTCCTGGAGGCTCCAGCACTGTTTAACAACACATCCCGCCCCGCCAAGAAGGGGATTTAGCTCCTCCGAGACCTCAAGGTTCAAAACAAAAATGTGCAACAAGATTCTTTTTGATTATGTAGGTCAGGGCAAAGAAAACAAGCCGTCGGGAACAATCCCCGGGGCTGGCGGGGGGGACGGATTAGCCGGGACCTAAGAGGGCTTTTCCAACCCACGGTCCCGCGCGGCTTTGTACGGCGGGTCCATTGTGTTAACTACAAACCCCGAGTTGAACATCGTTGGCAGGAGGTTTGTTTTCCAGTGGGCACCTCCAAGAGACAACCTTAAATATGATTTCACAGGCTCTTTTCACACAGCACAGCGGGGCCAAAACGCTTCTGTCGGGCTCGCCGGCTGCTGGGGGGAAGTTGCGTCGTTGTACAGGCTAAATCGGATCCCCCCCAACGCACCAAAGTCCTCTTGCTGGTGGCCCTGGGGGGGCTGAACGTGCCTCTGGCAAACCACGAACAAAGCAGCACGAGTTATCGCCATAGAAAGTGCGCAGCCCAAGCGTTGAGGAGCCAGGTAGCCATTCATGGGGAGTGGAAATAAAGCCCCAGGAGAAAGGGACACGAGAAGAATTAAAATATAAAGGGGGAGATTAGAAATGGGGTAGGAGAAGATGAAATGAGAAGCATCAGGAGGCGTGACAGAGATGAGGGGACAGCAGAGGCGCGGGGAACCGTGCAGAGGATGGGTGAGGAAAGGGCTTGGAGAAACCTCCCATGGGTCTGAAAGAGCAGCAAGGGGAGATGTTTAAGCAAAAGTTGGACAAACAACCATCTAGGGCAGCTCAACCCTCACTTTCCAGCTCAGAAGCTTAAGCCAACACTTACTATTCCCACCAGAGCCAGGTGACGAGTGTCTGGGATGGCACACAACACTCGGCCTGACAACTATCCTTGTCCCACCACCTTGCTTCAGCTTCAGTTAAACCTAGTTCAACTCAGCCAGGTTAAAGCACAAGGCTGCTGGGCTTTGGTTTTTAGGTTGGACAGGAGGAACAATTTCTTGCTGGCAAGGGCTGTGAAGGGCTGTCCCAGGCTGGGCAGGGCAGTGGTGGAGTCCCCATCCCTGGAGGGGTTTCCAAGCCGTGGAGATGTGGTGCTGAGGGCCATGGGTTAGTGGTGCCCTGACAGTGCTGGCTTAACAGTTGGACTCAATGATCTGAAAGGACCATAGTTTAGTGGTGCCCTGACAGTGCTGGCTTAACAGTTGGACTCAATGATCTGAAAGATCTCTTCCAACCAAAACAATTCTATGATTCTCAATAAGCCCCATCCTAAACGCGTTCCTAGCCCAGGCTGGACCTTCCCCGAGCTCTGGGAGATCCAGACTCCCCCCGGCCAGCCCACGACAGTGACAGATGACTTATGTATTTTACAACTGTTTGCCCACATCCATCTTGCCGGCGAGGCAGGTCCGAGGACAGCCGGGGCCAGCACCTTTGCCATCACTGGAGCTTGCAGGGCTCTGCCGCGGGTCGTGCTCGTAGGAGAGAGGTCTTGCAAGGAGGAAGCCCGACGGCTCAGGGCAAGCCGTCTCGAAACCATTTATCTGTCACATAAATGTGGTTTTATTGGTTTTACTGTTTAAACTTTTCACCTCTGCTGCTAAATCTGAACGACCGAAAAAAAGAAAAAGGAAAAAAAAAAAAATAGAAGGGAAAGGAAAACCCCGCCTGCGCCGCGGCGCTGGGCTGCCGGGGGAGATTCCAAATAAAATATGCAAATACCATTAATTCTTCAAACTGCAGTCTCCTTTTCAAGGCTATAAATCAAACTTGACAGGACATACACTGAGGGGAAAGGAAAAGAAGCGGGGCGGGGGGAAGAAAAGGAACTTTGACGGCGATGGTATGAAAGTGGTCAGGGCTGAGAACCTGCAGCTTCCTGAGGCATGAGGAGCATCTTCGCTGCGTGAGTGGGGTTAATGAATCTCTCTATAAAAATAAAGAAATGGAGAATGGTTTGAACATGCCTCCAAAAGAAACGTACTGGAAAAAAAGCAGATGAATTGGTTTTGTACACGTACGTGAGTTCTTTACTCAACGGCAATCTAAGAGAGGGCTTTGAGCAACCTGGTCTAGCGGGAGGTGTCCCTGCCATGGCAGGGGGGTTGGAACTAGATGGTCTTTAAGGTCCCTTCCAACCCAAACCATTCTGTGATTCTGTGAACCCTGGAAAGAAAGAATTAAACGGGGAACCAGTTTCCAGCCCTACTCCAGGTTCCCTTTGACTTGAAGCACCTTCTCCCCATTTCCCTCAGTTCCACCTCAAACCCTACTACCTTTTCATTCCCCTTGTAATATCACCATCTCAAAATCTTCAAAATGTGACTTTTTTTTTTCAGATCATGTTTTTACAGCCCTTGCATCAAGTACAGGGAAAGGAGGGTGGCAACTTCATTGCACGCTGGTGGCAAAGGAAATGGGGACATCATAACGACTTCGCAAGCTTCTCCCTCCAGACTCAAAGCGAAGCAAGACCGTATGTTCTGTCTGACATGAGACGACATGAATCTGGATAAAATTCTTTCAGCCAAGCCAGAAATAATGTCATGTGAATCCAAACTGATTCCAAGGCCCATTTCACAAGCTCTGCCAACACCCCTGGAACAAGATCCTAGAAAGCACCAGCATTTGCACGCCCACCATCATGGTGGGCTTGGCACAAACCCAGGAGGTGGTGCTTGGTGGCTAGAGAGATAAAGAAGATGGTAGGAAAGGGAGACCCATGTTTTATAAGATGAAAATAAACCCACGCAAAAAACCCTTGTCCTGTCTCAGAGAAGACAGGATGATGTTGCAGAGATAACTCTAAGATACTGGATCTTCTCGGCCCCAAGGACCTCTCCTCTTCTCCTCAAGCCTAAGAAATGAAGGTCAAGTGTTACTGCAGGACTGAAGAAAATTCCAGAATTCCCCAACTTTATGCGACATCTGGTTCTCCCTTTTTTCCTCTTCCCCCTCTTCTGAACTGATTCAGTACCACTCTGAGCATCCGTGAACTTGGAGTTGCACCCAAACACTTTGACCAGTAGGAAACTGCTACTTGAGAGGCACCAAATGCTCTGGTGGACAAGTCTACTGGAAGAGGAGTGTGATCACCCCTTGTCAGCAGAGGGAAGAGCTTCCTGGGGCAGAACTGCCACCACACTGGACACGATGCTACGTCTACCTGAGCAAGAAGCAAAACTCAACTAAATTAAAAGCAAAGAGCAACTGCTCACAACCGAAGCTGCTCTAAGACGTGAGGACAGCCCCCAGTCCAGCCAGAAATGGAAACCACATCTTTCCGCTCCCCAGTAAGCAAATTTTTTTGTTTTTCCAATCCCCGCTGAAGGGATTCAGTTGCTAACAGACGTGCATTCTGGTCCTATTAAGGTCAAAAGAGCCGCCACAACCTCTGCACTCATGTTCACGTCTTCCCTCACGCTCCAGCCCTTCCGCTTTTTAATATCCTGACTTTTGGGGGCTGAAATCCCACATGAACTATCAGTTTCATAAAAGAGTCATCACCAGAGGCAATCTGGCAGCAGAGCCTCACGCCTACGTAGTCACTGGATGGTGAAAGGAGAAACGACGCCATCATAAAGACAAGTCTCACTTTATTTCAAGACCTCGATCGCGTCTTCCTGGAGGAGTGAAGGCCCAGGGGGAACCTCATCACAGTATTCCAGTAATTAAAGGGTGCCTACAGGGAGGATGGAGACTCTTTCTTCACAAGGAGTCACATGGAAAAGACAAGGAGCAATGGCTCCAAGTTGCACCAGGAGAGGTTTCATCTCAGCAAAAGACTACAACAACAACCATTCACTGGAACAATCACAGAATCATAGAATCATTCAGGTTGGAAAAGACCTCTAGGATCATGTAGTCCAACCTTTTTTTAACATCCCCCTAACCCCTAGACCATGTCGCGAAGCATCACATCTACCTGTTTTTTGAACACCTCCAGGGATGGTGACTCCACCACTGCCCTGGGCAGCCTGTTCCAGTGCCTCACCACTCCTTCAGTAAAGAACTTCTTCCTGATATCCCATCTAAACCTTCCCTGGCGCAACTTGAGGCCATTACCTCCCTTCCTTTCATTAGTTACCCAGGAAAAGAGACCAGCACCAGCCTCACCACAACCTCCCCAGGGATGTGTCAGAATCTTCATCCATGGAGGTTTTCAAGATGCCATTGGACAGGGTGATAGATCATCTCACCTAGTCTCCCTTTCCCATGAAAGGTTGGATGAGATGATCTTTCAAGGTCCCTTCCAACCTGGGCTGTTTTAGGGCTCTGGGATACCTTCCTTTCTCATCCATCACAATATTTCTTCCCAGTGACAAGAGAGAGCATCAAGATGGCTTGAAAAGCACTTTCCTCTGCCAGCACCAACTGGTGCCAACAGTGAGATCTTCCTTGTGGTGGGTTTTTGGAGGAGGTTCAGATCAACACGGAAGCCACAGCTATGCCACAGGGTTACAGTCAGGCTTTCATGATGAGCTTTACATCCCCTGGAGAAGAGTTCATTAAGTCGAGTTTGGGGGTTTCCCCACTGGAGGCAGAACTCCTGCCCTGAAACCTGCTGAGGGTCATGTTCATCAGCAACTGCTCTTGCCTTCTGGGGGCAGACGGAGGGAGTACTTTCAGAACCAAGCTGAACCCAGCTCTCAAAAGCTCTGTTATCCCTCCTTATCCTTATGACCTCTAAGTCAGGTGCTCCTCTTCCCCAGCCTTTTTTGCTGGAAGGAGGCAGAATGAACAGTCTTTGACCTGACACCTTCTACAAACCAGCTGTGCTTCAGTTTGCAAGAGATCACACCATTAGCTTAAAAACCTACCAAGATCTTTTCTTCAAAAACCTCATTTCGCTTATTTAACACCACAGCTCCTTCAATAAAGGTGACAACAAGAGGCTCAGATGAAGGTAGCACTTGGCTCCTACCATTGTCTCACCTAAACTCACCCATATGAAGGGACAAGACCCTTCCAGAAGGACCGGAAAACACACAGGTAAGACCTGGTCCTGCTGGGTACCTCCATAAAAGCACAAGGAACTACTGAATCCAAAACAGTGCCAATTCCCAGTTTGCCCATGCCTAAGCTTGCCCACAACCCATCTCCACCACTGGTTGAGCAGCTCCTACCACCAGCCAATGGGTAATTGTTACAGAGCACAAAAGCCCAAAGAGATTCCAACATCAGCAGCCACGGACAAGTACATTCAAAATAATTTATTTTGGTGAGGTTTCAATTATGCCTCGTGGGAAAGTAACACTGAAAAAGAAAGAAATACTCTAACCCATGGGGAGATGTGGGTTTGGACAATAGCATTGCTAAGAAGAAAAGGCACCAGGAATTGGAACATGATGTTTGTTCATTTACTTGGGAAAGACATGGAGGTTGAAATCGTGGCCCAAGTGAAAGCAGGACTATATTTATCACCAGTTTCACTGGGAACCATGATTTTCTCCAGGTATTGAGTGTACTTTGCGGGAGGAGGTGGATCACACCTGCAGTGACCTGATGTTGTACAAGCCAAGGAGATGCACAAGCCAAGGGATCAACACACGTGGGGCACGGGGAAGGTCAAGCTTTTTTTAGGTGCTTACCAGACCTGCGTGAAAGAGAGAGATGGAGTTCTAGGAGTTCCTGCAGATCAGAGAGTGCCATCCAGCCTGCTTGGACCTCTCTGTAAGGCACAATAACCCTACGCTCAAGTGACCCCTCCAGGTCTCCTGGGCAGATGTCCTACCCAGGGCTGTCCTTCCTGAACACTCATGATGGAGGGAGGAGAACCCATCCCAAGTTCCTCACCTCACATTTTAATTGGATTGATTTTGCAATTCGAAGCAGCAATTTTATCTTTTTCTTCTTCTTCTTCTGTTTACTTATATCTGCAAAAGTGAAACAGCTCTTGGAAAAAAAACACAAGAAGAATCTGGAAAGATTTATGGCAGATGGGACAGTATGTAACAGAGGAAGGTCTGAGACTAACAAAAACCTAATCTGTCCAGTCTGGATTATTTTCAGATTTGTATTATTGCCTGTTTATAGGTTATTGTATCTCTTACAGCAGCTTTCCAGGAGAAGGTCTCCAGAAAGCTTTTTGCCTGCACGGTGTGCACAGAAAGGTCATTTCCATCTGCAAATGTTCATTGTTTATTAGCAGGAAAACCTCCGGCTTTCCACCTGCTTTGAAGTAACGCTGTAATTACACGGGTTGACTTTTCCACCATTTCAGAAGATTCTTCTTCCAAGGCTCTCATTAAAATCTTAACAAACACAATTCCACCCCCCCAAAAAAAAAAGTTGTGTTTCTCCTTGCAGCTCACTTCCGCGCTTACGGCAACAAAGCTGCCTTCTGGGTCAAACACGGCGTTGAGGAATCCACCTTCTCCTCCCAACCTGCGACACGAAACCACATGAAAAGAGCCACGAAAGGTTGTTGGGCTTCAAGAGAAATGATGCAAAGCAGCCCAAGAGCGCAGGGTGAGGACGCGGAGGATTAGCACGTCGTGTTTATGGTGACAGTCTTGAAGACGGCTGGAAAGTCCCCACCAGCTTCGTTCACGCTCCTTTTGACTTTGATGGCGCAGGACGGTGGCTTTAGTCATGCACTGGAGGCTTGCCCGCAGGGAAGGCTCAACTGAATTCTAGGGAAATCCCAAGTTTCTCTGACCATCGCGCAATGCTGCTTGAAAAAGCAAGGCACGAAAATTATTTGGTACAAAACCAGTGGGGTTTCGATGTTTCTGAATCCAACCCAGCCGGTTCGAGCGATAACTGCCCAGACGGGGGATTTCATGAATGGCCAAAAGAACAAAAGGAAACTCTGCCCCGCTGGACTTAGGAGCCAATTTGCACTTGTAAAAATAATTATGGAGACTCATCAAATTCTCCATGCAGGTTCACAAGATTGCGTGGTGCTTTCTGCCCAGAGAAGACAACCGTATTTCTACCCTCCAGACCCTACAATCTGCTTAAGACAAAGAGACAATACTGGGCAGCGGCCAAAAGAAATGAAAGAGCTTCGGAAGAGCGCTCTCCGGGGACCGCTATTGAATAACACTTTGCCTTTTCATTGAACCATCACAAAGGGGGATTCATTCCCGAAGCAAAGATGTCTCCTTTAGAAGCATCTCCCCATCGCCTCTCTGGCTCAGATCTTCGGTGGGCACGGTCAGGAGGTGCACCCATCGCTCTGCCTGGCAAGGATGGAGCCTGGCTAAATGCTCGGGGTCAGCACCCGAGGTTATGGTGGCCAAATTTAGGGTGCAATGCTTGGAAAGTGCTCAGCTTGTAGGTAATTATTCTTAGAAGCCTTTTGGAAGCAATTACAAGGAAGAGAAGCTGAGAGATCAGAGAATCAGAGAATCATTTAGGTTGGGAAAGGCCTCTAGGATCATCAAGTCCAACCTTCGATGACGGCACCGTGCATGCAGGTACCCCCTGTATACAGGAATACTTTCTCTGCTGCTATAGCCCTGGTACCTCCAGTCTCATGTGTTCATCTGATTCATCCTGCCTGACCCACACTTTAAAATCAGTGGCTGTGGAGAAAACATCAAGAAACAACACGGAAAAATCCCAGTATCTCAGCAGCAGGTCAGGATGCTCTAGTAAGGGGGGAGATGAGTTTAAAAAAAAGTACAAAATCCCCTAAACACAAGAAAGGGGGTTGAGATGCAAGAAAAGGAGCAGTTCTCCTTCTTCCTCCATAAGTCCACAGCCTGGAGAAGAGAAGGCTCCAGGGAGACCTTCTTCTGGCCTTTCAGGACTTCAAGGGGTCTGTCAGAAAGACAGCGACAATTTTTTTTAGCAGGGCCTGTTGGGACAGGACAAGGGGTGATGGTTTGAAAGTACAAGAGGGAGATTTAGACTAGAGAGACGGAAGAAATTTGTTACACTGAGGGTGGTGAGAGCCTGGCCCAGGTCGCCCAGAGAGGTGGTGGCTGCCCCATCCCTGGCACCATTGCAGGTGAGGTTGGCCGGGGCTCTGAGCAACCTGCTCTAGTTGCAGATGTCCCTGCTCCCTGCAGAGGGGTTGGATGAGATGACCTTGAAAGGTCCCTTTCAACCCAAACCAGTTTGTGATTCTATGAATCTAGGATTCTATGATTCTAATTCTATGATTCAGGTACCTGCAGAATGATCAGGGTCTGCCCAGAACACAACAGAACCACATTCTTAGATAAACACAGCCCTGCTTGGTGCCATCAGCAGCCAGGATGTGATGCCCTGCTACCCTGGTGATGGGCACGGCGTGGTGTCTTCTCCATCGACAGGGTCTCACTGGCAGCAGGGAGCAGGGACACACAAGCCAGCAAAGCCTTTCTGAGCTCAGCAATTAGGGCTTCTCCTTTCCACAGCACAAGAAAACCAGGATACTTGAATTAACTGCTCCCTAAAGGCTCTGGCATCACCTTCCCCAAGCCCCGGGTACCAAACCTCACCTCGGGGCCGTCACACCACGAGTAGTTTTCCTGTTGCTCAGCTGACGCCAAGTCCTCTGCAAAGTTGCGTTTTGTTTACACGTTAAAAAAAAAATAGGATTAAAAAAAAAAAAAAAAAAAAAAAAGCAAGCAAGGGAAAAAAAAAAAAAGCAGTGACCTCTCGCTAACCCCAGCCTGTCTATGAGAAGCCGCCGCTGCCTTCACCTCCGAGTGAACTTTCAGATTATCTCAGACGAGATTCACCTTGCATTGAACTTGTACCCCGCGCGGCAGCGCAGTCACGTAACCTTGATTAAACATTGCAGCGCAACGCGGCTATAAATTTAATGAGCATTATCGGTGCGCTTCCACCCGCCGTCCCCGGGCAGGGGAGCGAGGCAAGCGCCGGGAGAAGCCGGGAACAAGCCTGGTGTGCACCAGCTTGGGCAGGAGATGGAGAAATGGCTGTTTGAGGGAATAGGAGGGAGATGGAGCAGGTCCTGCACTGGCCTCTGCTCCTGTGTGTGTGAGGAGTTGTGTGAGGGCTCAGCGGCAGGGCCGGCAGGAGCGAGCGGCTCTAGGAGGACAAGCCATGGTGGGCTTGCAGGGCCTTCTGCTCCAAAGATCCAAGGAAAAGCAAAAGGAAAAGAGCAACGGAAAGAGGTGAGGGGTGTAGAGCACAAGAGCAGCTGAGGGACCTGGGGGTGTTGAGCCTGGAGAAAAGGAGGCTCAGGGGAGACCTTCTGGATCTTCACAACTCCCTGAAAGGAGGTTGGAGCCAGGTAGGGTTGATCTCTTCTCCCAAGGAACAAGCAAAAGGACAAGAGGAAACGGCCTCAAGTTGTGCCACGGAAGGTTGAGGTTGGAGATGAGGGACAATTTCTTTGTGGCAAGGGTTGTGAAGGTCTGTGCCAGGCTGGGCAGGGCAGTGGTGGAGTCCCCATCCCTGGAGGGGTTTCCAAGCCGTGGAGATGTGGTGCTGAGGGCCATGGTTTAGTGGTGCCCTGGCAGTGCTGGGGGAACAGTTCAACTTGATGGTCTTAAAGGTCTTTTCCAACCACAACAATTCCATGACTCTAACAAGGAGTGATAACGGGTCCATCAGTCCCCTCACCCAGCAGGAAACGTTTCTCCGGCCACGGCCTCCTAAACTCTGGCTGCCCTCCTCACTCCAAGCAGGGCAGCCCATCGCCGTCCCCCGTCTATTCTCCAGACGCAGGCGTGACGGGAGGCAAAGGCAGCCACCTCCTCACCTCCCAGCTGACACGCAGGGAACAGGCGAGCTCAGCATCCGAGGTCACTTGGCCGCTGGAGAGGAGAACGTCTGGGCGGCAAAATAGATACGCTCAAGTTCAAGTGCTTGAAATACCTTCCTCTTTTTTTTAAAAAAAAAGAAAAACGCACTCAAAACTGAACTAAGATATCCCCCCGCTTTTCAGGATAACTTCCTCCTTACCCTCGGTGGTTTTCTTTAGCAGATCTATTGTTCTCGGCGAGCCTTGCCCTGGGGTCCAATCTGGCTGTGTTCTCATTTTTCCCCCTATGTAACCGATGCTTATTTCTTTAAGCTCTACTGTAAACACAAACCAGGCTGCAGTGCCCTGGATGGCTTCGCAGGAGGCAGGCTCAGACCTGGAACTACTTCTTTGGGGTTTTGGGGGTTTTTTTTCTCATATAGGAAACAAAAAAAGACTGGGTTTGCTTGCTTCAAACACCTGCAGGATGCGGGAGAACGTCTGAGGTACCCACGGGTGGTCCAGTCGTGGAGGAGGAGAGCACGTGGCTCTAGCAGCTCTGCTGTTGGTTTGCTGGATAAATGGGCATTTTTGATTGCAAGGCTGGACACATAGAATCAGAGGGGCTAATCCCTTTGTGGCTCCTGCAAATTTGGTCCTCAATGCAACAGTTCAAGAAGCATCAGCTGGCACTCATTTTATACCAGGCAGGAGACCACAGAATCACAGACTGGTTTGGGTTGGAAGGGACCTTTCAGGGTCACCTAGTCCAACCCCCCTGCACTGTGCAGGGACATCTGCAACCAGAGCAGGTTGCTCAGAGCTTCAGCCAACCTCACCTGCAATGGTGCCAGGGATGGGGCATCAACCATCTCTCTGGGCAACCTGGGACAGGCTCTCACCACCCTCAAAATTTCTTCCTTCTCTCTAGTCTAGATCAGCAGACTGCTGCAGCCTCTTCCCCTCAACTTGAGGCTGTTTCCTCTTGTCCTTGGGAGAAAAGCCCGACCCCACCTGGCTCCAGCCACCGCTCAGGGAGTTGTCAAGAGCCAGAAGGTCTCCCCTGAGCCTCCTTTGCTCCAGGCTCAACACCCCCAGCTCCCTCAGCCGCTCCTCACCACACTCCTGCTCTAGACCCTTCCCCAGCTTCGTTGCCCTTCTCTGAACACGCTCCAGCCCCTCAAGGTCCTTCTCGGAGTAAGGGGCCCAAACCTGACTCCAGGATTTGAACTGTGGATAAGATTTACTCCAGCACAGCTCGCAGGAGCCTGCCCAAAGATGGATCCAGCGTCACTGCAGAAGAAACCAGTGACATTTAGTTCTGTACCCAAGGCAAAGGATGTAAATGGCAGTGAAGAGGGGATGGAGGAGGTGGTCTTGGACGCTGCCAGGTCCCACCAAGAAGGTTTGCTCAGCTTCACCAGCTTCCCGAGGTGTTCCCCGCAAAGGCACCGAGTTCCCTCTATCTCGTGGCGTCACCTGCAAAACTAATTTGGCCTGTGAAAGGACTCAGCAATTTGGGTGGTTGATTAGAACTATTTTTATAAGGCCACGGGACAGATATTTCCAGCGCCTGAAATAGTGTTTGGAAAACAGCGAGAGCCATTTAGAGCCATTTAGAGAATTCTGCAGAGAGGCAGACGCACAAGGACATGGATATTTAAACCAGCTGTGAAGACAAGACTGGTAGGAAACCCTTGGCTGAACACAAACGCAGAAATAAAATAACTTCGCAGAAGGTTAGAAACCGGTGAATTTGGTAACCCCCGACTTCAGGAAAAAAATAACTGTATTTCTTTGGCTTCCAGAGACCGACAAATTACCATGGAAAATCTAAAGATTAAAGTCCATTATTTTACCTTCTATTTTCCACCCACACTGTAAAAAAAGCCTCCTTTTTGGTGGAGTGGACTCCTCCAAATGTCCCCATGGGACAGCTCACCACCTCTCTTAATATCTACAGGATTAAGCGGACTTTACACACCAAGGCCAGGAAATCGCCGAGCTCCAGTTGCTGGTGATGGGTGAGCTGACAGTTTTTGGGGGCTGCATGCTCTAGACCCCAGACTTTTAGGTGCAACCCCCAAAAAGTGCTCCAGGAAGGGCTGAAAGAGGATTTAAAATTCACAATTTAAAATTCCCAGTCACGGCAGGTTTGTTCAGAGCTTGGCCGGCCACCTCTCTCCATAGAGAAACTCTCTCCTGAGAAAATATTGAGCTTATTTGAACCTCTTACGTTTCTAGTGCATGCAAATCATTTTGGGAACTTGAAATTTGCAGGAAATTATCGCGCAGCGGGGAAAAAATACAGTGTTTTTTTGTGCGGAAAGCATCTAACACTTGCTTTGGGCATCCTGAAAAACCTCCTGGAAACACCCAAGGTGACCAAAGCCCAGCTTCTGATGAATTAAACCCCTCAAAAATCGCAGAGCTAATCCTGTAACTAAATATGAAGCGATGAAGGAGTTGAGCATCGGGAAGGATCCCAGCTGAAGCAGCATTTTATCCTGCTCCTGCATCCGCTGGGCAGCCCGGGGCACGGGGAGAGCCAGCAAGATTTATGGCTATTTGTTGTAGATAAAAAAAAATAAAGCAAAAACCAACCAAAACCTCAACCTTCAGAGGAATCTGAAAACAAAAGCAAAGGCTTTTCCTTGCGCGGTGTCACACTAACCTCTGGACGGCCTCGCTCTTATTGTCGCAGCCTTGGAAAGGTCTAAACAAAGGCAGGTTTGGGATGCCAAGTCCTGGGTGAGGAGGGAGAGGAGCGGCAGCGCTGCTGCCACTTCCCCTTTGTGCTGACACCCAGGGTAGAAATCCCAGGGAGAGACGTTTTACGATGTGCACGCAGAGTTATCACCCGGTTATAAAGCAATTCGCGGGGAAAAAAGGCGATAGCGGATGACGGGGAGGTGCCAGGGGAGCGGGGGATTCGGCACCCGTGGCTGGGGCAGCGGCTTTGTGAAGGGCTGGAGGAAAGAGCTGGAAGTGTCTTTTGAGGTTAAATCACAGAATGGTTTGGGTTCGAAAGGACCTTTCAAGGTCATCCAGTCCAACAGCCCTGCACTGAGCAGGGACATCTGCAACCAGAGCAGGTTGCTCAGAGCCCCGGCCAACCTCACCTGGAATGGTGCCAGGGATGGGGCAGCCACCACCTCTCTGGGCAACCTGGGACAGGATCTCACCACCCTCAGTGTAACAAATTTCTTCCTTCTTTCTAGTCTAAATCTCCCTCTTCTAATTTCAAACCATCCCCCCTTGTCTTGTCCCAACAGGTCCTGCTCAAAAGTCTCTCCCCATCTTTCTTAGAGGTCCCCTTGAAGTCCTGCAAGGCCACCAGAAGGTCTCCCTGGAGCCTTCTCTTCTCCAAGCTGACCAAGCCCAACTCTCCCAGCCTGGCCTCCCAACAGAAGTGTCCCAGCACCACTGATGTCCCTTCCTCCGTATTTCCCCTCCTCCTCACTGGAGCAGTTCTCTCCTGGCTGTAACATTAGTCTTGCTTTTTTATTTATTTAAATAATTTTTTTTTTTTTTTTTTTTTAGCTAACAATGACCTCAGCTGTTTGTTTAAGGAGTTCATAACCCCGCAAAAATGTTACAGCAACCGAAAGGAAGTTCGCAAGAAGCCCTTTGGTTGGGAGCCTCTGGCATGGATCTGCTGGGCTTCTGCTTTATGTTCCTATCAAACAATAATAAAATTAAAATGGGAGAAGGGAGTAAACAGCCTGGTGTAAATAAAGACGAATCCACGGCGGTTTATCCTTCCTCAAACCCTGCCAGTACCCGGCTGAGGCAACCTCCTCTGTCTGGGTTGAAATTGCCCAGAAAAAGGGATGCTTGGCTTCAAAGTGAAGCTGCTAAGGCTGGACTTAAAGCTAAGCTGTGTTTAGGTTAGGCTTGTGGTGTGAGCTGGCCAAATTCTTGAGGGCCTTGCTGGTTTTAGAGGGTTTTCACCAAGTCTGAGCACGCTGAAATAGTCAGGAGTTAATGGGTCTGTCAGACCTGGAACCAAATTCTGGTGCTCAAATCTGGACAGCAGGTCCCTGAGACGATCTGGATTTCAAATACGACTTTTTATCTGCTCTGGAAAATCCCCCTCCTCTAAAATTACTTCTACATGATGTTTCTCTGTCTTTTTTATGAATGAATTTTTAAATTTTGTCTCATCTTTCCCCCTTTTTTCTTGGTTTCCTTTTTTCTTTTCCTTTTAAAAATATTTTTATTCTTTCTCTTTCTTTCTTTCTCTCCTTCCTTATTTATTTTTCTTTGTTTCCTTCTTTCTTTCTCTTTCTTTCTTTTCTTTATCTCTTTCTTTTTATCTTTCTTTTCCCTCTTTCCTTCTTTCTTTCTTTTTTCTTTTCTTTTTTCCTTTCTTTTCATTTTTCCTTCTTTTTTTTTTTCCCCTCCAGAGTTACTTCAGCCTTAGAGGAGCAGTTTTCTCCTGGCACCCTTAAAACTTTACAGAACCCAAAGTTCTGTAAAAATTGCTGCCCTTCGGCCACTGTTGGTCACTGGGACTGGCCGCTGCAGGACAGGAGGAGCATCAGCTTTGGGCAACACTCTGTGCAACCTGTCCTGAAACAGGACAGCACATTTTGGGGTCCCATCCCAGCCAAGGAGAACCACTCTCACACCAAACCCTCCCTCTGCAGCCCTACTAGTACACTTAAAGAGTGTATTTGGGGTTGTTCAGCCTGGGGAAGAGAAGGCTCCACAGAGACCTTCCTGGGGCCTTGCAGGACTTCAAGGGGACCTCTGAGAAAGATGGGGAGGGACTTTTGAGCAGGGCCTGTAGGGACAGGACAAGACAAGGGGTGATGGTTTTAAACTAAAGGAGGGAGATTTAGACTAGAGAGAAGGAAGAGATTGTTGCTGCTGAGGGTGGTGAGAGCCTGGCGCAGGTTGCCCAGAGAGGTGGTCGCTGCCCCATCCCTGGCACCATTGCAGGTGAGGTTGGCCGGGGCTCTGAGCAACCTGCTCTAGTTGCAGATGTCCCTGCTCAGTGCAGGGGAATTGGACTAGATGACCTTGAAAGGTCCCTTCCCAACCCAAACCTTGCCATGATTCTATGGTGCACAGCCAAATCCACAGCAAAAAGTTCAAAGGGTCAGGAGTCTTGCACACACTTTCCATCTGCTAGTTCAAGCTACCCTCTCCATGTTATATGAGGACAAAACCTGGACTCAGAAGCCTCACCATATTCTTAAATCTCAACGCCAGTTTTGAGGGTCCTGCCCAGAGAAAAGGAAGTGGCAACAATCACAGAATCACAGAATGGTTTGGGTTGGAAGGGACCTTAAAGATCATCTCGTTCCAAGCCCCTGCCATGGGCAGGGACACCTCCCACTAGACCAGGCTGCTCAAAGCCCCATACAACTTGGCCTTGAATAACAATAATAATAATAATAATAACAACAACAACAACAACAACAATAATAATAATAATAATAATACTGTCTCTTCCAATCTCTTGCCACGGTATCACAAGACAAGAGCAATCCCAGCCCTGCCAGTGTCCAGGACACTGCGCTGGAAGGGCAGCAGATGGTTCTTGAGATACTTTGTCCTCTATTCAAGCTTGCCCAGAAAAAACATTTGCAAAGCGGCATTGGTGCAATGAATGTTTATCCCAGTCACGTATCTCATAATCACTTATATCAGGGATTCAAAAGACTTTTTATCCCCCCAAATCAACACTGAAAACCTCTACTTCTTCCCCAAAAGTCAGAACTTTGCAAGAGCCATATATTGTCCCAGGGACGTGTCCGAGCCACCGAGCAGAGGATGATGACATTGAGGCAGCTCCTTTCCTGAGCAAACACCAGCACAAAGTTTCCCACTGGCTGATACGGAGGTTTGTAAGTGAAGGCTCGTGTTGTGGGTGGAGGGAATATTTTAGTATTTCCCTGGAATTTCAAGATTTTGGGTCCAGATGGAAAGAAATTCTGCAACTGGGTGCTGATGAAGAGAAGGTCTGATCAATACGAAAATAATTCGACTGGGTTTTTGTGCTGCTCCCAGCAGATGAAGCTGATGTCCTTAGCCACCTTCCACCCAACTCCTTCTGGAGACGGTGATTTCCAGCAAAAACATCCCAACACCAGTTGCACCCACAGCAGAAGGCACCAGTTAAAGTGCCGAGAGTTCACAAAGAAAAGGGATTTGGGAAATGAAAGGGAAGGAATGCCGACGGCGTTACTGCGGGAAGGAGATAAATCACTAACAGGGCGTTCATCAAAGCCAGGGGATGCCTGAGTGACCCTATCAAAGGCAATACATGAATATCAATAAATTCAGACAAGAGGAAAGGACGGGATATGAGCACGTTGCAGCAGAAAAGGCAGAGAGGCCTCTTAACCTGAAAATTTACAGCCAGAAAGAAGAGCCTGCCTGGCTGTCTCTACACCCAACCTCTTCCCACCTCTTGATCCATATGGGATAGAATTACTCGTGGATCCCTGGAGGCAACTGCATGCAGGGTTTCATTTCCAGTTGCCAGCGATACTACAATTTCCACTCAGCAGGACTGCTCTCACCCCTTGGTGAACTTCGTCGTTTTGGAGAACCAGCCTGGAGCCCGTCGTTGCTCCTCCCCAGAGCTTTGCTGTAAATCACACACGAGGAGCAGGATCCATCCCTGACACAATTCACCCTCACCCGCTGCAGATCCAGCAGAGACAACCTGGACGTACCACCCTGGGAGAAGAAAAGTTGGGTACAAAACCCGCACTCCTGAAACCTTCATGCAACGTCAAAACTCTGCAAAGGAAGCTCTGTTTCTGTGCTGCTCCTCAACCCTCTGCTGCTAACGAGCTTCACTCCGAGCCTCATTTTTCATTCCTGCCTTAACGCCTTCTCCCACACTTCTTCCTCCTGCTTCGAGACTTTCCCTTCCCCACCAGCTCCGTCTGATACTCTTTTTTCTTTAAAAAGGGCTTGTTTTTGGAGCTGCCCAGAAAACCCCCAGCCTCCCGAGACGGAAGCATGAATAAATTAGGCAGCGAGCTCAAAAAAGGAAGAAAAAAATTAAAAATAAATAAAAGCCAAGCAAGCTCCCGGCATGTGCTGAACTTCCCTTGTGCTCACATCGAAATTTTTCATGACATCTCATCACTTATTTAGTCTGTAGGTCTGTGACCTTCTGCATCTCGCTGAACTCCACCAGTAGACGAGTAACACCTCTGCCCACCTACACCCTCACGCTGCCACAGAAGAGATGGGAAAGCCTCCAGAAAACCCCGGCTCTGCTTGAAAGAAAGCTCGCGTAAAGAGTTGATGGTGCAACTGATCTACAGGGCTATTGAGTTGAGTTAACGTGAAAAGAAAAAACCAAAAAAAATCCTTGCAGATTGAGAGGATTGAGAAAGAAACGCCAGCGGAGATGGAAATCATCTGGGTTATTAATCATCTGCCTGCTCAAAGGCTTGATCTAATGCCTAAAGCAGAGGTGAAAAGACGACGTGATGGGCAAGAGGGAAAACAACACCGCTTTTAGCGGCCCAGAGAACCTCAGGCTTTGGACGGTCTCCACCTCTTGCACTGCAGATGTGTACAATGCTAAATATTGTGGTGAGAGTCCAACCTGCCCCTGGGAGGTTGGACCAAAAGAGCTCCAACTCACAGAATCCAGCACGGTGGGGGCTGGAAGGGACCTCTGGAGATCACCTCATCCAACCCCCCTGCTCCAGCAGCTCACCCAGAGCAGGGGGCCCAGGATCGTGTCCAGGCACCTTTGGAATCTCTCCAGAGAAGGAGACTCCACAACCTCTCTGGGCATCCTGGGACAGGTCTCTGGCACTCCCAATTTCTCCTCCTCATATTCACATGAAGCAACCTTGTGGCCACAGCTGCTCCATGCAGGGCAGCTTCCTCACCCTGGAGGGACACAGAAAGTAACTAAAGGGGGAAAAAAAAAATTAGTTTTCTGCAGACTTTGAGAGTGTGTCTCCCACTGGAAAACCCTTTGGTGGTGAAGACACTGCATGGGAGAAGCAGCTGCGATGAAGTTACAAAGAGTATAGTTAGGGCCACAAAAATCATCACAGGGCTGGAAGCTCTCTGCTGGGAGGCCAGGCTGGGAGAGTTGGGCTTGATCAACCTGGAGAAGAGAAGGCTCCAGGGAGACCTCCTGGTGGCCTTGCAGGACTTCAAGGGGACCTCTAAGAAAGATGGGGACAGACTTTTGAGCAGGGCCTGTTGGGACAGGATGAGGGGTGATGGTTTGAAAGTAAAAGAGGGAGATTGAGACTAGAGAGAAGGAAGAAATTGTTGCTGCTGAGGGTGGTGAGAGCCTGTCCCAGGTTGCCCAGAGAGATGGTCACTGCCCCATCCCTGGCACCATTCCAGGTGAGGTTGGCCGGGGCTCTGAGCAACCTGCTCTAGTTGCAGATGTCCCTGCTCAGGGCAGGAGTGTTGGACTAGATGACCTTGAAAGGTCCTTTCCAACCCAAAACATTCTGCGGTTCTATGTTTCTATAAAGAACCTGTGGAAATACTGCGGCTCAGTCGTTATCACACACAGGGATGCTGCTGCTGTGGGTGAGCTAAGCCCTAAAATGCTCCAGCAAACCGAGATGAGCAAATAAAGCCCAGAAATTCTTTCAAGAGACACTGAAAATCAGCAGCTCCTTTTAAAAAACCCCATTAATTAGACCACGCGGGACTTCAGGGTCAAGTCATTTACCACGTCAGTCAGGGGCTCACCAAAAGGACCACGTCCTAAGTCCTAAACAAGGGTTTCAGTGAGCACCAAGTGAAGCAAGTGTGGCTTTATCTAAATGTATGTCTTGTGACTGATGGTCTTTGATACAGGGATGGGCCAACCCTGCTTGAACCTTATCCCATCGATAAAACTCCCTTCCCGCTGGATTCTTCGGGTGTAACGAAGCGTGAGCTCCCAGCACAGCCCCTCGCTAGGGACGGCGCTGACTGGACTTCCCCGCTTATCCTATTTCCATGAAAACTGTAGTAATTTAATAACCCTCCGCCCTGTGTGATATTTTAGTGAACTCTTGCAACGAGTTCAGAAAGTGTTGGAAGGAGCAGAGGGGGAAAGGCAGGGGCAGAACATAGGCAGTGTGATCCAGTCCAACCTCACCTGCAATGGTGCCAGGGATGGGGCAGCGACCACCTCTCTGGGCAACCTGGGCCAGGCTCTCACCACCCTCAGCATCAACAATCTCTTCCTTCTCTCTGGTCTAAATCTCCCTCTTGTACTTTCAAACCATCACCCCTTGTCTTGTCCCAACAGGCCCTGCTCAAAAGTCCCTCCCCATCTTTCTTAGAGGTCCCCTTGAAGTCCTGCAAGGCCTCAAGAAGGTCTCCCAGGAGCCTTCTCTTCTCCAGGCTGAACAAGCCCAACTCTCTCAGCCTGTCCTGCAGCAAGGGTGTTCCAGACCTCGGCTCATTTTTGTGGCCTCCTCTGGACTGGCTCCATCAGGTATTTGTGAGTAATTCAGCACCTTCCTTGCCAAGGGGCATCACAAAAAAGAAAAGGTTCATGATGGAGAGACAGAGGAAAAGCTATAGCTGCAAGGTGCAATCACATAGCGATGGGCACAGAGCAGTTGCAGGTCAAGATTTTCAGTGCACACCACATCTAATGGAGAAGGAATCATATGCAGTTCCTTGGAGGCTTAAGGAAGCAGTAGTTTATCATGAGAACCAAGAATGATGCTACTAGACCTGAACCTCTTGCCACAGCCAAGTTATAAATCATGAATTGTTCTAGCTGGAAGAGACTTTTAATATGATTGAGTCCAACCATTAATCCAGCATAGGCAGAGCACCACTAACCCCTGGCCCTCAGCACCACATCTCCATGGCTTGGAAACCCCTTCAGCCATAGGGACTCCACCACTGCCCTGCCCAGCCTGGGACAGCCCTTGACAATGTCCAACCTCATGTCCAAACTAAACCTCCGCGGCACATCTTGAGGCTGTTTCCTCTTGTCCTTGGGAGAAGAGACCATCCCCACCTCACTCCAACCTCCTTTCAGGAAGTTATCAAGAGCAACAAGGTCTCCACTAAGCCTCCTTTTCTCCAGGCTAAACAACCTCCAGGTCCCTCAGCCAGTCTTCACAAGACTTGTGCTCTAGACCTTTCACCACCTTTGTTGCCCTTCTTTGGACATGTTCCAGCAAATGCACTTCAGCCACTGAAGAGACTCAACAGAGACAGATTTAGTACAACAATGAGTATTACTTAATATCTACAATCAGAAATGGGATGAATATGGGTTGCTGGGTTTTTTTACTAACAGCTTATTCAGAAACAGCAGCAAAATAAGAAGCAAAATCCCTAATTCTCTTCAAATCCACGCAAAGAACTCCGGGCAAGTGTGCAAGCCTGGAGTTACAAGTCTCATTTCATGCCGATAATGATCTGCCCCGTCCTTCTTGTGGTTTGTGGAGGGTGAAGGGAGGTGGTCGTCCCCAGCCGGCCTCCATGTGAGTCCTCATGGAGGCTGGAGAAAGGAGAGGACCCGCAGCTCTCGTTACTTCCCCGCCCAAGGCATCGCTGTAGAGTTTACAATTTAATTTTCTGCGTTTGTAATCCGTAGCCCTTGTGTATATAGTGTCTAATGAAAAGGGCCTTTTTTAAATTAACGTGGTATTTGGAAAAAAAAAAGCCACCAACCCCATGTGTTTCTATTTCATTATCGAACTACATTTACACAGAAAATACTCGAGTGGAGGGTGATCGGATTTAGTTGGCGGGGACACGGGACAGTCAGAAAACAGAGATATCCCTGACGTAAGCGTCTGCACAACATCAAACCAACTTTGGGTTCAACTTTGTTAATGAGAACTCTCCACGATTCAGATCTTTGTGCATCCACTGGGCTCTTCTCAGCCTCTTCCCCTCATCATAGAATCATCGAATTGTTTTGGTTGGAAAAGACCTTTAAGATAATCAAGTCCAACCATTCCCCCAGCACTGCCAGGGCACCACTAACCCATGGCCCTCAGCACCACATCTCCACGGCTTGGAAACCCCTCCAGGGATGGGGACTCCCCCACTGCCCTGCCCAGCCTGGGACAGCCCTTCACAGCCCTTCCCACCAAGAAATTGTCTCTCATCTCCAACCTCAACCTCCCCTGGTGCAACCTGAGGCTATTTCCTCTTGTCGATTGTTCCCTGGGAGAAGAGACCCACTCCACCTGGCTCCAACTTCCTTTCAGGGAGTTGTTGAGAGCCAGGTCTGCCCTCAGCCTCCTTTTCTCCAGGCTCAAGAACCCCAGACCCTGTCCAGTGCTGACCCTACGATTTGCTCTCCTGCTGACAGTATATGTAATGTGGATCCTTTGAAGAAAACCACTCCAGTTTTCTCTCCTACCTTTCCAACTCCTTCTTTTATGGATGGGTTCCTCAAGAAAATGAAGCTTACGTGGTTATTTTTCATTTCATTTAATACTTCTAAGGGTCAGTCACAGATACAAACTGGCATGTAGATATCTTCAAGTTGTAAACATGAAGAACCACAGAGTATCTGGGGCTCAAGAGGTCCCTGAAGATCACTTGGTCCCTGCTCAAGGCATGGAGCTGGAGCAGCTTGCTCATGACATCATCAGCTGGGTTTTAGGTATCTCCAGAGATGGAGACTCCACAGCCTCTTGGGGCAATTACCTTCCCTGTTTACTCAAAGCAGATGGCCAGCTAAAGAAGACATGTCCACACATGAGAGAGCGCAGCTCTATTAGACACTAGAGAATCCAAATAAGAGCGAGCTGATGACCGCAGACTTCCTAACGATGCTGCTCCCAGGACAGGGACGTTTCCACTGTTTCAGATATTTACCAGGGTTGGAAAAGATGCTCAGCAAATCACCTGCACATCTTCAAGAGGGCATCAAACCAACCTTTTCTCTGAGAAGGCTCCCACTGCCTTTTTGAAGCCATTTCCCTCCCTCTCATTTTTTTGGGATCACACTTTTAATTCTTTTCTTTTCTTTTGCTACCACTATGTCCTCTGGCTCCAGGCCTTTCCTCATGCCTATTGCTTAATTTTTTTTTCAAATCCAGCACCTCAGAGGGAGGAAGTCGTCCTGTTTTCCTTATTAATCAGAAATCTCTGGCATTGACCACAAGAAAAGCCTCCAAGAACACTGAACTTTCTGGTTCAGTGCATTTCATCATAATAGAGCTACCAGCACGCAGAGCTGATTTAGTTTTGCAGTTTTCTGTGGAAATACCTTCCAAGCGTTTGCCTCGGCCTCCAGAAATCCTCTGCTAAGCTCAGAGAAGTGGCAGGAACATCCCAGAAAAGCAGTTGTGTTTTTAGTAGCTACCAAATTCCTCAAAAGTGTCAGTTAATCCATTGCACTGAGTCTGCAGTGTCTAAAAAATACAGGAGGGGGAATGGTATTTCTGTCTGAATCTTGAACATCTATCGTTAAAATGTCATCGTGAAGGAAGTCCACCACTAGCAACACAAGCCCACCACGTGCGTGTGGAAAGTACCTACCATGCCCTCAGCTGGTGTCCCAAGCTGGGGCCAAGCTGTTCCTTTGAGCATCTTCCTCTGCAGTGACAGCTCTCCTGGGGTTAATGGTGTTTGTTATTGCAGGGCTGATCCAGGAATCATCGCTCACATCTGCATTTCTTTAGAAGAGTCTAGATATGGACAAATCCAGCTCTTCTGGTCTCCTCTCTGAACAGAGGGCTGTTTCTCCAGAGAAGAGCATCTGAGCATGTTAAATAATGTTTCTATTTTCCTGGAGGATTATCCCATCTGTTAATACAAGCTAAGCACCCCAACTTCAACCATCAACCTTCCATCGCCTCCTCTAGGACCATAATTACATCCCATCTTTTCCTCAGATGATTCAATCCTTTCCCAACACTGGAGAAGAGCAAACTGGTGGAACTGGGCTCTCCACTGCTAAGCAATATTAAATGCAAAGGCAAATTCTTGATAGAAAAGGACAGAAACAGGAGACGGAGATGGAGATGGAGGAGGTCAAATATTAGCTACTGACCTGCACTTTGATGAAGACAACGGCCATGACCACGACAGCCCATGTAAAGCCACCATGGGGTTTATCTATAGGCAATTACATCCACCCTGCACCCATCTAAAATTTACAAGTATCACAGAATGGTTTGGGTTGGAACAGACCTAGAAAGGTCACCTAGTCCAACCCCCTGCACTGAGCAGGGACATCTGCAACTAGAGCAGGTTGCTCAGAGCCCCGGCCAACCTCACCTGCAATGGTGCCAGGGATGGGGCAGCCACCACCTCTCTGGGCAACCTGGGACAGGCTCTCACCACACGCAGCAGCAAAAATTTCTTCCTTCTCTCTAGCTTAAATATCCCCTCCTTTTATTTTCAAATCATCACGCCTTGTCCTGTCCCAACAGGCCCTACTACAAAGATTGTCTCCATCTTTCTTAAAGGTCCCCTTGAAGTCCTGCAAGGCCCCAAGGTCTCCCCAGAGCTTTCTCTTCTCCAGGGTGAACAACCCCAACCCCCTGAAGAGCTTAATAAAAAAATCAGCACCCACATGAAGACGGACAACCGAGGCACAGAGACGCTCTTGAATAACAATTCAACACATTTCCCAAGGTGTAGGGCCTGAATCCAACCTTCATCTTCCTAAAATAAAAAAAATAATCTCATTTAACCTTATTATTCTCAAGGCAAACACCTCAGGAGACACAGTTCCCAGGCACACACCAACAAAGGCTTCTCTGGTAGGGTTTCAGGCCAGGAGAGCTCTGAGTTTCCTTGATTTTTATCAAGGTTCCCTCAGACTAACATTATTTCAAACTTGCCTCTGGTCCTTAATCCTATTTCAACACCAGGACTGACCTCGTTGTGGCGTGAACTGTAAAGTGAGTGTTCCTCCAAGGTTATGGCCATGAGAAGGACCAGAGATGGCACCTGGCAGGGATGTAAATCATCCATTTTTCAGTTGCAGGGCTCATATAATTCGATTCAACACAACTTATTAATTGTTCTCCCGGCACCTCAGAAATATTGTGTATCTCTCGCGACGAGAGTTCTGCAGAGGGCACAAGGGACAGCACCCCAAGGGGAAGAAACTTAGAATCATAGAATGGTCTGGAATGGAAGGGACCTCAAAGATCACCTGGTTCCAACCCTCCTGCCATGGGCAGGGGCACCTCCCACTAGACCAGGTTGCTCAAGGCCCCATCCAACCCGGCCTTGAACACCTCCAGGGATGGGGCATCCTCAACCCCCCTGGGCAACCTGTGCCAGTGTCTCACCACCTTCAGAGTAAAGAATTTCCTCCTAATTTCCAATCTAAATCTCCCCTCTTCCAGTTTGAACCCATTACCCCACGTCCTACCACTAGAGACCTTTGTGAAAAGTCCCTCCCCAGCCTTCTCGTAGGCCCTCTTCAAATACTACAAGGTTGCAAGAAGGTCTCTTCGGAGCCTTCTCTTCTCCAGGCTGAACAAGCCCAATTCGCTCAGCCTTTCTTCATAGGTGAGGTGTTCCATCCCTCCATCACCACAGCATTGGTACCACCTGCATAGAGACCCCCAAAATTAAAGGTATTTTGACCTACCACAAAGCACACCCATAATGTGTGATGATGATTTTCCAATTTTCCCGCGATTTTTGGATTCTTTCTACAGAAAGGAACGGAAACCCACAACTCCTGGGAATAAAACAGATTTGCGCTACCACCGAAGCCCCTTTTCCCACCCCGTACCCTCCTTTCCGAACTCGCCTTCGGAAGAGCTAAGCAGGCTGTGTTTTCAATTCAGCCACATCAGCTTTGATTTAGTGTGGCAGCAAACTGCTGCTCATTAAAAAGGAAAAAGAGAACTTTGTCGGGATTCAAGTTCCTTTGGGTTGAAGACTCTGTAACTCCATTACCTTGTTCTCACTTAACGGGACAAAATAAAACGCGGGGCTGAACAGATTTTTCTCGCCTCATTTTTAAATTTTTCTTTCCCTGCTGGTTTTCAGCTCGTTCAGCCTCTCACCACCGAGGAAAGCACCAAGATTCTGGTTTTGCAGGGCCTCAGCTACTCATCTCTGCCCACACCACCCTGTCCTTCTGTTCTGCATTACAGCTCAAAGCTCCCTCTCCGCATCGACAACTTGTTTGCGGCGATTCCACATGCCGTTAAGTAAACGGAGTCGCTAACTTGGTTAGAGAGGAGGTTAAGACGGGGCTTTTGCTCTCAAAGAAAAACCCTTCGAGTTTAAGAAGCCCGAAGAGGAACACAGAGGTGGAAATTGAGAGTAGGGTCCTCCACTCCATGCTGCTGGTGATGTTGCTTTGTGGGATGCTCTAGGAGATAAATCCTCCATTTAATCGAGTCATAGAATCATAGAATTTCTTTGGTTGGAAGAGACCTTTAAGATCATTGAGTCCAATTGCTGAGCCAGCACTGCCAGGGCACCACTAACCCATGTCCCTCAGCACCACATCTCCACAGCTCTGAAACCCCTCCAGCCATGGGGACTCCACCACTGCCCTGCCCAGCCTGGCACAGCCCTTCACAACCCTTCCCACCAAGAAATTGTTCCTCATGGCCAACCTAAACCTCCACTGGCACAACTTGAGGCCATTTCTTCTTGTCCTGTCACTTGTTCCTTGGGAGAAGAGCCCAANGAGGAAGAAGCAGCAGAAACAACACATGAGGAAGTGAGCACAACTCCTCTTTCCCTGTCCCCCTGCGCTGCTTGGGGGAATAAGGTGGATAATTTGGGAGTGAAGTTGAGCCCAGGAAGAAGGGAGGGGTGGGGGGAAGGTATTTTAATTTTTTTTTTGCTTCTCATTATCCCACTCTGATTTGATTGGCAATAAATTAATTTTCCCCAAGCTGAGTCTGTTTTGCCCCAACGGTAATTGCCGAGCGATCTCTCCCCATCCTTATCTCGACCCACGAGCCTTTCATTTGATGATCTCAGAGGTCTTTTCCAACCTTAATGATTCTATGATTCGATTTTCTCTGCCCTGCCCAGTTGAGGAGGGGAGTGATAGAGCAGCTTTGGTGAGCACCTGGTGTCCAGCCAGGGTCAACCCACCAGACGCAGCTCTATTCAATGGTCCCCTCCTCATCTTGATTCCCTTGGCCGCTTTCTTTCTGCACAGTCCAATCTGTCATAAACTCAGTGATGTTGTTTATGAAAACTCATCATCCTTGAATGGCCAATATTTTTGTCCATACAGATGTCTTAAATTTTCTTCCGAGTTTATTTATTGATCCCGTAACATTGATAGGATGTTCCAGAGAAAACCAGAGACCAAAAGCCATTAACCCAGCATTGAACTTCAGTTCCAAAAAGCAGCAGCATAAGAACCACGCGTCTGACTGGATGCAAGACTTCTGCAGTCATTCATGATACTGTTCTACCTGGTCATTAATAATAAATGGAGATTGCTCCTCAGCAGGCTGAGTCTGATAAGCTTCACAGAGCCTCCTTGGTGGAAGTGCCACCATCTGACACCATCACACCTCTCTGAGCGCATTGCTTGCGTTGGGAGCCAACCACAGGGCTCAACCCAGGCCATTATCTCCATGTAACAGCTCCACAACACATTGCCACTCAAACGGGGAGGTCAATGAGAAATTAAAGTATGACCAGCCCCCGTGCTGGTGGAGCTTCTCATTGACACTGGGGAGCTTGCAGAGCACCTACGCTCAAACCAGCCTCATGACTCAAGTTCATGTGGATACACTTCTGTGGTGCACATCACCTGGGTGTTAAGACACTGGTGATACCCCCAACCCTCACCAAAATGAGGACCTGAATTAATTTTCTAGCCACTTCATATAAGGGACTGATCCATCCCTGGAGACATTCAAGGTCAAGCTTGACGGGGCTCTGAGCAACCTGACCTAGTTAGAGATGTCCCTGCTTATTGCAGGGGGGTTGGACTAGATGAACTTTGGAGGTCTCTTCCAACCCAAACCATTCTATGATTCTATGATCCAGAAGCACTGAAGGTCGCTCCCTGGGTGCTCACATATTCCCCCTTTCCCCTCCCCAGCTCCAAAGCCTCTGAAATACAAATGACTCTTGCAGAAGAAATGGAAACTTGATCATTAAAACTAGATAACTGAACAAACTCACAGCCGGGGGCCGGGGCCCGCTAAATCCACAGCCAAGATCAATTTTGTTCGGAGGGAAAACTGTCATTTAATCGATAGCCATGTGCAACTTATTATTCCGACGCTTGCCATAAGCTCTCGCACGGCGCGTTACCACGGCTGAACGTGGAGACCTTGCCCAGCACAGGCTTGGTGGCTACTGGGAATACTTAAGACGATACCATCTGCTAAGCCTTTAAAGCTGAGGTGACATTTTAGGTGACCGGTGAAGGGTGGAAGTGTTTAATTTAGGACACTTTCCGGTACAATCATAGCAAGAGGAGATCTCATAGATAAGTTACGCTCGCCAGCATCCTTCTGGGAGATATTTTTTCTTCCCCTCTTGCTATCCAAGAGGACAAAGGGGCCTTTATGGTGTTTTTTAGTAACTCTGTTTATTTAGTACATATTGTGGCTGATCCGCTGTTGAAATATCATCCATTCTCCTCCCCGGAGAGATACTCAAAGGAGCAGCAAGTCATCAACTTTAAACAAAAAAGCCATCTAAATATACAAAAAGAGGAGAACAATAGCAGCATTAATTATCAAGCAGGCAGGAGGGTTTCCAAGGGGAATTCATACGCAGGGAATTTGTTTCTGCACAATTTATTTCTCTCTCTGGGGGCTCGGAGGCAGCTCGGAGAGGCTCAAGCGTTATCACAGGGGAAGGAGCGGGAAGATGAGGATGGAGGGATGGGGGAAGAGAGGAGTGTCAAAGAAAGTGGAACCAACACAGGCCAAAACCAGCAGCGGAACCAAAGCCACGTCATTTGTTGGACTAGATGATCTCCAGAGGCCCCTTCCAAGAGACAGAACAAGGGACAATGACTTTAAACTTAAAGAGAGGGGATTTAGGTTAGATATAAGAAAGAAATTCTTCACTGTGAGGGTGGTGAGAGTCTGGCCCAGGTTGCCCAGAGAGGTGGTGGCTGCCCCATCCCTGGCACCATTGCAGGTGAGGTTGGCCGGGGCTCTGAGCAACCTGCTCTAGTTGCAGATGTCCCTGCTTGGTGCTGGGGGGTTGGACCAGATGACCTTGGAAGGTCCCTTCCAACCGAAATCATTCCATGATTTATGAAAAGCTTTGGGAGCAACGAGGAGCAGGGGAGCCTGCAACTCCCCATCACTGGGGTGTTTTTAAAGAACAACATGACGAGAGATTGTCACAAATGCCTCGGGCATAGTGTGGGCTGTCTCCTGTCAGAGGGATCTCTCTGCATCCCTCTTACCTGCTTTCTGTGGTTGGGTTGGTTAGACAGCCATTCACCCAGGACCTTAAATGCAAAGGGAAAACCCCCAAAATGCCATGGTGCAGCAGCATTTTGTCATCTGCCACTTGCCAGCATCTCATCACAGGCGCTCACCCACCCCAAAAGAGATTCAAAGCTCCAAAATCATTAAACCTCACAAGTAGCCTCCTGAAGACACCAAGCTCTACTTTTTCCCTTTTTAAAGAAACCTGAAAACACAACAGAAACACCCTCTTTCCATACAAAACAAGGTCTCCACCAGCTTCTTGACGCAATGCAAAAGGCGACCATTGAAGGAAGACTCAAGTATTTCACCCTACTAACAATCCCAAGCAAAGCAAGGCAGGTGGAGATGCTGGGTAACGCTGAGGCTGCGGAAATCTCTTCAGAACAGAAGAGCAATAAATATTTGCGCTGTGTGTCACAGGCGTATAAACACATGGAGATTCTGGGTCACATCTTCTGCTGAGGAAGCCCTACAAGGTGGACTTGTGGATCCAGGGGTGGATGCAGGAGTATGGAGAAGACACAGCCTTGCTTTGCACCAAGCATTCCCACTACCATGTATCCAGCCAGCAGTATGGGGCAATTTCATGAGCTTTTCCTGGCCAAGTGACCTCAGGAGACATGGGCCGTGATGGGAAACCATCATAGACCTGAGCATCCCAGCCTGACCACAGAGATCTCACCGCTTACCTGCTTCAGCAACCAGCACAACCTCAGCACTCCAAATAACGGGGAGAATTCTGATGTAAAAATCAGTTCCCAGGAAAACTTCACCCCAAACCTCAGCGCTTTCCTGCGGCACAGATAAAGATTTGAAATATGGTACAAAACCATGTTTTCATCTACGGACTTTTAATGACAAACCACAAAATCCCGGGCTTCTCAGCAGTTTGCCGTTAGAGCCCTCAGCTGAAGTTGAGGGGGCTTGGATCAAATCACTTAAACCCTGCTTCAGTTTCACAGAATATTTTACAGTACATTAAAAGCAGTGACTGTTCAGCACAGAACTTCCATAACTTTATTTTATATACATATATCTCCCCATTCTTGGTAGCTCTACGGTTGTAATGCGCTCGTGGGATGCTGTACAAACCACAGCTGGGCATGAAGCATCACGGGGATGCAAAATAGATGTTTTTCAAAGGATTTCCAAACTATCAGGGTACAAATCACCCTCCCAAAGCTGGGGCTGAGGGAGGTGTTTCTTCCCTGGCAGGTTTCTTGCACCTTCTTGGAAGCAGTATCAGGGGGTTCGAGGTGTGCTCCAAGACAGCAAATGCTGAGACAACAAGATATGCCACAAAGCAACAAATTCCAGCTCAGTTTTCCAGCTCTTTCTTCTTCCTGGCTACAAATCAATGCTGCTTGATGGTGCCTTTTGATTTAGGACCAGGCAGCACGAATTACCATCCTGCATCCCACCAGCAGCCCCCGCTGCTAAGTCTGTAGAAGTGACACCCTTAAGGTGACACCCCTGAGGTGACACCCCAAGCCTTGCTGGTGCTGGAGCACCCAGGTCAGGATGGATTTTACTACAGCTCCTTGTGCATCCCCAACAGAAGTCCAACCTGCAGATGCTGGCACCCAGGGACCTACATCTACTAGAGCCCCCAGATGTCCCTGCTCACTTTAGTGGGGTTGGACTAGATGACCTTGAAAGGTCCCTTCTAACCCAAACTATTCTATGATTCTGCAATTTAAGGCTCAACAACAGGAGGGCAAGGGCTGGTGTGGTGCTGGCAGGTCTCTGCTCCAGCACCACGGTCACCCAGTGATTTTGGGTTGGCTTCTTGTGTTCCCCTCCCACTCCCCAGTGCCTGTGCACACACCAAGAGGGTTGACAACCAAACCTTGGCCCCGTTAGGGTAGGTTGCAGGGGTAGGGTTGTCAAGGTCTGGCCCAGGCTGCCCAGGGCAGTGGTGGAGTCCCCACCCCTGGAGAGATTTCCAAGCCGTGGAGATGTGGTGCTGAGGGACATGGGTTAGTGGTGACCTGGCAGTGCTGGGTCAATGGCTGGACGTGATCTTGAAGGTCTCTTCTGAGTACGGTTCTGTGACTCGATGATCACAGAGGGAAGGCAGGCAGAGAGTCAGGCGTGGGGCAGGGTGTGGTGAGCCCAGTGCCTTACTGGGGTGTGGACACTGAAGGCATCAGGCTGGTAAGTGGTGAGGTTGGCCAGTGGCCACCCAGCTCTCTCTTGAGTTTGCCCTTGCATGTAGGGCTTGGATCAAACCACTTAAATCCCTCTAATGGGCAGCACTGCCGGCTGCTGCCCCGCCTGAGGGGACCAAGGGGAGGTCCCCATGGTGCCACAATGGAGACAACACCATTGGGGAACAGCAACTCAGCCCCGTATCTCAACCAGCAAAACCGAGCCAGACCCTGGAGAGTCTCACCTGCGTGCTCTTAGTTTTATTCTTATTTTCCCTCCTCGAAATAACCTTCCTTTAGACTAAGAAGGGCTTGGCTGTGCTCCTCACCAACACCTCGGCCGTCGTCAGGCTCATGGCAGCTTCGCTCCCACCACAGGCGCACTTCAGGCTCCTTTCACCTCCCGATGACCTCACCTGCTTAATTTTTTTTAATTTTTTTTTTTGCCTTCCCTTTGTCTACGCAGACTAGATTTCTGTCAACAAAGCTGAAAGGCCAAGTAGAGTTCACGGTAACAATTCACATTTCTTAGCAGGTCGCCCAGAACTAAACCCCTTACCTTAAACGTGAACATACAGTAGTTTGAAGAACCCAAGAAATATAAATCCTAGCATAGAAAATAGGAGTATTTCAATGCCTGGACTGATTTCTACAAGCCGTGGCCATAACTAAGCGAGCCGGGAGCACCTCACCTCTCGGATATTTATGTGGTGCTTTAATTGCAAGAACAAAAAACAACTTTCCAAGCCCAACAAACGCTGTGTTCTGAACTCCTGACAGCGGAGGCTCGCAGCGTCATAAATTACACCCATCCCGTGCATGAAGCCAAAGCAACACGTGGATCTGAAGGTTCTTTCTGGTGGAACCCCTCTGCTGGGAGGCCAGGCTGGGAGAGTTGGGCTTGTTCAGCCTGGAGAAGAGAAGGCTCCAGGGAGACCTTCCTGAGGCCCACCAGTAACTAAAGAAGGCCTGCAAGAAAGATGGGGACAGTGTTTTAGGAGGATCTGTTGTGACAGGAGAAGGGGTGATGGTTTTAAACTAAAGGAGGGAGATTTAGACCAAAGAGAAGGAAGAAATTGTTGCTGCTGAGGGTGGTGAGAGCCTGGCCCAGGTTGCCCAGAGAGGTGGTGGCTGCCCCATCCCTGGCACCATTGCAGGTGAGGTTGGCCGGGGCTCTGAGCAACCTGCTCTAGTTGCAGATGTCCCTGCTCAGTGCAGGGGGGTTGGACTAGATGACCCTGAAAGGTCCCTTCCAACCCAAACCAGTCTGTGATCCTGTGGTCTCCTGCCTGGTATAAAATGAGTGCCAGCTGATGCTCCTTGAATTGTAGCACTGAGGACCAAATTTGCAGGAGTCACAAAGGGATCAGCCCCTTCCCAAGGAAAGCCCGGCTGGCCGGAGTCATGGCAAGGCTGGAGTTAAGTTTGGTGTCCCGCCGTCTGCGTTCACTGCTTCTAGGGAAGATTTTGGTCCTTAGTGATGTTGGTAAGTCGAGGTTCCGCTGATTTTGGACAGCAGGGTCCAGCCAAGCATTGCCCTCTGCACGCAGCTCGGCCGTTCTGATCCCCTCACCTGGAACCCTAAGTCACACCACTCTATTTAAATGGGAAATTATGAATTTGCAGTCGCACAATGACGTTAAAAGTCGGCTCAAAGCTCCTTTTCAACAACAGTAGTAAATGGCCAACAGAAAAGGACCGACAGCCTTTTCTTTTTTCCTTTTTTTTCTTTCAAAATTTTCCTTCTTTCTTCATTTTTTCACTGCCATATTATTCTGCATATTTTCGTGTTTTCCTTCCTTTTCATTTTCCTTTTTTCCTTCTTCATTCTTTCTTTTTTTTGTTCTTCATTTTTTCCTTCTTTCTTTTTCCTAATTTTTTCCTTTTTATTCTTTCTTTTTTCTCTTTTCCCAGCCATATTGTTGCATTTTTTCATTTTTTCCTTTTTTACTTCTTTTTTGCTTTCCTTTTCCCCCCATTTTCCTTCCGTTCTTTGTTCCTTTTCTCCATTTTTTTCTTTTTCACTTCCACATTATGCTGCATTTTTTTCCTTTTTCTTCCTTTCAACTTTTTTCCTTCTCCTTCCATTTTTCCTTTTTCCTTACCCCCTCCTTTTACCTTGTTTTCCCCATCTTTCTTTTCTTTTTCCTTTTCTTTTTATCTTTCTTTTCTTTTTCTTTCTTTTTCCATTTCTTTTTCTCTTTCTTCTTTTTTCTTGTTCCTTTTCCTTTCTCTTTTTCCTTTTCTTTCTCCTTTTGCTTTTTTCTCTTTTTATTTTCTTTTTCCTTCCCCTTTTTCCTTTTATTTTTCTCTTTCTTTTTCTTTTTCCTTTTCTTTTTCTTCCTTTTCTTCCCCTGTTTTTCATTTCCTTTTTCTCCCCCCACCCCCACCTTTCTCCTCTCTTTCCTCCAATTTTTTTTCCCAGGGAAAAACCCATAATAATACAAAGCAACCCCTACAGCCGATGGCATTGACACGGACCAGGACCAGGACACCCGCTCCATGCCCAGCCCATCACCACAACTTCACGACCTTCATCTGAGCCACTCTCAAGCTCCAAGTTCTCCTTCGCCATCAGCTTTTTGGGCTCCCCTTCACCCCTTTGCAACCTGCGGTGGGAATACGAGGCCCTGGAACACCCAGCAGTTGTTTTGTGTGGTTTATCGTCCACATTGTTTTCTTGGGGAAAAAAGAATGAGTTGCACTTAGTAACACAGAGGGTTATTAATATCCTAACATATGGGAGGCGAGCGCACGTGAAGCCAAACTCTCCTATAGTCTCAGCTCCAAAGTTAGAAATCATCCAAAAATGGAATAAAAACAATACTAAAAAAACCCCAAACAAACTAATCACCTGTGCTCAATTACACCAACAACTCCATCAAGGAATTTCACTGACATGGTGGAGGAGGAACATGCCAAATTAACCCTGTCACGGCCAGTGAGATCGGCCACCACCGTGTCTTGCCTCAGCCATGCACGTCACCAGCATCGTCACCACCTATTTGGCAGGTTTCATTCATTTTCTGAGCTTTCAAGGCAGTAGAAAGCAACGGAAAAGTGGGAAATAATATTCTTTAGTAGAAACAGTAAGAGTTTAAATGGTGACTCAAAGCTCCGCCATAAACTACGAATCTAAAGGAGCGGTGGATGATAAATGCTCTGATGAAGCTCGAAGCCGGTACCTCGCAGTAGTAAACACACTGTCGTCCACCCTCTGTAAAATGAAACACATCATAAGGTCGGGTTTTCCACCAGGTTTCACGTCCCTAAGGGAGCGGGTCTCTGCCTCTTTTTTTTTGATCTGCTGAGCTCTCCAAATTCAGCAGAGATGTAGACTCCTGGATAATTAATTGAAGCTTACTGGCAAGAGGCTTGTCTGCCTGAGTGACCTTTTCCAGACCCCTCAGAAGTCATCCAGAGATTCAAACCCACCACTTTCGCCTACAACATCTCCAGAACAAGCCTTCAAGCAAAACAAAATCTGTGACCCACAGTTGGCTTGCTCGTGCTGGTGGGAAATTTGACTTGTGAGCAAGCAAAAGCTGATTGGGAACATCTCTGGGTACTAAGCCGGTGCTGTTCAATCAAAAAAATGAAAAGTATTTCACAGCGGGACAATTTTGAGGACTGCAAGGTGTCCTTCCTTGTTTTCAGCTGGAAACCCAGATGGGGATGCGGCTGAAGATCCGGTGTTCAAGATGTATCATATGACCACAACTGCACAAAGGAAAGGTCACCTTAGCTGGCTTTCTAAATTGGCAACTAAGAAAGTTGCACAATGTGGCTTTCCCAACATTGGACACTTCAGATTTGTACTGAGCCACCTTCGCAACCTTCTTTGCCAAGAAAGGTTGGACAAGATAATCACTGAGGACCCATCCAACTCGGTATTCTGTGATTCTATGATTATCCATTTACTCATCTATAGAAGTCACCAGAAATCCCATAACCAGCTCCTGCCTTGGGTTTCCACCACCATGGAGAGGAGGAAAAAAAAAAAAAAACCACACTAGTTTTTATTCTACAGCCTCTTTCCACCCATCTAATAATAAAATGCTTTGCCAACACCAAGCCATTTGGTCCAGACGTGGACTCCAGACTCTGCTTAGCGAGATCTCACCTGCAGTGCTGGAGCCAGCTCTGGAGTCCTCAGCACAGCAGAGACATGGACCTGCTGGAGCGGGGCCACAGGAGGCCCCAGCAATGACACAAGGGCTGGAAGGCCTCTGCTGGGAGGCCAGGCTGGGAGAGTTGGGCTTGTTCAGCCTGGAGAAGAGAAGGCTCCAGGGAGACCTTCTGGTGGCCTTGCAGGACTTCAAGGAGCCTGTCAGAAAGACTGGGATGGACTTTCTAGCAAGGCCTGTTGGGACAAGACAAGGGGGAATGGTTTGAAAGTACAAGAGGGAGATTCAGACTAGAGGGAAGGAAGAAATGTTTGACGCTGAGGGTGATGAGAGCCTGTCCCAGGTTGCCCAGAGAGGTGGTGGCTGCCCCATCCCTGGCACCATTGCAGGTGAGGTTGGCCGGGGCTCTGAGCAACCTGCTCTAGTTGCAGATGTCCCTGCTCAGTGCAGGGCGGTCAGACTAGATGACCTTTGGAGGTCCCTTCCCACCCAAACCATACCATGATTCTACCCCTCTATGACATCCCCATGAGGTCCAAGGGGTTGCCGTTATTACCAGGAGCACTTTGTGTTGCAGAGAGGCATCGGGACCCCAGCCAGCAGCTGCACCCCACAATGCCTGGACCCCTCCCCAGGTCCCCGCTCTCCTCACTGGACATCTCTCACCCCCATCACTGCAAAGGTGCCGGTGCCAGGGTCGGCGCAGCCCTAATTGACATCATGTGTGCATTGGGCTGGTTGTGTGAGTGAGCACACACCGCACAAAATATAGCTGGAAAAATGAAATAATAATAAAAAAATAATAAAAATTGCAGTTTCCTTCCCCGCTCAGGAGCGGGGCCTGGGCAGCAGCATAACCCAGTGCACATACGTTGTTAGGCACAGTTTAAATATAGCATCTAACTACGAAAACATGAATAATTGTGGTGCTTAAAACGTCTGGCTAATCTTTAGCAGAGCTGCAATCAATCACCGGTGTCAGACTGGGAAGCGTTTCTCAGTTTCATACACAAAACCTTCCTTCAAATGCAAACTATATCCACTTTCAGTGCTTGGACGGGCTTCCCCATCTGATATTAATGGAAGCACTCTCGGCATGAAGAGGCACTGGTCGGAATTGATTTTCTGATTTTGTTTTTTTTTCTTAAAAAAAAAAAATATAAAAATACATCCAGTCAGGAATGACAGTCATAGGAAAAAAAAAAAAAAAAAAGCTGAACAGATGAAGGGGAATTTGGATGGGTTTGTAGCTTTACTAAAGAAAACACAGGGAACACGTTCGGCTGATCTCGCTCTTTGCTCGCTGACTTGCAAGCCATGAAGCGTGGCTTGAGAAAGCCAGCGAGGAAATGCCAAGTAAGGTCAACCCAAAAAACCTGGAGTGCTTTGTGCCCACCATCCTTATCACCTCTCCTCTGGAAGCTCGGTAGTGCCTCACCTTTGCATGGTGAAATATAAGAGTTAAAATAAGAAGAAAGAGGAAATGGCCTCATGTTGCATCAGGGAAGGTTTGAGTTGGACATAAGGAACAATTTCTTCCTCAAAAGTGTTGTGAAGGGCTGTGCCAGGCTGGGCAGGGCACTGGTGGAGTCCCCATCCCTGGAGGGGTTTCCAAGCCGTGGAGATGTGGTGCTGAGGGCCAGGGGTTAGTGGTGCCCTGGCAGTGCTGGGGGAACAGTTGGACTTGATCTTGAAGGTCTCTTCCAACCAAAATGATTCTATGATTCTATACAAACATTGTATTGTTGACAAATTGGATTTTTTTCCCCTTAACTAATAGTTAATATTCACTCATTTGAAGGTCGGCTGCACTGTTCCATGGCACACTCCAGCCCAGGTCCCTGCTATGGCAAAGCTCTGCCCACCCTTGGTGGACAATGGCACATCTCTAGCTTTTCTAGGAGAGTATTTCTCATGTTTTCCCCCGTTCCCTAGACAGCAGTTGCATTTTCTGCTGCAGCATGAAGCACACGGCTGGCTCACGTGTCTCTCCTTGGATGGAAGTAGGTAATAATGAAGCAAACCCAGTTTAATTAATGTGAGGTCTGGCCAACCACAGCTCCATGCAATTATTTACGCACTGAGCACAATAAATCACGTTAGACCAGGGCACGTCTTCTAGAAGAACATTCTCTGCTCACCCAGAAGATGCCTGAGCAAGACCAGAAGAACCAAGTCAAGCCTCCTTCTTCCCACCAAGACCTTGCTGGAGACCAGCCTGCAGACCCTCCTGAGGGTCTTTGTGCTGTCACAGAGCTAAGATCACCATTTAATGCAGTTTTACAGCCAGGATTATTTTCCCTGCTTTATTATGGCAAAGACAGAAGGGTCCTCTCACCATTTACCATCTTAAATAAGAAAACCTCAGAGCTGGCAGCAGTAGAAACACTAATTACTCTGGTTGCTGGCACCAGACCACTGTGGAGCTCAGCCTTCATCTGAAAACCTCTGTCTGATAAAGCTCATGGAGTGTTTGGAAGCTGTCAAAAACCTCTACGTTGTCTTGAGGTATGAAGGAACCTGATCTGATCAGACCCTAAAGCGATTCAGAGCGGACGCGGGCAAGCGTGACCCACTTCACTGCCCATCTCTTGCGACTTCTTGCTCTCCATACTTTAAGATTTTTATTTATTTATTAGGTTGGGGGTTTTTTTTTGAGGGCAGACTCCAAAAGACAAAGCACCAACACGCGAGCTGACCGTGAGTTGACACCTCAAAACCAGGAAACAAGGTGCATCAAAATTAAACAGTGTTAAGACTGAATCTACAGCCACAGTTCCAGTGATGGTGTCTGGAGGCCCTTCAGGATGTGGAAAGTCTCGATAAAATCTGGTGACTAATACCTGTATTTTTAAGCAGTCGCAATCTGAGCACAAGGGCGTACGTAAGGTTGTGGGTTTTTTTAAATACCGAACACGCAGTTTGTTTAGAAGGGTAAAAAAAGACACCAAACCCCTGCTGGGACTGCAGGCAGCATCAGAAGTGATGCTGCCTGCATCAAGAGCACCCCTGCCTGAGGTCTCTCTCTGCTCTGAGAAATGATTTGCTCCAGTAGACGTGATGTTTGGACACATGGTTCAGTAACCTGGTTCTTATCATCTCAACATTGATGCGCATCTTCACGGCTGAGGTTAGAAGCTCCTGTCTCAACATGCTTGATGACACCCACAGCTTGCCCTGCGCCCACAACCTTGCACACATGAGCTGTAACCCACAGTCATGTTGATTTGGGTCATCTCTGGAAATACAGTGAAAGAAAAGAAATCTTCTAAGGTTTTGGTTTGCTTGTCGGGCAGAGCCGCTTGAGGGCTCAGGGCTCTTGGAGCAGGTGGGGATGTCACAGAGTCATAGAATGGTTTGAGTGGGAAGGGACCTAGAAAGTTCATCTAGTCCAACCTCCTGCACTGTGCAGGGACATCTCCAACTAGAGCAGGTTGCTCAGAGCCCCGGCCAGCCTCACCTGCAATGGTTCCAGGGATGGGGCAGCGACCACCTCTCTGGGCAACCTGCGCCAGGCTCTCACCACCTCAGCGTCAACAATTTATTCCTCCTCTCTAGCCTAAGTATCCCCTTCTTCAGTTTCAAACCATCCCCCCTTGCCCTGTCACAACAGGCCCTGCTCAAGAGACCATCCCCATCTTTCTTATAGGCCCCTTTTGGAGGTCCTCCTCCAACTTAAAGAGTCACTTTCCAACCCAACTTCTCTATGTTCTCACATCATCTTTGCTCTTATCCCCACCAGCAAACCAAGGAAATCGTTTCACTGCTGCAAACGATGCTAATTCTCCCTTCACTTTGCCCATTTTCAGGACACGCTACCCAATAAGGACACCACAGTACTAGTGAGACCGGGAAGAAACGCCTTGTTCAGAGCCTGCTCCTCCATTTGCAGATGGCCATTTGCTACCTCGGGATATCGTCTTCTCTTTCAGTCCGATTTAAGCAGTTTCCGTGACTCTTTCACTGCCGAAAGCTGAAAGGAGGTTTAAAATGCTGCAGGGAGGAGCCCGCTGTGCAGAAATATCCCCAGCAGGACCCTTGGACGCCTCAGGAATTGCCACCACAAAGGCATTTCTGACCTGATGTTTGATATTCCCAAACGCAAACTCCTAAGCCAAGCTTAAAAAGATCATCTGGCGAGCAGGACCAGACACCTTCCACGCCAGCTGACGGCAGAGCCCGAGACGCAGCCGTTCCGCAGAGGTGGGGATTCGTACTTCACCTCAGCCAAAATATGTTGGCGCCTATTTGCGGCTTCTCCTCTCCTCCAGGCAGGTGTGATCCCAGCCTTCCCTTGGAGACATCCCACCACGCTGCGAGGACTGGGGGCTGCTCCGTTTCCTCGCTCATCAGATAAGTCCTTGTGGGAATTCTGGCAGCGAAGCTCCGAAGATGAGCTTGGCTCTGCTCCTAACAGTTGGAAGTACCTTCGAGGCAGGATTTGTTTCGATAAGGGATCTCTGGCTTCCTCCTTTTCTTCGCCCCAACGTGTCCATGGGGTTTCTGATCCTGTTAAGCTCTTGTTCCAGAAGGACAGCACAAGATACGTGCCGTTGGTGTTGCCTTTGACTTCACATCCTTGCAAGGCCGCTAGACCTCATGGGTTCAAGTTTTGCTGATACACTCTGCTAGACACCCACGGACCCTCACAAACCTCTCCCGTATCAAGTCAAGCCTGCAAAACCTACAACAACAACAAATCAGCTGCTTCTCTGGAGGAGATGATCCCTTCCAACATGGAAGAAAACAGCCATGGCCTTATCCCCTTCATGTGATCAGGATAAAACTCATTTGGTCTACTCTAGCTTTTAGGAGGACTTTGTTCTACATCATTAAGGTTTCTCATAATCCTCCAAGGTGGGTACACTAAGGAGGTTTAAACGACAGTCCCAAGGCAAAGGCAGGAGAGCAAGTCGGTGATTCTGTCCGAAGCCATGGAGAAAGCCCTGTTTGCTTGCACGTGTATGGAACTGGATGGCCAAAACCCTCAGAAACCATATATCCCATAATTCATATCAAAAGGCCTTACGCAATGGATGGTCCCACACCACTCTACGTCAAGGATCTGGGTACTCTCGCTTGAGTCGCAGAAGAAAAGCAAAGGGTCCAAGAGTGGATTTATTTCTAAAAGAAGGTTTTACCACCTGACCTTCCTGATTTGAGGCTGTTTGGAGATTTGGGATGCCTCTGGAAGACAAATTCCAGCAATATTTAATCAAAAGATTACTAAAAACTGCTAACGTATGGTAGAAGTATTGACCTTCTCGTGCAAGAAAGGACACTGGGATACTAATCACTAACTCCTGTAGTATCGATTACTGGGGTTGCAATGACAAGGATCAAAATAAGGCCAAACCTGCCAGTCTAACTAAGGAACTTAAATTCCTCCCGTCTCTTGTCCTCCAGGATGATCCTGAGCTACTCCAAGTTGACAACACCAACTCCTCCAGGTTGTAATTCAGCAACTCACTGTGCACCGAGAGCTAATTGCTTTGGAAAAATAGAATTTATTAGCAAGCCTCCAAGCCACCCATTCTTTGCCAACATCTAAACTAAGAGCAGATTCTGCAGGAAAAGATCCGAAATTTCCTCTTTCCTAGGGGAAGCCAATTAGATCATATGAAAACTCACTATTTGTGACCTTCAGATAGGCAGGTTACAGGAAATTTGCTTTGTTGGGCACTTTCTCCAGCAGCTACTATACAATAACTCTCCGTGGAGAGACTTTGCTGAGTACATGATATGCAACTGTGAAGAACATAGAATCATTGTGGTTCAAAGGGACCTTCAAGAGCACAGAAGCAACAAATCACGGAATGGTAGGGGTTGGAAGCAGCCTCTGGAGATCATCTCATCCAACGCCCCTGCTCCAGCAGCTCACCCAGAGCAGGGGGCCCAGGATTGTGTCCAGGCACCTTTGGAATCTCTCCAGAGAAGGAGACTCCACAACCTCTCTGGGCAGCCTGGGCCAGGCTCCCACACCCTCACATCAGACAAGTTTTTCCTCCTGCTCACATGGAACCTCCTCGGTTCCAGCTGGTGCCCGTTGCCCCTTGGCCTGTCGCTGGGCACCACTGACAAGAGTCTGGCCCCATCCTCTTGCTGCCCATGGGCCCTTTAGCTCTTGATCAGCATTGATCAGATCCCCTCTGAGGCTTCTCTTGTGCAGCTCAGCAGCCCCAGGGCTCTCAGCCTTTCCTCATAACAGGAAAGATCATCAAGTCCAACCATTCCTCCAGCACTGCCAGGTCACCACTAACCCATGGCCCTCAGCACCACATCTCCATAGCTTGGAAACCCCTCCAGCCATGGGGACTCCACCACTGCCCTGGCCAGCCTGGGCCAGCCCTTCACAGCCCTTACCATGAAGAAATTGTTCCTCCTAAACCTCCCCTGGCACAACTCGAGGCTGTCTCCTCTTGTCCTATCGCTCTGGCTCCAGAAGTTCACACAGAGGTTGTTTGTTCTAAGGGGGTAAAGCCCCATTCAGGATCCAGCGTGAGGGCAACACAAGGCGCCCAAACCTTGGAGTTCCAATGCTCCCTATGCTGTTGCTCCAAGCTGCCTGCTTGAGAACACGACATGCTTAACATTAGGCTTCAAGAAATCTTTGCACGTAGTAAAGAGGAGGAAATGAAGGCAGGATGGTAGCAAACAGCCTGTAAATTCCAACCCTGGTTTGCTCCCCGCTCATCGCCC
The DNA here is from genome assembly GCA_013400335.1 of Eurystomus gularis. Taxonomy (NCBI): domain Eukaryota; kingdom Metazoa; phylum Chordata; class Aves; order Coraciiformes; family Coraciidae; genus Eurystomus; species Eurystomus gularis. Next base: position 63,293 of record VZZY01012620.1, on the reverse strand, counting down.
CGCAGAAACAGCCCCTTTCATTGCCATCAACATAATTTGCCCAATTGTCGGGACCAGCAGGCATCTCACTGGTACAGAGCCGCTCGCCCCGACTTCGTGAAAAGAGGCACCAAAAAAAACCCAAGAAACCAACGTTGACAGCAAGAGGCATTTGGAAAAAACTGCATTTCTGGGGAAGTTTCCACCCCGTAAACACGGCGGGAGTTCGATCACGGCTCCGAATTCTTCTGCGTTCTGTTATAACTTAGTTCTTGTTCGCCTGCCAGCTTACATAAGCGAGGGAGCACGGCTCCAGCGCTCGAGCGGGGAATGAAGGACGGGGATGTGCAGCAGCCACTTTGCTCCACAGCAATCCCCACCTCCCCTCCGTGGCTACCACCACCACGAAGATGGTGTCTCCAGGGAGCAGAGGCTCTTCCTCAGCATCTCCTTGCTCCCTGCCGAGAGTCTTGACATCCTTCCGTACAGGCGTTAAAAGTATCTTTTGTTATTCACTGAGCCCCGAGTCAAACCGAGGTTAGGAGAAATTAGGCACACGAGCACTGAAAATGGTGCTGAAACGAGAATTTAAACCCCTCCTTGAAATGTGTTTGGGTCACTCCGGATGGATAAAACCGCGCCTGCTCCTCGGAGCAGCGGGACCGGGGCTCCTTGCACGGGCGAAGGGACGGGGATCCCCACCGGCGCCAAGCAGAAGCTGTCAGAAAGCCGAGCAGATGTCTGCTCCGCCGCGGCCACCCTTCCAAGGGAGGATCCGTGGCGTGGACGGCAGCCAGGTGGAGGAACAAAAGGGCGCCTGCTTGGTTTCTCCTCCCGTTATTCAATACCGGGGCTTAGCGGTCACACCACATTTGCCTCCTCTCCTCTCTGCTGATGGATGCTCGGTGCCCATCCCAGCTCCAGCACACGCAACAGGGTCTCACCTTCCTCGGTCTGCATGGCTGCACGTTATCACCTCTCGCTTCCTGCAAGGCATCCCAGGCCAAAATAGAATGTTCCTTAAATTTGCCGGATGAGAGCACGTTAACAGGCTGATCTTTCGAAACCCTCCCATTCTTCTCCTAATTTATTGATGAAAGGATTCCTCGCTGGTTAGGCAATATCCCTCCGGATGAAAGCCTGGCGAAGCTTCTCTCCTTTCTACCACCCTCGGTAACGGACACCTCCTCTCCAAGGGCCCCCGATGAAAAATTCACTACTCGCCGGGCTGCGCTGCCAGTTGTGCTGCTGATGGATCGCATTACTTTTTACCTGTTCAGATTAATCAGGTTACAGCTCCAGCTTGCCAGCAAAGCATGGCCTCACACCTCCACTCCAGGACCTAAATCCGAGTTGGGCAAACGTTGCAGATGTACGCCCAAGCCTGAAACCAAGCCTGGGACTTAGGAGTGGCTTTAGCCATCGTTTCGAGTGATGAGAAACGCTTAATTTGCACCACATCGAGCGTGCGAAATCCATTTATACTTGTAAGGAGCAACGTGCCAGCCTGGACCAAGAGCTGGGTGGTGGGATTTGAGTGCCCTACAACAGCATCTCCATGTGAGCTCCTTGACCGCAAAACCAGTGCAATGCTTTCCCTTCTTAGAATCATAGAATGTGTTGGGTTGGAAGGCACCTCTAAAGGTCATCTAGTCCAACCCCCCTACAATATGCAGGGACCTCTCCAACTAGGTCAAGTTGCTTACAGCCTCATCAAGCCTGACCTTGAATGTCTCCAGGGATGGGGCCTCCACCACCTCTCTGGGCAACCTGTTCCAGTGATCCACCACCCTCATAGTAAAGAACTTTTTCCTAACGTCCAACCTAAATCTACCCTTTTCTATCTTAAAAACATTAACCCTTGTCCTGTCTCTACAGACCCTTGAGAACAGATCTCCTCCTGACTTCTTATAGGCCTCTTTCAGGTATGGGAAGGTTGCTATAAGGTCTCCCTGGAGCCTTCTCTTCTCCAGGCTGAACAAGCCCACCTCTCTCAGCCTGTCTTCGTAGGAGAGGAGCCCTTAGGTAGGGCTGTCTGGAAGTTTAATTTGTGCCCTTAATGATCTGAGACACTTCTGAAGAAAAGCTGGGATAGAAATAGTCCCAGTGACTTTGCAAACCCAGTAACCTACCAGCCGAAGTTTAACACTGGGAGTAACTCTCACCTCGCCAGAGGACAAGGCTCATAGATCTTTTCGGTGCTTAAACCCAGCTTAGTGATCCTTAGGATTTTACTGCATGGGAGTAAATCCTGACTTTGAACTTGCTTGATGGAGCAGTTCACTCCATCTGGAGTACTGCGCTCAGCTCTGGGGCCCCCAGGAGAAGAAAGATGAGGACCTGTTGGAGTGGGGCCAGAGGAGGGTCATGAAGATGATCAAGGTGCTTGAACCCCTCTGCTGGGAGGCCAGGGCTGAGAGAGCTGGGTTTGTTTAGCCTGGAGAAGAGAAGGCTTCTCCTTCTCCTCCCTTCGAGAAGGAAGACCTTCTCGCAGCCTTCCAGTACTTCAAGGGGGCCTACAAGAAAGATTGGGACAGACTTTTTAGCAGGGTCTGCTGGGACAGGACAAGGGGTGATGGTTTGAAACTCAAAGAGGGCTATTTAGACTCGAGAGAAGGAAGACATTTTTGACACTGAGGATGATGAGAGCCTGTCCCAGGTTGTCCAGAGAGGTGGTGGCTGCCCCATCCCTGGCACCATTGCAGATGAGGTTGGCCGGGGCTCTGAGCAACCTGCTCTTGTTGCAGATGTTCCTGCTCCCTGCAGGGGGATACACTAGAAGACCTTGAAAGGTCCCTTCCCACCCAAACTGTGCTATGATTCTATGATTCCACCACCAATTCAGCCTAGAACCAATCAAGCAGAGGAAGTCCTGATCGAGCATAACAAAACCACCCAAGAAGGATGTTCTAAAACGCTGGGGACACATTTCTTTCGCACGCAAAAACGTATCTTGACCATTAGAAAAGAAGGAATCAACGCAACCATTCTTCCATGGACACGTGCAACACAGGCTAAGGTTATGGATCACGCAGCTCACGTCGTAGGGTGCTGCTTATTCTGAAAAACTAATTCAAAACAGGGACCTTCTGGTGCTTGGTGGACTGCATGGAGGAAACAACCGACCTGCTGCAAATTCCAGCCTTCGCTCCATCCACCCGCTTTGCTCAAGCCAGAACTGTTGCTCAACTTCTTCTTGGCTTAACCTTAACCAGACGACCCAATACTAGTTAAATGAGGTAAGGTTGCAGCTGTGGGAAAAGCAGGTAACTTCTGCAGCCAAATTCCTCAGCGGTGCAGTTCCACCGCTGTAATTGCATTGTCACTCATCGCGAATGTCATGGAGATTATTCCACAATTAAAATTAACTTCCGAGGATTGCAGCCCTAAGACAAACCGAGGGCATACGAGAGCACAGCAATTTTTAACTCGTTACATGTCCAACTAAACGCAGAGGCCGAGAGGGCAGCGTCCCGGGCAACAGCTCTTCTTGTCAGAGACAGCTCAAACTACCATATAAAACAATAATAATATTAAAAAATAAAAAAAATAATATTAGGAACAGTAAGAACCAACGGACATACTTCATGCTTTGGATTGTTCAGGTCAGAAGCAGAGCTCCTGTGAAAGAAAGCAAGGAGATTCCTAAGCAATTGTTGCAGGTTTGGAGCATGGTTGGAGCTCACAGCTCTTTGCTCACAGGAGAGAAACCTATTTCTTAACATTTTATATTTATAATCAGATTAAAATCTACTTGTTGGCAACGACTGGCCTCATTATGGTATTTTACTATCATTGTATGTAAGTGTGGAATTCTCAATTGCCTTTTTTTTAAAATTATTTTTTAAGGTTTTTTAAATTATTTATTTATTTATTTATTAAAAACCTTTTTAAACTTTTATTTATTAAGTTTATTAACTAGAAACCAACTTGAATAAAGCCTCGAGTCCCACATGAGGTAGAATACACCCCTTTGAGAGCTGTGGAAAAGTCAAGGACACAAATTGCCCAGCATCAGTAAGATCAACTGGCAAAGCCAAGCCTAGAGCCTCCCAACGCTATCAGTGGAAATTCCCCTCCTTCCTTCTTCCAGCTAGCCCTGGAACAAACACTTGGAAACAAGGTTGAAGAAGGTTCCTCCAACGCTTCTTCTGCTCTTTGGATCTACAGCATGTTCTGGGGTGGCTGTGGGTCTCCTGGCTCCTCATCCACCGTGGGAACGAAGCCAGCGTGTTGTTTTGTTTTCTGTAAATCACATCTTTACTTATTTTTTCCTGAAATGCCCAGAAGTCATTTATGAACAACGACCAGGATTCCCTGCAGAAGCCGTATTCTCAGAAAAGCAACGCGCTCCAGCAATGAAAGGAATGCGCGCGGACCGACCGGCGAAGAACTAATGACTTCAAATCAAGGCCTGAACATCTGGCTTAGTTTAGCCTAAAGCTGTAACCAAACCACAGTCTCCTCAACTCTACTGGCACCGCGCTCGTGAAAAATCACACAACTATGAGATGACAGTTCGGAGTCGGAGCGGCAGCAAGTAAATATCATTTGATTAGGTGTCAAGTAAAACTGTCTTTGCTGAAGCAAAAATTGATGCTACAACAGCTTTGATCCCCCAGGAACGTCGTTTGATCCTATAATGGGATGGCTGAAGTGAAGGCGTACGTATTTAACCCCCTTAGGGACATGGGCAAGCTAAGAGGTATTGGCAGAGCACCACCGAGATTCCCAATGGGTGAGGAAGACCAAGAGCTTTCTGCACTGCCATGTGGTGCAGCATCCGCTTCTGCTGCACTTCTTTTTTAAGCCTTTTTTTTCCCCAGAAATTACATGGGATGTACGCTCCTGCAGCTCACACGAGCATCCATGCCTTTGAAAACACGTTCATGACTCGGGTTGTAGCTCCCTGAGCATTGAAGCCAGGGAAAAAAACAGCATCAAGGCCACCAAAAAGTTTAAGAATGACATAAAACCTATTCCTACTCATTTACTTTTCACAGAGTTGCAGAATCCCAGCATGGAAGGGACCTCTGGAGATCATCTCATCCAACCCCCCTGCTCCAGCAGGTCACCCAGAGCAGGGTGCCCAGGATCACATCCAGGGGAGTTTAGAATCTCTCCAGAGAAGAAGAATCTTAAGGCAAAAGCTTGCGACTTTAAAGATCAGAGTAAACGAGCTGGGTTTTAACATGCTACCAGACTTCTTTAAGACACCATCGAAGCAAATCTACGCTTCAGGACTATTTGTACCAGAAGGAAACCACACTCGATGTCATCACTTTGCAGGGTGAAAGGCGAGGGGGAAAACATTGATTAATACGCTCTTGACAAATTTTATTATGTCATGATAACAACGGCAAAACTGACCAAAACACGCTGCTAAAGGTTGTAGCCCAGGGGTGAATGAATGTGGGCATTATTTTTGCAAGCACAGTAGAGCTCTTCATGGCTTGAGCCACAGGTGAGCAGAACCGGAGCAAAGCGAGAAGATGCAGGGTGGGATACTGTATCTTCAAAACAACTACTCCAACCCATCAACCATGTCTCATGTGCTTTTAACAAGCGACTTCCGAGGCTGCTCATTTCACTGGAAGGCAGCCCGGTGACACTGCCCTTTGCTTTCACAAACACCGCGCTACCGTGAGTTTGCTCAGCGCATTTCAAAGCCAAAAGGGTGGCAGGCAGCGAGTGTGGAAACTCGATGTCTTGTTTTGAGCCTCACCGACCTCCCAGACCTGGCTTTTCATAGAATCACAGAATGGTTTGGGTGGGAAAGGACCTTTCAAGGTCATCTCATCCAACCCCCCTGCACTGACCAGGGACATCTGCAACTAGAGCAGGTTGCTCAGAGCCCCGGCCAACCTCACCTGCAATGGTGCCAGGGATGGGGCAGCGACCACCTCTCTGGGCAATCTGGCACAGGCTCTCACCACCCTCAGCAGCAACAATTTCTTCCTTCTCTCTAGTCTAAATCTCCCTCTTTGAGTTTCAAACCATCCCCCCAAGGCCTGTCCCAACAGGCTCTGCTAGAAAGTCTGTCCCCATCTCTCTTGGAGGTCCCCTTAAAGTTCTGGAAGGCCACAAGAAGGTCTCCCTGGAGCTTTCTCTCCTCCAGGCTGAACAAGCCCAACTCTCCCAGCCTGGCCTCCCAGCAGAGGCCTTCCAGCCCCCCCATCATTGCTGGAGCCTCCTGTGGCCCCGCTCCAGCAGGTCCATGTCTCTGCTGTGCTGAGGACTCCAGAGCTGCCCCAGCACTGCAGGGGGGTCTCTCCAGAGCGGAGCAGAGGGGCAGGATCCCCTCCCTCACCCTGTTTCTCTTAACACTACTGGCTGGCGGGTGCTTGGCACCTCTAGCTCCCCGTGCAGCGCATCCTGTTCCAAGGACTCAACTCTGAGTGATGAGAGGCTGCAGAAGATCCAGAGATCTCAGGGCAGAGTGGGGCAGCTCAGGGCTCTGAGCTCAACAAAAGCCTTTCTACAGGCAGGAGCTGCTCCCATGGCACAGATGAACATCCTCCAGAAACTAAATGCCATCACCCATGTGGTGAATTCCAGCCTCATTGATGGAAGACAGATTTAAGCTCCTGTGCAAGAGCCAGGCTGCTGGATCCAAATACTTCCCCACCCCTCCAAAAGCTGATTTCATCAAAAGATCCAATTGCAACCCTATCATTTACCCAAAGAAACATGCGTATCCTCTCAGCATAATCTACTTTCAAAACAAAATCTCATTTGTAGGTTATTAGAGCTGCTACAGTCGGTAACATCCACGCACGGAGCCCCCAGGAATTTTGAGAAGAGGGAGCCGGAGTGGGGTGTGCTGGAGTGTTTTGACAAGATGCTGGATGAAGGCAGCTCATTAGCTGCAGCGCCAGCCACAAACAGCTCCAATCACTCGCAGAAAATGCTGCTCGAAGAGACAGTGGAAAATGCACGGCTAAAAATCCAAATAAAAGTGACGGCACTAACGAGAGCTGCGCTGAGGTCCAGGCCTCGATCGCTCAGCTCATCGTCAGCTCCAGCCGCGCTCTGCGTGGTTTCCATTTACACCAAGCCGACGGGAGCGATAATTGTGTCTTTGCTGCTCTTTGCAGACCACCTATCCCACTTTTGGGCAAGACTGACTGCCAGTCGTTGGCCATAAACTGCTGACACAACCCTCTTCCAGCCTAAATTTGAAGAGGAGCTTCAGGTCCCACAGCAGTTTACAAGGAGACATCTTCCCCATGAGAAAAGGAAAAAAAAACCAACTTCTTTTTTCCCCATTACTACTTGGCTTTTCCTCAATATCCACATATATCAAAGCTTTTCATGGAGGAGATGAGGAAACTGAGGCACGGGGACTCAGCCAGCGCAGGGTACCGGGCTGCAGCTCCCGTGCTCCACTCCCCACCAGTCCCCGTCGGCTCTGTCCCCGAGCCCAGAAACCTGGATCCTATTAGTGGCTTTGGCAAAGCCTTTGGGCCAAAGCTTTGCTCATGTGAACGACTCCTGTGACTCCAGCAGTGGGACTTTCCTGCGCCGTGACTCAGTTTCCATCCCAGCGGGGCCGCCGGGGCTGAGTTCAGAGTTTCGGGAACTGCCGAGGAACAGGAGCGGTGGGAGATGGGCAGCCTCTGAAATTATCAGAAACAGTCATGATTTACTTTTCAAGGGTTTTGGACCTTGAAAGGGTGTCTCATCTTGGAGCTTCACTGCAGAGAGGTTGTGGAGTCTCCTTCTCTGGAGAGATTCCAAAGGTGCCTGGACACGATCCTGGGCCCCCTGCTCTGGGTGACCTGCTGGAGCAGGGGGGTGGACAAGATGATCTCCAGAGGTCCCTTCCAACCCCACCATGTTGGGATTGTGTGACCTGTAAACAAGGTGGAGGTTCATCCTGAAACACAGCAACGCTCAGGCCAAGAAGAAGTTGTCCAGCCAGCAGGGCTGCAATTATTTCCCAAATCCTTTCAAATCAGAGCCAACACAAACCCTCCAAATGACCCAAAAGGCAAAGGGCAGACAAATCCCATTCCTCTGTGACATCTGGGCGGGTGGTTTCCTCCCAGAAAGAATTCACTAATTCTTTCAACTTTCCACTAATTCCATTTAAAATAAAATAGAAAAAAATTGAAAATAATTTATAAAGATGTCATATTTTCAGGACTATACTGGTCCCAAACTAAAAGCCGAGGGTTAAGAGGTTAATAATTTTAGTACCTACCGAGGTACCAAAGGCAGCTACAGAGAAAAAAGAACCAGAGCCTTCTTGAAGTGACCATCAAATCGAGGAGAAACAACAGCAGAGGTTGCAACAAGAGAAATCACAATAGCATACAAGGAAAAATCCAAATATTTCCCAGTGGGAAAGCGGTCCAAAGAGGTTGGAGAGCCTCTGGACAATGTCCTGACCAACCTGGTCTACTTTTTGCATGAGCCCTGCTCTGGACAGTAGAGGGTGGGCCACCAACTCTCAAGAGTCCTTTCTAGCCAATACTCCTCTGCACCACAAGGTCGTGTTCTAGGAGATTATTTTTTTTCCAATGCAGTAAGAGTTATTTTCAATATCCTACCTTCAGCCAGCTGACTGAATGCCTGAATCTCTTTCCTTACTGCTTTTCAGGAAACACCAAGGATTAGAAATAGGAGGGAACAAGATGGGTGGGAGAAGGACAGTGTAAGGAGAGAAGATCTGTATGGGGAAGAAAGTGGTAAAAAAGGCAAAACAGGAGCAAATAGCTATAGAAATATCTATACAAACAGGTATGTGCTTACATGAAGAAAGGTATCAGAGGCTGCCAAGAATGAGGAGAATATACCAGTGCTCCCAACTGGTGCAACCTTCCCATCAAGCATAGCTAAACGTAGCTGTGAGAAGCCACCAAGAATTTAGTTACTCTGCAAAGGGCAGACCCTGCCCAAAATTCAGTAAATTTGCCATTAGCTTCATTTGAAAAATACCCAACTTGGTTGTCAATTCAGGTTCTCCGTCTTTAAGGAAAGACTCAAAGTCTTGTTCGCTGTCACCGCACCCAGGCTTCCCCAGGACACTGGAGGTGAGGAAACCTTCAGAAATGCATTTCTGAAGAAACCTGCATTTCCATCCGTTCCACAGAAAGCAGCTAAAAGGGAACGTGCTGCTCCTGCCTGGGGCCACGATGCTCTTGCTGGGGTCTCTCATGTACCTTCTGCCTCTGGAGGAGGTCTTAGACTCTGATTACAAGAGTTTTGAAGTGCTTATTTAAGGGACAAACACGCCTAATTATGTAAACTCTGCAAACAGATGCAATAGAAAAATAAAAATGAGCTTTCCAACCCTGGCACCGTATCTCAACAGCTTTGCTTTGTAGGATAGTTGTGCAAACACTTCGCAGGCATCCTTCAAAGCAGCTTTAATGGGGCATCAGCAACCCCAAAGCTGTAATTCAAGACTCGATTTCTGCATTTCTGCACGTTCAGACCTGGAACTTGAAGGTCCCATCACCTTGAGCCCTGTGCTCCAGCTGGGGTGGGTGGGAATCCCCACACACCATGAGGGTAGGAGAAGTCAAAGTTTCCCTTGCTCTTCACCTGAACATGAGGTGTCAAGAAACAACAAACGCAGGAATCTCCTTCCCTTTCCTTATCCAACTCAGACAAGGACATCTCAAACCTCTTGCACGAGGTTTTCCTTCAAGCAAACCCGTTGGGTGCCTGAGTGCAGCTAAGTGGCAAGTGAAGCACTGAGCCGAAACACAGACCTGCAAACAGACAGGTTGAGGAAGAGAAATGAGAAAATTAAACCAGAACATTTCTACCTCGTGTTTTCCTACCTCTCCAGTCACTGTGGCAATGCAGCCTATGAATCACGGAATCATGAGGCTGGAAAACACCTTTGAGATCTTAGAGTCCAACCACTCCCCCAGCACTGCCAGGGCACCACTAACCCCTGGCCCTCAGCACCACATCTCCACGGCTTGGAAACCCCTCCAGCCATGGGGACTCCACCACTGCCCTGCCCAGCCTGGCACAGACCTTCACAGCCCTTTAGAGGAAGACATTTTTCTCAATGTCCAACCTAAACCTCCATTCAGACAATGTGAGCATCAAAGAGAAACAAAAAAAATAGCATTATCCAGAGTTGGAGTTGTTTTCTAACAAGGTAAGAAGATGAAGACAGAGCTTCAAGTGCCCTACAAACAATGTCCTACACATGCTGCATGGCCAGCTCTACCCACTATAACCAAGACAATGCCCAACTTCCAACAGGGAATGCAAAGGAGGGAAGATCAAGACCAGATCCTGCACACCAGCCAGAGTAAGATTGCTGGAAAAAGCAAACCAACGAGCCCTGCTCTTCAGTAAGTAGCCATGGATGGCTAACAGCTTAAGCTCAGAAAGCCTTTCTGCAAACATCTCCAGAGGGTCTGTAGAGGAGGGCTGAGCACAGGTTCCCACAGAGCAGACCTGCTCTGCAGATGCAGATGCGCAGCCAGGTGCTACCTCGGCAGCTGCAGAGACCGAAGCAGGTGCTTGTTCCTTCAGCTCATCTCGCTGGCAAACAACTTTGTTAGAAGGAATCATTTAAAACTCAAACTCAGCTCTGAAAACAGCAAACATCCTTATCTGGAGCATTCCTTTGGACTTAATCCAAGCTGAGAGGTGTCCACCAAGACAGTATCTCCCAAACACGGTGCTAGGACATGTCTGAGAGTGGTTTTAGAGAGGCCAGGTGCCAACCACTGAAGCACTGGTGCTGCTGTTGACCATGCCTTAACCTCCTGGGGACAACTCCAAATCCCCTTGCAGAGCTGGTAAATGAACTGCCCCAACCCCACCGCAGGGCACGATGGCAAATGACTCAATAAATCACAGCGCTGCAGGGAACGTGCTTCCTCCAGCTCTTCAGTCTCCCCTTCTCCCGCCTATACGCTGATTTTCGAGGCTATTTTTTTCTTCTGGCCTTGCCTAATGAACTGCTGAATCTGTCCGACACCTCCAAGCCATGACAGATGGCTCCACACGCTGCCGTTAATGTGCTGGAACCCACCGACGGATGCCTCTTGCTGCCTCAGCCCAGCACGCAGCAACGGGGGAGCTTTACCGGACTGGTTTACATTTCAGTGGGGTTTGTGCCTTTTTCCACTATTTATATCATAAAGTGTGATCAGATGAGAGAAAGAATGCAAAAAAAAAAAAACCCCAACTATATTATTTCCACAGCCCATTACATCACCTTTTCCTCTTGGACAACTTTGTAACTTCATATCTGTTCCTGCACACAGCCCCACGCGTGCCGTACTGTCTCGTTACGAGAGCAGAATATTCCCGTCATGTGGATTAAGGGATAATCCATAGGAAAATACGCTACTGGAGAGAAATGTGTGCTGGAGGCTTCCTCTGCCTTCTCTTAAGAGATGGCTGAAAGGCAGAGGGATAATTAAATGCCCAGTGACAGGACAAGGGGCAAGGGGCACCAAGCGGAACCATGGAGGTTCCATCTGACCAGGTGGAGAAAGTTGTTTGGTGTGAGGGTGTGGGAGCCTGGCCCAGGCTGCCCAGAGAGGTTGTGGAGTCTCCTTCTCTGGAGAGATTCCAAAGGTGCCTGGACACGATGCTGGGCCCCCTGCTCTGGGTGAGCTGCTGGAGCAGGCAGTTGGACGAGATGATCTCCAGAGGTCCCTTCCAACCTCTACCATGTGGTGATTCTGCACATTATAAAATCTGCAGTTAAGTTTGTGAGCAATGTTCCTCTTCAAGGCAACGAGCACCTAGGACACCAGGTGATGCTCATGGAAAACTTCCTCACATTTGAGGGCTTAAAATGGACGCAGCATTTTTCCACAAAGTCAGTCATCTCATCAACCTGCTCCCACAACCACACAGAACCACATGCCCAAGAGGTTCTACAGCAAGCCTGGACCCCAGTCGTTTCAAACACTAAGGCCACCTCCACCAAGGCAGACGAGAAAATGGTGTGAACTCTGCCTGACCTTCAAGAAATCCCTCAACCTAAAAATATAAAAGACAAACTGTTTCCACCACGAGCTGCTCTATAAAACCACCCTCAATAAAAAGCGCTGGGCTCCTCTCGAACTAACCTCAAACGCGAAGCAAATTCCAGGCTGCTCTTTTCCTCTGGCATCCTGGAATGTGCATCTCAAGGACAGAACTGGCTGTTCACAGGAGCTCCTCGTCCTGCAGAAGCGATCTGTTTTCAAACACTTCTGAAAAGCAGTTCTGCGTAGGGCGTGCATTCCAGAGAGGATTCCCTCCCCCCTGCCAGATTTCCAACATTAAGAGGAGCAGAGCAACAGCAGACTTTGTGCACGCTCTGGTTCCGAGTTGCCACAGAAAGAAAAAAAGAAGAAAAAACGCCTTATATATATATAATTACTATTTTTTGGTGGCTTTTTTTCTTTCCAGTGTACTCAAAACTACTTCATACCACAGAGAAACACCAAATCGTTCAGGTTGGAAAAGACCTTGAAGATCATTGAGTCCAACCGCAGATGCCTCTGACCTCGGAGTGGATCTTCCAGAGGCCAGGAACAGGTTTAGATGAGAACAAGTCGAGCCTTTTGCAGAAAAGACTCAACTTTCACGAGCGGCTTTGTGCTCTGAGTCAGCGCGCGAGGACTATTTCTGGTTACGGGGCACACCCCACCAGACTATCTCCTCGGGTTCGCTTAATCTTTGAAACAAAAGATTCCTATCTACCATCGCTGTCATTCCTGATTACCACATCATTTCCCCATCAGCCCTCATGTCAGCAACCAAATTAAGGTATTACACTCTGGAACATTTAATGTGATTAGATCGGAGGAGTATTTACTCTTCCACTTGGGCAGATGAGACTGCTGTGAACAGGAGGATGGGGAGATGCCAAGTGAGGCTTGGCGTGGTACACACCTCATAGAATCACAGAATGGTTTGGGTTGGAAGGGACTGCAAAGATCATCTCGTTCCAACCCCCCTGCCATGGCAGGGACACCTCCCACTAGACCAGGCTACTCAAGGCTCCATCCAACCTGTCCTTGAACACCTCCAGGGATGGAGCATCCACAACTCCCCTGGGCAACCTGTGCCAGGGTCTCACCACCCTCAGAGCGAAGAATTTCCTTCTAATTTCCAATCTGAATCTCCCCTCTTCCAGTTTGAACCCATCACCCCTTGTCCTGTCACTACAGGCCTTTGTAAAAGGTCCCTCCCCAGCCTTCTTGTAGGACTTCTTCAGACACTGGAAGGCTGCAATAAGGTCTCCGTGGAGCCTTCTCCTCTATTGCTCCTCCTCTGTCTGTCCGGCTGGCACCATGTAATACAAACGCTGGATCTTTTTTTTGGATGATATTCAGGGGTGCTCCAGCCCATGCTCAAAACATCCACAAACTTTAAATAAGACTCAAAGACATGCATCCACCCAGGACAACCTGAATCTCCAGTGCCAGCAACTCCCAGCCCCACCCAGCCCAGCACCCACCAGGGGAGACAGAACCAGACAGCTCATGGGAAGCTACCAAAAAAAAAAACCAACCCAAAAACCCCACAGAAATTAAACAAATCTGCTGCTCACAAGAGGTGTCACCCCAAATGAAACAAAACTCCCAACTATGAGCCAGAAGGGAAAGCTCTGCAACCTCTACGTCTGATCAAACCAAGCCACAGCCCAAACGTTGGCTGGCCAACCACGGCAGTTGAGTGATGAATCAGAAAAGACAAGAACTGAGTCCCAGAGCTAAATTACCCGATTTAACCAACTCAGGAGTCGCTCAAGCAAGATGAAGGCACTTGGTGACGCACAGAGTCCAACCGTCGCCATGCCGGCAGTGAGCAGAAGTTGGGTCAACAAAGTTGGGCCAACTAACATCTAATATTACAGTATTTATTTATTTTCTTTGTATGCCAGAGCTGGGCCACAGATCTTAACACTGCGAATATCTTCTGACAGCTGAATTTTCAAACCTCAGTCAAAAGAACTTAAACATCTCCTGAAAACCTTCTTCTCCCTGACAGAGCCGCTTCTCAACCCACGTGAGGGAACAAACATCCGGATGTCCTCCTCACTCCTCTGTCAGGCTTGTCCAAATTCATGCCATGAGCTGCTTTTCCCAAGGACCTCCCCTCCAAATTGCAGCATTTCTGGCACTTGCTTGGCTCCAGAACATGAAAGTTCTTAAAGCAAGGAAAAAGTTCATCCCTCCCTCTACAAACAGTCAAAACTGCTTTGGAGAAGGAAAAAGGTGGATGCTTCTCCTCTCCGATGGGATCAATAAGGGAGCTGAGGCCTGGAATAGGAGGACATATCAGCACTACCGTGGCCAGCAGGATGAGGGCAGGGATTGTCCCCCTGCACTGAGCACTGGGGAGGCTGCCCCTTGAATCCTGGGTCCAGTCTTGGGCCCCTCACTCCAAGAAGGACCTTGAGGGATTGGAGCGTGTCCAGAGAAGGGCAATGGAGCTGGGGAAGGGTCTAGAGCACAAGTGTGGTGAGGAGCAGCTGAGGGAGCTGGGGGTGTTGAGCCTGGAGCAAAGGAGGCTCAGGGGAGACCTTCTGGCTCTCGACAACTCTCTGAAAGGAGGCTGAATTGAGGTGGAGGTCAATCTCTTTTCCCAGGGAACAAGGGATAGGACAAGAGGAAATGGCCTCAAGTTGCATAAGGGGAGGTTTAGGTTGGATACTAGAAAAATGTCTTCCCCAAAAGAGTTGTGAAGGGCTGTGCCAGGCTGGGCAGGGCAGTGGTGGAGTCCCCATGGCTGGTGGAGTTTCCAAGCCATGGAAACTTGGTGGTGCTGAGGGCCATGGGTTAGTGGTGCCCTGGCAGTGCTGGGGGAACGGTTGGACTCGATGATCTTAAAGGTCTTTTCCAACCAAAGCAACACTATGACTCTATGCCATAAAGCTCTACCCATTTTCTTCAGCGCGTGGTTGCTCAGTAGTGACATAACCCCATTTAACCACAGCTCTCCTACAGCACAAAGCACAAGAAAAGAGGATTCCCAAGAGATCCAACACCCTAGATTGCACCGAGCAAGCGGCACAAGCTCAACAACGAAGCCTTAAGACTACATTTAGTGCTTCATGTTCTGCAGCAAGACCTTCCAGCCACAACTACTTTTTTTTGGTCCTTTCTTTGCAGCAGTCTAGAAGGACGATGCCGACTGAAGCTGGCTGACTTTAATGGATCCATTCAAGCGACAGCCTCGCTCTGCAATTATCGTGCCTATCCGGTCCAACTAATGTGCTTGTTTACACTATCTGGAGAACTTCAGCTCGAGTGTCATTCCATCACCGGGATTCTTTAGCCTAAGCCAAGACCAACGGACCATGGTGGTAATTTAAACGCTGAAAGCACGCAGGGTATCGATCCGCGAGACCTGACGCCAGCTCGCCGTTACACGAGAGCACATCCCACAGGGACCTGCCTTTGGTGGGGCCTGATAGAGAAGGAGAATTTCAATGAATGGAGGAGAAGCCGGCTGGAGAGATTAATATGCATGAGCACATGGCCTGAATAAATGCTGCACTTGGTGTGGTTTGTTAGATTTATTAGAAGGAGCGAGGGATTACCCAGAAGAACCATGTGAAAACACACCGTAAGCTGCTGATGGGCGTCTGCAGCAGAAACTTGTCTGGCATCTCCAAACAGCCCCGCCGAGGCAGACGCAGTGCCCAGGAACGCGTTAAAGCACCCAGTAATAACAGGCGCTAAATGAACAGATGACAGTTAAATATCATAAACGCTGTCTGGAGTCATACGTCTTCTTCCCCCTCACCTCTCTGGGGTTGACCTCTCTGCAGCACAGGAGGACGTAGCCCATGGTGGAAACCTTATTCCTGCAGGAAGCAGACAGATGCATCTGCTTTTACATGCTGAAGAGTCAGAGTTTCAAAAGCATTACAAAATACATGTTTTTTTTTGACAAGAGGGGCATCAGCCACCTCTGTGTGGTTGGAAGGTCCTCCCGCAGAGGGCTTTGGAGATACATGGTCTGAAAGGCATTCGCATCTTGCCACTAGCAATTCAAAGACAGTGGGAGGTGGAGGAGAAGACTTCACAGTTCTATCGTTGCTTAACCTCAACCCAGCCAAGCGAGATGCACGTTTTCTACCTGGACCCACCAGATGCCACAGGGATGCAACAACCATTTCCAGAGGAACCTCATCTCAGCTACCCTTGGAGATACGTCAACCCCTCTCACTGGAGAAAGAGCCGAGCCTACAAAATGGAGTTCAGTCACTCGGCTTCACCTCATCTCAGGTGTTACTGCATAGAATCATTTTGGTTGGAAAAGACCTTTTAAGACCACCAAGTCCAGCCATTCCCCCAGCACTGTCAGGTCACCACTAACCCATGACCCTCAGCACCACATCTCCACGGCTTGGAAACCCCTCCAGCCATGGAGACTCCACCACTGCCCTGCCCAGCCTGGGACAGCCCTTCACAACTCTTCTGGGGAAAAAACTGTTCCTAATATCCAACCTAAACCTTCCCTGGTGCAACTTGAGGCCATTTCCTCTTGTTCTCCAGAAGAGCTGCCTTTTGGAGACAATGTTCCAAATTCCTGGCTCCATGAAATCGCACAGGTACACTTAAGGATAGAAACTGAGACCGCATTAGCACATACACCTGGAAAGCAACCAGCCACAGACTAGCATAAAACCCACCTCATCTTCCATTACTTCTACTAGTAGTAGAAGTAGTTTGTTACCTCAAAGCTTGATTTCGTCACTACAACAGCTCATAGAATCACAGAATGGGTTGGGTTGGAAGGGACCTCAAAGATCATCTAGTTCCAACCCCCCTGCCATGGCAGGGACACCTCCCACTAGACCAGGTTGCTTAAAGCCCCGTCCAACCTGGTCTTGAACACCTCCAGTGAAGGGGCATCTACAACCTCTCTGAGCAACCTGTTCCAGTGTCTCACCATCCTCAGGGCAAAGAACTTCTTCCTAATTTCTAAGCTACATCTCCCCTCTTCCAGTTTGAAGCCATTACCCCTCATCCTATCACTACAAGCCCTCATGAAGAGTCCCTCCCCAGCTTTCTTGTAGACATTGACATACATCTAATAAACCAACCATCAGTCATATAAAGCAGTTCAGGTCCTGAAAAGAGGTATCAGATGCCATTTTGGGCACCTACGGACATCCACCAGTTGCTTCTCCAGCAAAGCACAAGTGTCTTGAATTCCTGTGTCCTACCTACCTGTCTCCAGTGGACATCTAGGATACCTCTGGGCTTCTACAATGGCAGCAGACCTCCACATTTAGACACTTGTACCATTGCCATCCGATTCTAGAGGAAAACAGCACTTGTAGAAGCGCTGATTTAGAGCAAGAGCACAAAACCTCCAACTATCATGAGATCAATCTACAGCATCTCCTAACAGAGACAACCCAGAAAACGACCCATTCGTACATCGAACAACAACAGCTACAGTGTTGTTTTATCAACAAACACACGTGCTCTGGAACTTTGGAACCAACACAACCTATAGGAGCTTAAATTACTATTTTTATCATCACATGGGGGAGACAGAACTAATAGGTTGAAATAAATCATGGAGCAATGTTCCTGGCTATCTAGTGCCACCTTGCTGTCAACTCATCAATACAAATGACAACTGCAAAGGACCGATGTCTTTGTGTGAGGTGCACAGGACGTTAACCTCAAGTGACCAAGCTTCACGAAGGAGTTGTTGGCTGAAATATTAAAGTCATGTTAAAACACAATCCTGAGATCCTGACTCTCAGCTTATTTGGAGGACACAATCACAGAGTGATGGGGGTTGGAAGGGACCTCTGGAGATCATCTTGTCCAACGCCCCTGCTCCAGCAGCTCACCCAGAGCAGGGGGCCCAGCATCGTGTCCAGGCACCTTTGGAATCTCTCCGGAGAAGGAGACTCCACAACCTCTCTGGGCAGCCTGGGACAGGCTCCCACACCCTCACACCAAACAAGTTTCTCCTCCTGTTCAGATGGAACCTCCTGGGTTCCAGTTGGTGCCCGTTGCCCCTTGTCCTGTCTCTGGGCACCACTGACAAGAGTCTGGCCCCATCCTCTTGCCCCCCATGGGCCCTTGAGCTCTTGCTCAGCATTGATCAGATCCCCTCTGAGGCTTCTCTTGTGCAGCTCAGCAGCCCCAGGGCTCTCAGCCTTTCCTGGGCACAGAGATGCTCCAGGCCCCTCAGCATCTCTGTAGCCTCTGCTAGACACCTTCCAGTAGTTCCTTGTCTCTCTGGAGCTGGGGAGCCCAGAACTGGTCCCAGTACTCCAGATGTGGTCTCACTGGGGCAGAGTAGAGGGGGAGGAGAACCTCCCTTGACCTGATGGCCACACTCTTCTTCATGCATCCCAGGCCACCACTGGCCTTCTTGGCTACAAGAAGGACATATCTCCTCTCTGCTGATTTCTTCCAAAGCTCCAACAGCACTGTCACGCCTGCTCCTGCTCTCCACTGCTTCAGCCTGAAGCATGAAGAGGTCAAGTTTCCTCTCCTCTGTATTTTCTCCTTTAAAGGGCTCCTACATATCAGTCACTGCCCTTTCCTCACAAACCTTATCTCATTTATTAACCTCTTAATCCACGTCTACAACACTACATAAATGCTCCTCAACATGTGTACTCTTTAAATCAATTGGAAAAAAAATCAATGGGAGAGTCTGACAACAGACTGCTCTGGGATCGGTTGTCTTAGAGACAATTAAGGACTCATTCCTGAAGGATACGTGGTGCCAAAGCTTCTCAAACGACCACCTTGCAACTGAAGTCACCTTGATGGACAGAAGCACCAGTGGTCCTGCCTTGTGTACCTTCCCCAGACGCTCATCACGCCACTGGTGGAGTTTTGATTTGCGTGTGTTATTTCAGAAAGTTGCTTGACTGACAACAGGCTTTCCAAGAGCTAATGTTTCCTTGCTCTGAAATGACAACCTAGCCACGCTTGAGGGATTCCAAGGAGAAGAATTACAGGGATGCACCAGGATTCTGTTTCCTACAGCTTCAAAGACAAGACTGCTCTTCAAAAGCTACGTTATCACCCACCGGGGTCCAGCTGATGCCTTCCAGGGAGACCCAGCAGCTGAGCCGAGCAACTCCTCGCTGTCACAGCAGCAACAGGAGCTCTCAGGGGAAAAAAAATCCAACACGTTGCACAAGGAGAAGCTAGGATGTCATGAAAGGCAACTCCATAAAGGCTTCTTTACGGATGGCTCTTCCTCGCCAGCCCGAGATTGACAGCTTCCTAGCATGCACAGATGACTGGAGTGGATTCCGTTTCACATTCAAGGATGTTGAGGTGAAGGGCAACCACCTCTGGCCCTCTCTGTTCCACATCAGCCCTGCCTCAATCAGCAGGTTAAAGGTGAAAGCAAGCCTTATAACTCCAACGGTGTCCGTTTCCCTGGTCAGATGACTGTCTCACAGCCTCCCGCAATTAGAGGGCACAGCAAGGAGGAGATCTCTCCTCCCACCAGCATAGGCCAGCTCCTGCTGATCATGCCCCACAGCAGATTCCTGAAGGAATAGCAACCTGCTACAGGGTGGATGGACCGCAAGCAGCCAGAGCTGAGGGTGCTGAGGAGGAGGCAGGGCCTACAGCTGAGTCTAAGAGAAATAAAACCCAACTAAAACATGTTCCCTTCCAGTGCAAGGTCCCGTCTGAGTGGCTGCACTGCTTGTTTTACCGTAAAATATACATGAAAACAAGAGAAAGGAATAATAAGCGATCGTATAATGTCATACTGAATCGATCTCAGCACACAGCCTTGGAAAGAAATGTCATTTCTGCGTTAACTTCAGTGGAGGGACATCACAGGGCGTATGGGACCAAAGCTCTGACCCAGGGGTGGCCAAGACTCAAAAAGCCCAGTCATTCAAGAGTCAGCCCAAACCACTGACTAAGGTGAGAACGAGCATCTCCCACCTCAGCACCTCCGGATTTCAACATCTAAACAAGCCTGGTGCACATCTTGAGGAATTCAACACCCAGCCACGAGGTTGAAAAGCCCATTCCTCACTTTCCAGTTCCTCGTTTCCTCCCTCCATTTCTTCTGTCTGGCCCAAAAATCTCCCAGCGAAAGAGGATTTGATTGTTTGTTTTGTTTTTATTGTTCCAGTCTGCGAAGTGTCGACAGGCTCCACAGTTTCCATCGCCATGCCCCAACCAAAGAAACCCAGGCAGCGCTCTCCATGCAAGAGAAGTGCTAACAGAATGTGTTTGCACTCTTGGGGTTTTTTGGGGGTTTGAAGGCTCCAGGGAGCATCCCGGCACTTCTAATTCCTCGCCATGCCAAAACATCCTTCCTGGATCAAGAGCGATGGATCCCGACCAAGTCGGAGCAGCCAAACGGACCAAGGATCTGTGTGATTTTAATATAATTGAACTACAAAGGACTATGGTTAAAGAGACACGAAAACTAGCTTAAACCCACCAAAGCGGGAAAAAAATCAGAGTTAAGGCTCTAAATCTTCTCTGAGCTCACGCCTTTGTGTGTCTTCTCCTCTCCCCAGCCCCTTTCTGCAGAGCACAGCGAGCGGCAGCTTGGATTTTCAGCACGAACTTTGAAGCATCCTTCCTTTGTGAGTCAGGCAGTTACCACCGATTTAAAAATAAATAAACTCCTTTATGGGCCCTTTTCAAATACTGTTGGGTTTTGGGCACTGAAAAAAAAAAAATAAATAAATGCACCCTGAGTCTAACGTGCAAGAAAACAAGTGGTTTGGCCAAGACCTTGGAATGTCCTTCCTGGTGCACTGGGTTAACCGCAGCTCCCGGGATTTCTGCTCGGCTCCCTGGGCAATGCCTGTCCAACAATCTGAGCACATCTCCATGGGTATCTGCACGAAGCTGCATCACCATGGATTAAAAATGCTTCTATCTGTCATCCATGATGGGTCCTCAACATAGAGAAACTTCCGTGATGAGTCCTCTGGGTAGGCTGATGCCTGGAGGAGCACATCTATGCATTGGAGTCCAGCGTGACTTTTAGGAGGTTCCAACAGAGCTTGCAAACCATTCCTTAGATGTGTCAGTTTACAATCAAGGTCCAAATGGTTTCCAGAAAAGAGAAAGCACCTTGCTCTGATGTTACCAACAGAGGTTAAAATGGATGGTGCTGACATCAAAGCAGAAGGATCAGGTGATGTTAAGAGCACAAAATAAGGCAAGAAAAGGTCTTTCATTAAACATCTGGGGGTTTTGTTTGTTAATTTTGGTTGGATTTTTTTTACAGTCATTCCCTCTGTCGTATCTTTCTATTTTTTCACCTCTTCCAAGGTTCCTAGAGAGCCATGAGGTGGGAAACGGATGGAGACACCTAAATGCTTTGACTAATGGAAATCAAAAGGGCATTGGAAGCATAAGAGGTGACATGGAAATAGGTCCCACATCCTCATGTGATCTCCAGATGCTGAAAGCCTTGGGCCCACCCTATTCACAGCTGAAACAGATACCGTGTTCTCATCACAGCAGGTTTCTAACCTGAACTGAAGGGTACGTCCAGCTCCACCTTCCAAAGAGGAGATGACTCCTACAACATGAGTACATGAAATCTGGAAGGTTTTAAATGGGCCTTAATTAATCTCTAACTTCACACAAACTGTTACTTTCCACCAAGTGATTAAAACAAACGTTTTCAAAGGTAACTTCATTCCAGATGTGGATTCAGAAACCAAACCCAGGCCTTTCTTGAAAGAGAAAGCCCATGGACAAGTCTTTTTTTTCCGTTGTTACCAAAATTATTGTATTACCCCATGCAGATAACTTTTGAGAGGAAACTCAGCATGATGCTGGAGTGGCCCGGACACCACTGAGGTCCACCATAAATTAACACCAGACTACAGCCTTGAAACTGGTCTCCCCAGGCATTTAGAAAGACCAGCATGATTTGGGTCTACGGAAGCAAAGAGGTGTGACAGAGGATGAAGGTGATAATACCTCCATTTCTGGGAAGCTGATGTAGCTATGGCTTCTGGAGGCCTAAAAAAGCATCTACCACACTCATGGGTGGTAGGAAGCAAAATACCATTTAATTGGCAGTAATGTGTTTGGGTGTATTCAGATGCATTTCACCTGCCTTTTCTGGTCTCCACCATCTGTTTAGATTCTTCAGGTCTTCGTGTTTGCACAAGACCCAGCAAAACGGGCAGTTACCAGTTGGCCTGTAGGCACTACCATAATGAACGTGATTAATAATGGTGGATGCATTATCCAGAAGATACTAATCAGTGGAAGGAACTTGGAGAGGAGCAACAGAAGTAATTAACAGCCTGGAGATATGATCTTAACAGCTAAACCCTATATTTAAGGGTAATGATAAAACTAGCTCAACCCCATCATTGCTGGGTAATTAGAAATTAAGGCTGCAACTAGAACATGTGTCTTCACACCTCTTGTTTCCTTAGTACACAAGAAGATGGTGTTTGCAATGAAAGATTAATAGACTTCAACATTTTGCTTGACATCGCTTAGGGCAGGGCAACACTGGAGCGCTCTTGAGAGCCTGCAAAGGGCTTCAGATCACGGAGCTGGAGAGGAGGATGGGGCAGAGACCACGTAGCAATGGTGAGATAATTACAGCAAACACTGTTGAGAGAGGACAGGATACAGGAGTAGAGGGATCACAGAATCATAGAATCATTAAGGTTGGAAAAGACCGCTAAGATCATCAAGTCCAACCGTCAACCCAATATGGATGTACTTAAAAGGAGAGGAGAAAAGTAAGTTACGTGAGATGTAAATGTTATCTTCCTAGGGTAAAAGTCCCATGCAGAGGGCACTAGAAACACAGAATCATAAAATCATTTGGGTTGAAAGAGATCTCTGAGATCATTGAGTCCAACCATTAACCCAGCACTGCCAGGGCACCACTAACCCATGGCCCTCAGCACCACATCTCCACGGCTTGGAAACCCCTCCAGGGATGGGGACTCCACCACTGCCCTGCCCAGCCTGGGACAGCCCTTCACAAGCCTTTCAGGGAAGACATTTTTCTTCATGTCCAACTTAAATCTCCCCTCATGCAACTTGAGGCCATTTCCTCGTCCTACCGCTTGTTCCTTGGGAGAAGAGCCCAACCCCCAACTCGCTCAAGCCTCCTTTCAGGGAATTTAGAACTAACACTAAAGATGACCCAAAACCAAAACATACAAGAATGCTTCTCAAAAAAATAGTGTCTAGATCCCACATGGCGCAGCCTTTGGGTAGAGCAGCAGAAGGAGCGTTTGGGAGAATCTACCAAGCTTCAAGGCAGAAGATGGGCCAGGTGGTGGGCCAGGGGGATGGCAGGCTACAGAACAGTTTGGAGATGGAAAACAGCAACTGGCAAGGAAGCAGATGAGCTGAAACCCGTGAGTCATCTTTTCATCTCTGCCTTACTGCATCCAATGATTAACACGGCGGCTACTCTGTCTGCAACTTCTCTTGCAACCGAAACCTGCGCTTCAAAGATGCAAGCAAGTACATGCGAAGAGGAGACACCTCGTCGGGATAGTTACCTTAATTGATCCTCCCTTTAATATGATTTCCAACTTCTGTTACATCTACCAGCAAAACAATTAGGGAAACCTAAGCCAAACCAGTTTCACACCTAACGAGCCTCTCTCCACACCACTGCACACTCATGGCTGTCCCTCTCTCAGCAGGCTCAGGTCTGCCTCCAAGGCTCACCCCAAGTCTTGTTTTCACACTGCTCCTCAGATACCACATGAGACTTTGCAGGGCAGGGAAACCACATTGAACTGCCAACTATGAAAACAAGTTTAAAAAAATACAACCCAGGGCTTCCTGCCTGGTGGGAATGAAGCTGCAAGCTGTCCTGGATGCTGCCTCGGACCTCTTGGAGGGACTATCTCCACCTTCCTAGCATCGAACTCCCTCAGGTAACAGAGTAGAGAGGTGGCCAGAGCCTTGCAGTGTCACATCAAGGCAAAGACCCACAGAGCCTTGCCCCTTTGGTCCAAATTTGCAAGGACTTCCCCTCGACCACCATACCCAGAGCTGGGTTTGGAAGCCCTGGACCACACGGTAGCAGTAGGAGACAGGGCTATGTCTCAAGCCTCACCTTGCACAAGTCCAAGCCTCCAAGTGCCATTAAGGCAGCCAATAACCAAGTGGATGGAGTTTTAGAAACCTTATTTAGCACCTGATGTTTTGATAAGAAGGTAACCTGGATGTCCATGAACACCAGCTTTCCTGTATCTCTCACCATACCCTCACATCGCGCTGTTCCCTACGCCAGAGCAGGTGGTGCCTTAAAACCAAGCATGGAACCAAGAAATCCAAGTTTCCCCAAGGATCTCTCTGAAGGTAGATTCTAAGGGATGAGTTGACACTGCAGCTTTTCTCCTCTATCTTGGCCCGTATTTCCAGTAAAATGTGTATGGCTGTTATACCTTTGAAGCCCACCAACCAAACATGGCCGGAACGGGCCAGAAGGTTCAGAAGTCGGGGGAAATTAGGATGGATGCCAAGATAGAAGAACTGCACGTTTTGTACGGCTGAAAGCTCCTACCTAACTTTGTATTTTGTATTCTAAATGGAAAAATCCACCCTCTGGTAACCATGCAAACAATGCAGAAGAGATAGGAGACCTGTATGAGGGGAAGAAGAGGGCACAGAGTAAGGATGGAAGGGGACTGTGCTCCTGAGGGGAACACCTCTATCAGAGGTAATATGGAAAAATTAATGCATCAGAGGGAGACTTCTCATTACTCAGCTGGCCGGCGTCCAACACAAACCCACAATAACCACAAGTGGCTTTCGAACACAGTAAAGGAGACACACAAAATGTTTGCTATTGGACAAGCGGTACTCAGAAGAGCTGTTCCACACCCAACGATAGCGCTTGACTGTCTCAGCCTCGCTGACAGGGCTTGAAGAGCTAATGCTCTAATTCATAACCACTGTCATGCTACAATCATAAAGTAAAAGAGAAAAATCGTAGAATGGTTTGGGTTGGAAGGGACCTTTCAAGGTCATCTAGTCCAACCCCCCTGCATTAAGCAGGGATATCTCCAGCCAGAGCAGGTTGCTCAGAGCCCCATAAAACCTCACCTGCAATGGTGCCAGGGATGAGGCAGTGACCACCTCTCTGGGCAATCTGGCACAGGCTCTCACCACCCTCAGCAGCAACAATTTCTTCCTTCTCTCTACTCTAAATCTCCTTCTTTGAGTTTCAAACCATCACCCCCAGTCCTGGCGCAACAGGCCCTGCTCAAAAGTCTGTCCTCATCTTTCTGATGGACCCCTTGAAGTCCTGAAAGGCCCCAAGAAGGTCTCCTTGAAGCCTTCTCTTCTCCAGGCTGAATAAGCCCAACTCTCCCAGCCTGGCCTCCCAGCAGAGGGCTTCCAGCCCTCGTATCATCTCTGTGGCCTCCTCTGGCCCCGCTCCACCAGGTCCATGTCTCTGCTGTGCTGGCTCCAGCACAGCAGGTGGGGTCCCATCAGAGCAACGGGGCAGAATCAACTCCCTTGACCTGCTGGCCACAATTGTCTCAATGCAGCCCAGGGTGACAGAGAGGAAGGGTGGAATCTCCTTGTCTTCATCCCCTGCACATCCGTGTGCCTCCAACAAGATGGACTCTCACTTGCCTTTCTCCAAACCTCCCTCAATGCTGAAGTTTGCACTTGCAGAGGAAGTTCAACACACAGGATTTATAATTCACTGGACAGACGCAGAGGCCTGGAGTAAGGAGCTCTAATCCATGGAGGACGTTCCCTCGCTCGAGCCCAGAGTGAAATTCTTCGAGCGCCGGAGACAGATTTTCCTTGGCGGGCAGCCACGAGTGTCGATCTGGCTTCTAGGAGAGATCAGCACGGCTGCGGATTGCAGCGACTTCACAGACAAACATAAAACCTTCTCCTTCAGCTGACTTTCTTAGAATAAACCCAGGAAAATGAAAAGCTAAAACATTTCCAGCTGGCCAGAAGCTGTGGAGAGAAGAGTGAGCTTATTGCATGTGCAGGCATGAGGCTGGTTTGCAAGCTCCTGGAGATCTTCAGTGGTATTTGGACAGAGGAGCCGAAGTCACTTTTGAAAGAAAGATGCAGAAGAACAAATTATTGGGGTGCCTTTCATATTTTAGCAAGGTTATTGATGGAGCTAAATTTATTTCAGATTTCTCACACATAGCACTGAGTGTGTAACAGCAAAGTTGAAGGGGAAAAAGGAACTACTCATTCCTTGAAAAGCCTTAAATATTTGAGCATGGCCGTCAGACTCTGGCTCTTCCAGAAGGATCTGAGAAGCGACGTGCTGTATCACTTCATTAAAGATATTTACGGATTTCCAATTGTCCCAGGATGGGAAGAAAAGTCCCTTTTTCAGTTACTGTCTATTCAGCACAGCAATTCTGACTCTCTGGGCTTGACTCTTTTTCTCTTCACCATTCAATGATGGAACTGCTCCTGATTTCCTTGACTGCAAGGGGAAAATCAGGCTTTCAATGCGCAGAGAGATCTTACACTTGAGGCTGCTGCACCGAAGCTGGAGCTCTGATGCTCCCAGACAACGACGTTTTTAGAGGGCTTATTGCCCACCACGAGGATCTGAAGGCGGAAAACAAATCACTACATTTTTCTGCCATTTTCTATTTTATTATACTAAAAATTAGTATAATTTAGTACAATAAATTCCCTTCAACCTCATCATCCCGCTTTACTTTGAAAATTCTCTCTCAGCTACAATTGTGCAACGGCAAGTACTGAAATGCAGTGACAAGGGAGGGGGAAGCTCTTCAATCTCCCAAATTACCTGGTGTGTTATGTGCCCCAGTTTTTTCCTCCCAACGAGACCAAGCCAGACTCCTTCTGCCTGCCACACAAATTGACAGGACAGCTCCAAGGTAAGTAGAAACCTACCCGAAATAGAAACCTGAAATTACTTTTAACATTTCGAGAAACCCAACTGGATTTCAGGTTAGAAACGTCCTTTCATCAGCTACGTTGACGTTCCTTCCCAGCTGAAGGAAAACAGACAGAAACACACAGCATCACAGCATGGCAGGAGTTGGAAGGGACCTCTGGAGATCATCTTGTCCAATCCCCCTGCTCCAGCAGCTCACCAAGAGCAGGAGGCCCAGGATCATGTCCAGGCACCTTCGGAATCTCTCCAGAGAAGGAGACTCCACAACCTCTCTGGGCAGCCTGGGCCAGGCTCCCATACCCTCACACCAAACACGTTTCTCCTCCTGTTCAGGTGGAGCCTCCTGGGTTCCACTTGGTGCCCGTTGCCCCTTGTCCTGTCCCTGGCACCACTGACAAGAGTCTGGCCCCATCCTCTTGCCCCCCATGGGCCCTTGAGCTCTTGATCAGCATTGATCAGATCCCCTCTGAGGCTTCTCTGGTGCAGCTCAGCAGCCCCAGGGCTCTCAGCCTTTCCTGGGCACAGAGCTGCTCCAGGCCCCTCAGCATCTTTGGAGCCTCCACTGGGCTCTCTCCACAAACACTTTCAGGTGGTATCTTTTTCCCCGTTCAAGCTTTAAGTCAATATTGTGCTAACATTTACCAGATCAAAAGAGAACAAACGCAATGTCCTAAAAGAATAAATTAAAAACAAGTTGAAGAACAAATTGAAGACCTCTCTTTTCTGTACCTTTGTCCACCACCCTTCTGGCTCTCCCCTGCACCCAGGCCCTGCATCTGGAGCTGTAGTCCAACCAGACGCATCACACTGGTACGAGCATTGCAGCTGTGATGGCCTCAGACCAGCCAACGGAGCTCCACACAGAGGCAGATTGGTGGCACCTCACATGTCATGGGATTAAGTCATCAACAGGATCACGGGAGCTGGGAACTATCTCATTTTTGCACGTTATTGCTAATCTCAATAAGCCAGTGATGGGTAGATTCTTCTCTACCTGGAGCAATGACATGTTGTCCATTAATCTGTACAATATGTGGCATCAACAAGCATCCCTGCAATCCAGAAGACCCAGGATTGCCTGTCCTCACCTGAAACTCTGCAGGCCAGAGCACCTCCCATTTCTCCTTGCAACATGGAAATGTTCAAGGCCAGGTTGGATGGGGTTTTGAGTAACCTAGCCTAGCAGAAGATGTCTCTGCTCATGGAAGGGAGGTTGAACTAGATGATCTTTAAGGACCCTTCCAAACCAACCCATTCTATGTTTCTATGATTCAGAAGAGCTATTATTTTTAAATGCAAGGATAAAAGTCAGGACGACCTTCCAAAAAAATAACCAAGAAAATGCCATGTACAAAGAAGGCCATTGGGCAGACGAGGAAGAATTGTGGAGAGCTCCTGATCACCTTTCTCCTCACCCAAGCTGAATTCATTTGCTTCACTTACGAGCCATACAAACATTTCACTAAACGCACCGGCTCCGAGCAGATGAACCTCACCGAGCGTTTTTAAGGCATTTCAGTCTTCAAACAGCCACAGCTTTCCTCGTCAAAGTCCCTGCGCCCACATCTTTGCGCTTGGAAAAGGACCAAAGCCTCCACATCTCCTGATGCCCAAGACGTTGCGAGCGTGTTGCATCCTACAGTCAACAAAGTGCCAAGAAGCTAATGAAGACAAAAGCGCCAACGCGTCGCGGTGATAGCACACACCTTTCCCATGCAGCCATTTTGACCGTTTTGCAAATAAATTTGGCGATTTCTGGCATGCCCGAGTCCAAAACGCGACCGGGCGGCATCTCGACGTGATTCAACTTCTTGCCGCACCGCGGAGGTGTCATGGGATGACAGATTGCTCCCTGCACGTCAACTGGACTCAGAGAAGGTTTCTCAAACCTTTATGGGTTAAAAGCAGCTCCAGCATGAATCGGAGACGCAGTGGTCAGGAGATCATCGATACAAGGGATTGTGCAGATCTAAGAAATAGCCTCGGCACCCGCAAGTTTTCAGAATGCAAACTACGTCAACCCTGCAGACAAGAGGCACTGCATCATGATGGCAGGAGGGACAAAGCCAGGGGGGTTCAACAGACAAAAAAAGATTGTTTTAATAGGAGAGAAGCATCAGTCATTGAGTCTCATTTCATTCAGACTTTCTATCCTACCCATCCATCTTCAGTGCCAAGAGATGACAGGACCACCTCACTTTTTTCCCCCCAGCCTAGCAGATCAATGATGCCCATTCCTACCCCAAACAAATGACTCACTAGAATGGCCCTTTTCCCTAAATTGCCTTGCCAAGCCCCGCAAATGCCTCAGTACCTGCTATGGTCAACTTGGCTCTAATGGGACCCCCTCGAGAGGTGGGCACCGATGGGTGGAGCCTTCCCCAATCATCTTCCCCAAGAGCCACTTTGTCATTCATAGCTGGGGACCATCTGCGGAAGAGGGGACCTGGGAAGGAGGGGGGGTTTCCGAGCCAAAGACGGACACAAACGGGCGCGCACGCAGGCGTACCCTCCCCATACCAACCCCAATGCAAATTCCTTCGCCCTCGTTAAAAAAAAAAACCCAACCCGCCTCTTCTGCGGGCATTATCTATGAACAAAAGTCCTCGAGGCGGGCGGTCTCTGCATCACTGCTCTCTCTGTTAGCACCACCTGCTTGGCGTCAGCCGGGAGAGTCGCCGAGTTATCTTTTCGCCGCGTCTGCAGAAGCCAACGGGAGCACAATGGACCCCATCGGCCAGGGTCAGGCCTGGCTTTCTTTCTTGCCCCCGTACCACCAGCCCTTTTCACCTCCACCATCTCCAGGAGCCTGGAGCGCTCAATAAGGAGATGGCTTCGAGCACAGGGAGGAGGAGGAGGGGGGAAATATAGGTCTCTGGCGTAAATCACCGACGCCGTTTCCCCTCCTCTCCCTTTCCTTAAGACCTGATGGTCTTCAGTCACACATCTTAAAAGAAAAACAAAAAACAAAAACACAAAGACTTACTTGTCTCAAGTCGATGAAGGCCAACTGCAGCGTGTCCCCTTGGAACCCAGGCACTGGGCCGGATCTGGCAAACTCTGTGGGAAAGAAAAGAGGATAAAAAGCGCCTTTAACTAACCATGGACAGGGAGATTGGCAGACGGATGACAGGGAAGACAAGAGAGGCTGGGGGAGAGGAGGACCGCGCTTCTAAGGAGTCATGTCTCCCTCCCTTCAGCGTCTTTGTTCGCCCTTCAAAATTCGTGTCATCAAAACACCATTAATTCCACCGTCCTGACAGCAAGGAAACTGTACTAATTCGACCTGAAATTTATTCCCATGAGCCGTCCTGGGCTTCAGAGTATTTGTTTTGTGAATGGACAAACAACTCGCCGAGAAGAAAGGGGGGGATGGGGGGGTGGAAAAGTTTTTCCTCTCAACACAATAAAATCTTCAGCTGTGAAACTCTTTTCAGTTCCGAAAGCTATTTATATTTTAGGGCGCTGAAGGAATTTTCTAATTTCACGCCTGTCACCAGGGTCCATAAGCATTCATCAAAAAAATATGCCCGGCCGCGTCATTAATTATTCGGCAGCAGATTATTTGCATTATCTGGTAGGACGCGCCATTGCCAGCGTACGGCCACCCCAAACGGGAAGAATCGCGGCCATTATGCGGCATATTTATTGACGTTGGATGAAGACATCTGACAACTGAATAACGTTGGCTTCTAAAGCGAAGAGAATATTTCCAAGGCCACATTTACCTCCTTCCAGGGTAATCTGGCCAAAATTTCATACTGAAGTCATTTCTTTTTCTTCTAATCCATTGTTTAAACCAAGTGTAAAACCACTGAGGGGGACCTGAATGAATCCACGTTAGAGGACCTTTGCTCTTCCATGTCACTTTAAGAGCTTTCACTTGGTAGCGCTCATGAAGCCAACAACTGCACATATTCAAGGGCGTCTTTAGAAGGTATGTCTGAGGTTGATTTTGCCCAACTTCACTCAATTTTCGCCCTTTAGCTACACAAGTAACGGCTTTATCTCTGCTCTCCACGCAACTTCTCATCACCAAAGGGACCTAATTTGTGAAGTCACAACTCAACATCATGCAAGACTCAAGAGAGAGGTTCTGCCTTTGGCTGAGCTTTGTCTCCTCTGCAGATGCTGAAGATGTTGCACGCTAGAACAAAATGTTTTCTTGAGATGTAACAAAGTGTGATGGCAGAATGGAAGAAGGGAGGGAAAATAGAGAATCACAGAATGGTTTGGTTGGAAGAGACCTTTAAGATCATCAAGTCCAACCCATCAACCCAGCACTGCAGGTCCACCACTAAACCATGTCCCTCAGCACCACATCTCCATGGCTTTCAAACTTCTCCAGGGATGAGGACTCCACCACTGCCCCGGGCAGCCTGTTCCAGTGCCTCGCAACCCTTTCCGTGAAGAACTTTTTCCTAAAATCCAACCTTAACCTCCCCTGGTACATCTGGAGGCCGTCTCCTCTTGTCCTATCACTCATTACTTGGGAGAAGAGACAGAGCCCCCAATATACAGATTGTTAAGTAATATATGGCCCATTATTGCCCAACTATTCTGGTTTTTACCACACGAAAACCCTTAAAACAGCTCCTGCAGCTCCACAACGCTGAGGACTGAGGATGGATTGGCAATAAGGAAGGAGGTTTTTGCTTTCTGTCTCCATGACTGCACAGAGGTCCTAAAGGACAAAGCCTGTCCTGTTCTTCAGCACTAAGCAGAGTCATTTCATGCCAGATGGTGTTCTCCCAAAATGCTTCTCCTTCCAGAAGTTATCTTATTTTCAAGTGAATGTCACAAAAGGAAGGAAAACAAATCATCACAGCCCTATCTTTATGGACATCCTACAGCAGCCCAGTCATATGAGCAGTCCCCATGACTCTAATGAGAACAGACTAATGAGGTAGACATTGGGGCTCAGCCCTGCTCCTCATCTGCTTTTTTTCTAGACACCGGAGAGGATTATTTGTCAGCTTCCACGCTCCACCATCCGTTAAAATCTTGGGATGGAGAACATCCTTCACAGGTACCTCCAGGGGCACAGCAGCGAGTTTTCAGACACCCATGGCTTTACTTTTTAATAGTCCGATGCCAGAAGAGTCTAAGATTGAAACGACCACTCATCTTTGCAGGGATCCCTCATGGGACAACTGCTGCAGGACAGTAGCAAGCGTGGCTGTAAAATCACTATGTTTATCCAATATTGTTACTAGAAACAACTAATAAAAAATAAAAAGAGAAAGTATGTATGTGACTACTCACATTTAGATTTTGGATTAGGAAAAGCATAAATCAAAGTATTGGGGCCAGTTCTGGGCTCCTCAAGTCAAGAGAGACAAGGAACCACTGGAGAGAGTCCAGCAGAGGCTACAGAGATGCTGAGGGGCCTGGAGCATCTCTGTGCCCAGGAAAGGCTGAGAGCCCTGGGGCTGCTGAGCTGCACAAGAGAAGCCTCAGAGGGGAGCTGATCAATGCTGAGCAAGAGCTCAAGGGCCTACGGGGGGCAAGAGNGTTGAACAAGATGATCTCCAGAGGTTTCTTCCAACCTCTACCATGCTGGGATTCTGTGAAATCCAGAAGAAACCATGCGCGGTTGTGCCTATGGACTTTGCCCACTTTTGCCCAGGATGGGACTGGGCAGAGACAGGACCTCCTCAGCTTCCAGCCAGTTTCACTGACCAATGCTGAAATATTCATGCTGCAAAGAGCACAAAGGGAATTGATATTTAACCCTCAAAAACTGTTTTAATTAATTCTAACCATAAAGGCATTTTACTGTACGTTTGCTATAAACTTTGACTGTGCCAGCGCACACACCAGGGAGGACTAACACAAGCTTCCTGACTCTGCTCTGCAAGGGATAAATCATCTTTACACGTTCGCTCTGCACCCCACTGTCTCATCTGGAAACATTCTCCTCAAAGCCACATCAATCCTAAAACATCCCTCACTTTGGAAAAACACGTACCTGAGACACTGAAACCAATTTGGATGTGAGAAATCGCATCTGAGCATCTTCTCAAGGGATGGAACTGCCCTGGGCAGCTCGTTGTCACAGTGTCCCTGGGTTGAGGTATCCAGTGGAGGCTGAACTGCTCTGTCCTACCCTCCAAGGATGGGGTCACATCGCTTTATTGATTATATCTGGAGAAAGGTGTGGCCCTCGTGAGACCGCACCTTGAGCACTGTGTCCAGTTTTGGGCACCACAGCACAAGAAGGACATTGAGGTGCTGGAGCAGGTCCAGAGAAGGGCAACGAAGCTGGTGAGGGATCTGGAAAGCATGTCTTATGAAGAGTGACTGAGGGAACCGGGGCTCTTTAGTCTGGAGAAGAGGAGGCTGAGAGGAGACCTCATTGCTCTCCACAACTACCTAAAAGGAGGTTGTAGCAAGGCTAGTGTTGGTCTCTTCTCCCAAATTACTAATGATAGAACAAGAGGAAATGGCCTCAAGTTGCATCAGGGGAGGTTCAGATTAGATATTAGGAAGAAATTCTTGACTGAGAGAGTGGTTGGGCCCTGGAACAGGCTGCCCAGGGAGGTGCTGGAGTCATCATCCCTGGAGGTGTTTAAAAAACGAGTAGATGTAGCACTTGAGGTGATGGTCTAGTGGCTAGAGAGATGTTGGGATGAAGGTTGGACTTGATGATCGTGGTGGTCCTTTCCAACCATAATGATTCTATGATTCTATGAAAAACAGGGCCTGAAAAGGCTTCAATGGAAGAAATTTTCTATTTTGGATTTAAGGGCTTTGCAGCTGTAAGGAATCTGTTTAGAAGCACACATGGAGCTGAGAAATTTAAGATCTTCCGAAAAGCATGAATTACAATCCTCATGAGAAAATGCCTGTGACTGGGTCTTGAATGTTTTCACAAGACCCGGGAATTTATCACAACTGTCATCTGCTCATGAGCGACCCAAGCTGGATTTCACCCCAAGAGCCGGTTGCTCATTAGCAGCTCACCTTTAGCTGTCTCTGCCTGAGGGACTGGAGGGGAGGAAGGCTGGGAGAGAATGGGGTGGCATTGCCCTTAAACACCACCCATCACGACAACGGTAGTACGTTGAATCAACGTTTGCTCGCACAGTAATTCTTATCAAAAGAACGGATTGGGTTTTCTACTGCAGGAACAGCTCACTTGACATCCAAGAAGTGAATCACGGAATCATAGAAGGGAAAGAATCAGGAAAGGAAGAAGGGAGGGAAAATACAGAATTACAGAATCATTTGGGTTGAAAGAGATCTTTGAGATCATTGAGTCCAACTGTTAACCCGGCACTGCCAGGGCACCACTAAACCATGGCCCTCAGCACCAAAGCTCCACATCTCCTCCAGGGATGGGGACTCCACCACCACCCTGGCCAGCCTGGGACAGCCCTTCACAATCCTTTTGGGGAACAACTGCTCCTCATGTCCAACCTAAACCTCCCCTGGCACAACTTGAGGCCATCTCCTCTTGTTCTACCACTTTTTCCTTGGGAGAAGAGTCCAATGGCCACCTTGCTAGAACCTCCAAGTGACGTACGAAATCGTATTATTTGTATTGCAGAAGAAATGAGACCAAGAAGACAGATCTGACGCTAGAAGAAGGCTGCTACAGGCTGCAAGAAGCCCAGAGAAGAACGAATGCAATGCTTCACCCCACGGTTGTTACAAACACAGCCGTACCTTCTCTAATCGTAGGTCACATTTTACATACCAATGCCACAAGCTTTATTTTGAAGGAGGAATGAACAAAGTCTTCAAGACCAAAAAAATGGAGAAACAAAGAAGAGAACAGAGCTTTAGAGGAAAGACACAGCCAGTTCTTCTTGGTTTTAATCTCTTCAACCAGATTTCAGGATAATTTTCTCGGAACAACCGAGCACAGTGCTGGCCTCAGTACTGTCGGGTTCGTCTATTGTACTGTCTTCACTACCAAGGCAAGTGGCAAACATCGCAAGCCACCTACAGTACAGCCCCTTGAGCAGAAAATCACAAGAGAATAGAGCAGATCAGTATGCGCCTGTTTGTACAAAGCATTTAGCCAGGCTAAAGGTTTGAGAGACTGGTGTTCAGGCCAAAAAAGTAATGTCTTTGCAAGGTCTACAGGCTTGGGCCACCCAGGGCAGGTCACAGGGGGACTCTAACCTCTCTTCCAAAACATTTCACCGATGAAAGAATCAAGGAACAGGAACCGTTAAGCCCTTTACAATGGACAAAGAATAAAGAGTTCAAACGCGCACCAGAAAAAGAGACATCCACTGTAAATTAATTATACAGAGCAGGAAAGCTTCTTGTATCCCCCGCACACGGCTACAGAGCCTCACCCACTTTGTGCGGGTAAAACGAACACAGCTGGTGACTTCGTTCCTCAGAAACATCATTCCGAGGGTAAGATTTGCTCTGAATTACACGATACTGCTCGAATTCATGAGGGCAGACCTGTGGGATGGAGGTTACAGCAGCTCCCGTTGAGGGGAACCTGGACAATCTACTTGTGGTTGCATCAGCCATGAACAAGATTTTGTATTTGGGGAAACAACCATCTCAGTATTCATAGAATCATGGAATCATAGAATGTTTTGGGTTGGAAGGAACCTTAAAGATCCTCTAGCTCCAGCCCCCCTGCCATGGAGATGTTTCAAGGCCAGGTTGGATGGGGCTTTGAGCAACCACAACTTCCGTGGGCAAGCTGTGCCAGTGTCTCACCACCCTCAGAGTGAAGAATTTCTTCCTAATTTCTAACCTAAATCTCCCCTCTTCCAGTTTGAAGCCATCACCCCTTATCCTATCACTCCAAGCCCTTGTAAAAAGTCCCTCCCCAGCTTTCTGACAGGCCCCCTTTAAGTACTGAAAGGCCACAAGAAGGTCTCCCTGGAGCCTTCTCTTCTCCAGGCTGAACAAGCCCAGTTCTCTCAGCTTGTCTTTGAAGGAGACATGCTTCAGCCCTCTAATCATCTTTGTAGCCCTCCTCTCTCCAACAGGTCCATATCCTTCTTGTGCTGGGAGCTCCAGTGCTGGATGCAGTATTCCAGATGGAGTCATTCCTCCATGAAGAATGTAGGTCTCAAAGTCATCTTTCTTAGACAAACCCTTGGAAGACTAAGAAAAGTCAAGCAGCAGGATCCCTCACACCTTATCCAGCAGCACAAAATGACACCTTGAGGAAATTCAAGATGAAGAACCTATCTCTGGGTGGACTCCGGAGAAGCTTCCAAGGAAAAAAAAGGTGATAAATGATGGGTAGGAATTGAGGCAAGAGGAACAGAGAGAGGACCCCAATTTCCAAATGGAGCTTATACTTCAACCACACCATTCCCACACAGCCCTGCTTTGAAGCTGTTCCCCATTATAGGCCAAAGGGCATTCCCATCTGGGGGATTCCAGAGACCTGTAAGGAGAGGAAGGAGTTATCCAAAATACACTGAAGTTGGTCAAAATAAATAAAGATTTCTACTTCTCTCCATCATTTGTCCCTCTGATGAACCTGCAGTCCTGTTATTGCACAGACACAAGTGGTCCCAGGTGACTTGATGGTCTGCTGACCGGGCTGAAGAGCATCCACAGCCCCAGAGAGGAACTCCTCACTGATGGACCACTAGATGTTTTCAAGTAGAAGGAAGGGAAGCTCTTCAGAAGAAATTGTACAAGAAGTGTGCCAGGAAAATTGCTCCCTGGCCAGACAGGACAGGTTTACAGAATCCAGTTACAGATCTATAGAGGTTCCCAAACCCATAACCCAAGATGTACACTGGATGACTCTTAGAACGTGTGAAGTTCTCACTCCACTAAGATTACTCTCTCCATTAAAATACTAATACTAGGAAAAGCAGAATGTGGACATCTCACCATCAGCTCATTCGAGCTGCAAAGGTTGACAAGCATCAATAGTGAGTGTCCATGATGGGTGGGGAAGAGAAGGTGGGTGAACAGCTGAGGAACTGTATGCTCTTAACATTCCTTAAACAAAATTAGGTGGTGGCAGAGGCATCTTCTCATCCTAGAGCTGCAAAGGACTGTAAAGATGGGTAAGTAAGTATCAGTGGGTATCCTGGTAACAAAGGAGAACTCAGGAAGGTGTTGAAGATAGAGGATATCCCTCCTGGAGGTGTTCAAGGGCAGGTTGGATGGGTTCCATGTCCTCTGTCACTTGGTGCACCAATAAATTACTCTTACCATTTCAGAAAGCACATACAGCAGTGCTTGGAAGACAGCTTTGCTCTCAGGACACATCACCCCATGCCATTTTGATGACACCAAGCTGAGTGGTGTGGTTGATGTGTCTGAAAGATGGGATGTCATTCAGACAGATGAGACCTTCTTGTGGCCTTGCAGGACTTCAAGGGGACCACTAAAAAAGATGGGGACAGACTTTTGAGCAGGGCCTGTTGGGACAGGACAAAGGGTGATGGTTTGAAACTAAAAGAGGGAGATTTAGAGTGGAGAGAAGGAAGAAACTTCTGGCGCTGAGGGTGGTGAGAGCCTGGCCCAGGTTGCCCAGAGAGGTGGTGGCTGCCCCACCCCTGGCACCATTGCACGTGAGGTTGGCCGGGGCTCTGAGCAACCTGCTCTAGTTGCAGATGTCCCTGATCACTGCAGGGGGCTTGGACTAGATGACCTTGAAAGGTCCCTTCCCACCCAAACCATGCCATGATTCCATGATTCTAAGCTCACAGCCTGCCCTCGAGGGAGAGGTCTCCTCCAGCATGGTGGGCAAACCCCAGCGTCTTACACAAGTAAGAGAATTTCCATGTGAGAAAGGCTTCAGAGCCAGATAACGCAGCCAAGAAGAGGTGGCGAAGGGCTGCGCTGGGACCCATTTCAGCACATTTTGGCCCTCTCATGTGTCAGCTGGAGGATTCCTCAACCCATCTGAGCCATCTGCGGTTCTTCTTGACTGTCCCCAGGAGTGGGCTGCCTGAAAATTGCGAGTTTAATGAAATCTGAAGCATAATTTTTACGGCGCTTTTAATTTCTCATAAAGGCAGCAGTTAAAAGACTTTAGAGATTATGGAATTGCTTATTTTTATGATCTAAGCATTGTAAAAACAATCTGCCTCGACCACTGCTGGAACCAGTTACTGAGATGGGAAACACTTTTGTAGGAGCGAGAGCAGCCCGTTTTTTCAGTCGTAATCTCCAAATCTGGGTTGTTACAGTGGACTCCCGCTACCTCCGAGGTATGATATGGAGAAATTATATATATACCAGCACCAGGATGTCCAAAAAAGAGCAGAGCAGGGAGAAGGGGGCTACAAGGCACGTAGCAATTACAAAAAGCATGTTGCACGTACGTGTAAGTCTTGAGTTACGGATGACCTCTGGAAGACAGTGAACCCGTTTTAGAAAGAAAAGGCCTCTTCTGAAAAAAGCATCTCCTCCTCTATTTACAGGTTCATGGAAATATTTGTGTTAGGGGTTTTTTTAACTCTCCAGAATGGGCTTTTTTTTTTTTTTCCCCCCTTCTTTTCAAGTTGGCTCGTTGGGCTGGAGCCAGAGCTCACGCCTAAATTGAGACATAATTAGACGTGTCCTACTGTGTCTTTCTGGGCAGTTCATTTAACCTCTCTGCCCTACTTCACATCGGGTTTAAATAAAGAGGTGAGAGGATCTCTCTTGACTGCATAAAAAAAGAGCTATGTAAGGCCACGCAATAAGAACAAGCGTTACACTAATACCTGGCCAACAACAGACGTTGTGAAAATGACTTCTGTCCTTCCGTGGAGGCCAGCCGTGCCATCCATGCATGCACGGCGCTGCAAAGCTGCACCGAAAGACATTCAAACCTCTAACACACACCTTGGGAAACCACTTTTTGCAGTTTTCCTCCATGGGCAGGATCGGTGCCTTACAGCATCTCAAGGGCTTTGTCCAGCTGGAGGATCCAGCACCGTGGTCTGACCAGGGTGGGCATAAGAAAGACATGGACCTGGTGGAGTGGGGCCAGAGGAGGCCCCAGCAATGATGGGAGGGCTGGAAGCCCTCTGCTGGGAGGCCAGGCTGGGAGAGTTGGGCTTGTTCAGCCTGCAGAAGAGAAGGCTCCGGGGAGACCTTCTTGTGGCCTTCGGTACTTAAAGGAGGCCTACAGGAAAGCTGGAGAAGGACTTTTACAAGGACATGTAGGGACAGATCAAGGGGTGATGGTTTGAAAATAAAAGAGGGAGATTTAGACTAGAGAGAAGGAAGAAATTTTTTGACGCTGAGGGTGGTGAGATCCTGTCCCAGGTTGCCCAGAGAGGTGGTGGCTGCCCCATCCCTGGCACCATTGCAGGTGAGGTTGGCCGGGGCTCTGAGCAACCTGCTCTAGTTGCAGATGTCCCTGCTCAGTGCAGGGGGTTGGACTGGATGACCTTGAAAGGTCCCTTCCAACCCAAACCATGCCATGATTCTATGATAATGCCACAGGAGAACAGCTCATGTTTTCCCAGGCTTCTCTCATCACAAATCAGATTTTTAGAACCTTGCAGCTTCTCTCTTTCTTACCTTTTTCCCACCAAAAACGCTGCTGACTTATGTGCGACCATTCATACAAACAAAACATGCAAGACTTGGCTCTTCGTGTTTATTTAATCTACTATTTCTCTCCAGGCCCCCAAAATCTTTCTTTTTAAAGGTGATAAAATTCATAAACTGTCTATTCAGTGCTTTGAACACGTGAAACAAGCACAGTTCTCGGGAAGGAGGACTTACAGCGCAGATAATAGGTCCCATCAGGACCTTGTTCTTCTCCTGGGCACCATCTGGGCTTGCACCTACCTGGTGCCAAACCTTCGCCTGGCTCATGCAAGTGATGCCCTTTTTATGCTGATGGGACTGCAAATAATTTCCAAACCAAGAAATATTTTAGGAACCCACAAGTTGGGAGAATTAATTTCCTGGTGTCTTGTTTTAAGCTTAAGGCACCACTTCTTTACACCTCTACAGTTAGAATCACAGAATCATTATGGTTGGAAAGGACCACCACGATCATCAAGTCCAACCTTCATCCCAACATCTCTCTAGCCACTAGACCATCACCTCAAGTGCCACATCTACTCGTTTTTTAAACACCTCCAGGGATGGTGACTCCACCACCTCCCTGGGCAGCCTGTTCCAGTGCCCAACCACTCTCTCAGTCAAGAATTTCCTCCTAATATCTAATCTGAACCTCACCTGACACAACTTGAGGCCATTTCCTCTCCTTCTATCATTAGTAATTTGAGAGAAGAGACCAACACCAGCCTCACTACAACATCCTTTTAGGTAGTTGTGGAGAGCAATGAGGTCTCCTCTCAGCCTCCTCTTCTCCAGACTAAAGAGCCCCAGAATAAAGTTCTTATCCATCGGGTGTATAAACCCATTTTCTTGCAACGTGTATTATATCTGCTCTAATATGAAGCAAATTAATCCACACCACCTTCCAACCACGCGTAATATACGCCTAAATCCTTTCGTTAATTTGCCTTTTAACCAAGCTTATACCTTTGGCATTCAACGGAGACTTAAACAAAAGCCTCATAAACTCCAGGATCGCAACTCCCAAGCCCTGTTCCCACATCACAGAACTCCCTGGACGTGCTCCAAACAGCTATAAAATCCCATTTTAATATGATAAGTACACGATAAAGCTGCTCAATTAGGTTCGGCTCGGGGGCCTGGGGAGAGGAAGAGGGCTGGGGGCAGAGATATAAAGTGAAACGTGCAAGCGGTGTAGTAAGGACGCTGAGATTTTCACCTGCGCTTTCAGGTAAGAGATAAAAAAATAATTAAACAAACAAACCAACCAATTTCAAACTGAAACGTAATTTCTGAATACACCCGTTTGCCCTCAGGATTGGCTTTCCCTAAAGTTACAATCTGGATGCATTGCTTCTCAAAAAGAGAATTAAAATTGTCAGCAAAGCCACCACACGAACCTGCGGGGATGACAAAAACGGATTTTTTTTGCTGCTGAAAAGGCAGAACAAGACTTTGGGTTTAGGGTTCCAGGGGCTGACAGTGACGGATCTGAAGGTGACAGCACCGGCATCCGTCTCCACTCCCGGCATCTCGGGCTGGGGGGGGACCAGGTCACTGGCCCCGCTGCCCAGGTTGGCGTCACCTGCTCTGGAATGTCTGAGTGCTCCTGGGATTGTCTCACCACGCAACCGGAATTTAAGGAATGAGGCTTTTTAAACCTGATATGAAATGTCATCCCTTCTACTGAGCACCGGGGGGCTT
Source organism: Eurystomus gularis (assembly GCA_013400335.1). Taxonomy (NCBI): domain Eukaryota; kingdom Metazoa; phylum Chordata; class Aves; order Coraciiformes; family Coraciidae; genus Eurystomus; species Eurystomus gularis. The sequence goes on along the minus strand of VZZY01012620.1, from coordinate 22,304 downwards.
CCAGGGAGGAGATGCCACTTAGCGACGGGGTGGAAAGCTTCCCCGTCTGTCCGCAGCCAAAAGAGAAAGAAGGAAACTCTTATTAATGACAAATGCTTCCTATTCTTCTCAGCAACAGCTCCGGTCGCTCTGTGGACACTGCTTGGGAAGGCGGCTGCGACCGGTGTGGCCCTGACACCCTGATGGGACACAAATTAGACAGCAAGAATTCAGGGCTGAAGGTGTTTCTGAAAGAAAAATGAGGTGTTGCTTGTCTTAGGCCATGGGATGTAGCTGTGAATTTGGGGTATGATTCATTAGACAAGGATCCTGCTCGCAGGGAGCGCTGGGAATTAGCAAAAGGATATGAGCTGGAGCACAAGTGTTGTGAGGAACGGCTGAGGGACTGGGGGGGGTTGAGCCTGGAGAAAAGGAGACTCAGGGGAGACCTTCTGGCTCTCGACAACTTCCTGAAAGGAGGTTGGAGTCAGGTGGGGTCGGGCTCTTCTCCCAAGGAACAAGTGACAGGACAAGAGGAAACAGCCTCAAGTTGCACCAGGGGAGGTTGAGGTTGGAGATGAGGAAAAATGTCCACATGGAAAGGGCTGTGAAGGGCTGTGCCAGGCTGGGCAGGGCAGTGGTGGAGTCCCCATCCCTGGAGGGGTTTCCAAGCTGTGGAGATGTGGTGCTGAGGGACATGGTTGAATGGTGTCCTGGCAATGCTGGCTTAACGGCTGGACTCAGTGATCTTGAAGGTCTCTTTCCAAGCAAAACAATTCTATGATTCTATTGAGTAGGATAACAAACCACTTGAGGGAAACGTGAGGATTTCAGAGCTAATTCAGGTGTAAGCTAAATGAATCCAAATGTGCAAAGCCATGGTGCTGGCACCACGATTCTCCAGGCACACCTCGGAAGAGATGTAGTTATTTTGTCACAAGACATCTCTTTTCTGTAGAATGACTTTGCAAAAAGGGTTTGTTTTGAGAAAAAATTCCCTGCAGCAGATAGAGAAGACAAATGACTGAGGTCAGGAGAGGACCAGAACTTCTTAAGAACATAAGCCAGTTATTGTTTTCAGAAACAGTTGTAAGTAAGCTGATTTTTGTTGGCCATCTTCATGGTTTACCCACCCTAACCCCTCCTATTTTTAAAATGCTGCATCTCAAAAAGCAAAGATGGTCTGGAAAGCATCAAGGCAGCAGAAAAAGGAAGAGTAAAGCTTTGATCTCCTAGAATTTCCCAGGCTTCTTCTGTCCTGAAGATATTGCCAAGTGTCATTTTGGACATCAACAGCAAGCTCTACAGGCATTCACTAGTCCCAAATACTTGGCATCAAGAAAGACACGGACCTGCTCAAACAGGTCTAGAGGAGGCCATGAAGACAATCAAGGGGCTGGAGCATCTCTTCTATGAGGCCAGGCTGGGAGAGCTGGGCTTGTTCAGCCTGGAGAGGAGAAGGCTCCAGAGAGACCTTACAGCAGCATTCCAGTACGTAGAGGGATACAGGAAAGATGGGAAGGGACTTTTTAATAGGAAGTCTGGTGATAGGATGAGAGGTAACGGTTTCAAACTGAAAGAGGGAAGAATTAGATTAGAAATTAGGAAGAAATTCTTCACTCTGAGGTTAGTGAGACATTGGAACAAGTTCCTCAGAGAAGCTGTGGGTGTCCCATCACTGGAGGTGTTCAAGGCCAGGCTGGATGGGGCCTTGAGCAACCTGGTCTAGAGGGAGGTGTCCCTGCCATGGCAGGGGGGTTGGAACTAGACGATCTTTGAGGTCCCTTCCAACCCAACCCATTCTGTGATTCTATGATCACTAGAAGCTCTAGCTAGGGTCCCAACTCACAAACAGACAACGCAAGACATGGAAAATGAGTTGTGCCTTACGTTCGCACTCCTCCACGTCCAGGTTGAACTGCTGCAAGGCGCCCAGCGTCAGCTGCCGCACTTCGGCTTCCAGCAGCAGCTGCATCAGCGAGGTGGAGAGGTGTTTGCACGCTGACATGCACGCTGTCTGTGCCACCTTCCCCTGCAAGAGAAGAAGGAGACTTATTAAGTCCATGGAGAACAAAATGCAAGAGGAAATTCTTTAGGCCAGGACTCAGCAGTGCAGCCTCTTTAACGTGTCCCATTTGCTACAGGACCTTCACGTGCTCTCAATCTTGCAACCACCATTTTTAAAGACCATCACCTTCTAAGACTCCCAGTTGCTACCACTAGGGTTAGACTTTGTCAGGTGCTGAGGGCCTGGGAGCAGCTCAAATGCAGGAGAACCTTGGGCTGTTTGGAGCTCCAGGCATCCCTCATTGTCATGTCCTAATGTGGGCAGGACAATGTACCATCTTTTATTTGACACCCTACATAGATTGTCCAAAGTAACCTCGATGACAGGTCAAAATAGCGCCAATGACAATTTAAAACTCCAGCCTACAACTAAACCAGCATCCATACATAATCCAAGACAGGACTTTCAAAATCCTTTTCCACCAGAGGCTCATAGTTCAAGGTCTAGCCTTGGCTACCACGGAACAGAGAGCTGTGGCCATGCCATCGTGACATCAGTGTTTCCAGCATATTGATGCTCTTCAGCCCACCTCCAGCACCGTGTGGCACCTTCCAGATTTCAGTGGGGACCGAGGAGAAGGAAACACCTAGTCAAGGAGGCAACTGAAGAAGACAGTTGTGTTTACATGGATGGGATTGCTCCCCAGGGCTGGGTAGCAGGGAATAACCACAAGGACCTGGACGCATCCTGCAACTGCTTGTACCACGGGGAACTTAGCTATCAACACTTGCCTCCTCCCAAGCCATCCCTAATTCATGGTGATCAAACAGAGGGTATACAAGGAGAAGGCCGTGGCTGAGGCTACCATGAGGAAAGAAACTACTTAAATCCCTTGAAATGTTCGCATCTATAAAGAAAGGATGAGAATTTATGAGTTTCAGCTACTAAAAAAATTGAGAACATTGATGGTAAATATTTATTTTTAACACATTTTCTCTGAGCCACCGCAGTTATGTTTCACTTTTGAGGAACACTTGAGATCTCAAGCTATAAACCACGTGAACAGTTTGCGGCAAGAGGAGTTACCCGAGATAAACCTTCCACGTTCTGCTGGAGAAACAACGGCAAGGCACTAGAAGAATAACCACGACAGATGATTTCATGAGCACGCCTTAAATTTTCAGCTGTGGAATTGGAAACAGATTTTTAGATAATGGTTAAGCCCCTACATTGACAGAATGGAAGCCCAGGATGCCTCTGAGGAGTTATGATGTTCAAAGAGTGGTATTAACGGTGGGGGAAGGGATGGGCGGTGAAACAGGAGAAATGGAGATGTGACCTCAGAAAGCTCCATCTCCTGCTAAAGACCATAAGCAGGTCACTGAGCTTGAGTACCCACACCCTGACATGGCTAAAGCATCAGCTACCAGGAGAGCCACCATCAGAAGAGAGGGAAGCTGATGAGCACGAGTGAAGAACTGAGATCCTCCATAAAGACCTACAGATTCTAGATCCTCTTGAGATGCCACAAGGGGACAGAGGAGGAGAAGACCTTTCCTACCTAGGTGCTGGCTGTTGTGTCCCATGTAGGAACAATGTTCTGCCTTGCAGGATGCTGGTCCTCCTGAGGATCAGGCTCAGGAGCAAGCAAGGACCACATTCTGCCTTAGCAAAGTGCTTCAGAAGATCCAAGCTGACTGACCAGAATCATAAAAGAAAAACAAAGAAGCCACAAGGCCATCAAACAAACTCAGATCATCTCACACAGAGATTATAAAGCTGAGGTTTCTTTTACTCTTCTTGACTTTGTTCTGCATCACAGCAGCAAGTCTCCCAGGTTACAGGTGTCACACTGCCAGTGAACTAAAACCAAGCACTGATAACACCTTTGATAGCAGCTGATAACCAAGTTATACCAGTTGATAACTTGGTGATAACACTTGGGCTTGTTCAGCCTGGGGAAGAGAAGGCTCCGGGGAGACCTTCTGGTGGCCTTGCAGGACTTCAAGGGGTCCATCAGAAAGATGGGGACAGACTTTTGAGCAGGGCCTGTTTTGACAGGTCAAGGGGGGATGGTTTGAAACTGAAAGAGGGAGATTTAGACCAAAGAGAAGGAAGAAATTGTTGACACAAAGGGTGGTGAGAGCCTGGTGCAGGTTGCCTAGAGAGGTGGTGGCTGCCCCATCCCTGGCACCATTGCAGGTGAGGTTGGCCGGGGCTCTGAGCAACCTGCTCTAGTTGCAGATGTCCCTGCTCAGTGCAGGGGGATTGGAACTAGATGACCTTGAAAGGTCCCTTCCAACCCAAACCAGTCTGTGATTCTATCCAAACTTCTCCCTCGTTTGCAAATACTCAAAAGATTTTCCCCATTCCTTAAGTATTCCCTGGGTGCCCTCCAAAATTGGTGGCAGGTAAGATTTGGGTAGATAAGATTGGCATCTAGGATTTTTAAAGGGTCTGCAACATAAATTAAACCCTTAAAACCGTGGAAATCCTTTGGCGCAAGGGCACGGACTCACAGAAACCCATGGGCACAATCCCCATGTCTGCGTGTGGAACCCCACCGCAGTATTCCTGGATAATGGTGCTACCCTGCAAACACCTTCAGCAGGAGATTATGTCTTCAAACGCACACAAAGGACTTCAGCAGGCTTTCCTGAAAACAAGGAGTGGCTTCGGAGATCTCTCCAGAGTTTTACAAGCACTTTACAAACTGTGTTTAAACAGGGATTAGAGCGAGAGGTTTCCACGGTGTTTCAAGCTGAGCATCACCAGTTCCGTGATGGTGGCACGGAGAGATGAGCCAATGTCTGATGCATGTGCTGGGAAGTGTTTTTCCCAGCTTCGCAAAGTTGTTTTGCATCTTCAGCTGTACTCATTTTCAGCATGAGGGGAAAAAAAAAAAAGACAAATCATTTTTTCTTTCAAAACCAAAGAGCAGAGCCAGGCACTACGGCGCTGGTACTTCATCTCCGCTGCTCCCAGGCTCCAGGAGCGTTCATTACTCACCTCCAAACAAACACCTTCACTGAAATTAAGATGAAGCATGGCAACCGTAAAGTTTAGCGGAGCTCGGGGTTTTTTTCTTTTCTGACTTTGCATCATTTACTCGTGCCCTTCTGACACATTTGGTTATTTAAAACTCCGCTCGTGCCAATTCCTCATCCCCGGCCGCAGCAGGAAGTGCGGCGCTACCCGACTGTGATTTTTCTTCATTACTTCCAACGGACACTTGAGTTTTTGCTATAACCAAGGAGTTTTGAAGTGTTATTGAGTGGAAGACTTGGAAGGAGAGGATGAGAAAGCGAAGCTCTGCTGTCATGCCCTGAGACCCCCACCCACGCTGGGCAGGGGAGAAAGGACTCCACACTTCTTAGAATCATTAAGGTTGGAAAAGACTTCCAAGACCACCAAGTCCAACTGTCAACCCAACACTACCATGACCATGTCCTGAAGCAACAAGTCTACACGATTTTTTAACACCTCCAGGGATTCTTGAAAGAATATGAGAAAAGCCCAAGGAGTGGCTCGTGCTTGTACATCAGCTGGAGTTTGCGTAGAGAGCTGCAACCCTTGGAGGAGCTTTGAAGATGAAGGCTTCATCTTTAACCCCAGGTGAAACCAGCAGGTGGGCAGCAGGGCAGGGAGGGGATCTTGCCCCTCTGCTGCGCTCTGGGGAGACCCTCCTGCAGTGCTGGGGCAGCTCTGGAGTCCTCAGCACAGCAGAGACATGGACCTGCTGGAGCGGGGCCACAGGAGGCCCCAGCAATGATGGCAGGGCTGGAAGGCCTCTGCTGGGAGGCCAGGCTGGGAGAATTGGGCTTGGTCAGCCTGGAGTAATTTTTAACACTGAGGGTAGTGAGCCCCTGGCCCAGGCTGCCCAGAGAGGTGGTGGCTGCCCCATCCCTGGCACCATTGCAGGTGAGGTTGGCCGGGGCTCTGAGCAACCTGCTCTAGTTGCAGATGTCCCTGCTCAGCGCAGGGGGGTTGGACAAGATGAACCTGAAAGGTCCCTTCCCACCCAAACCATTCTGTGATTCTATGACTCTAAGCCACTTCCCCCACAAAGGTCTCCTGCCCTGTTGACCAAAATTTAAGAGGAACAACCTTCTTGCACATCAAGCAGGGGTCAGAGCAGAACATGTGGAGGTACCTAGAGGGTTACCTACACCTGCAACCACCCCAGCAAACCCGCCTGCCCCGGTGCACGCATTCCTCTGGCCAGCCAGACTTGCCCGAAGAAAGAGTGAATGACAAGCGACAGCGGGAGGGCGTGAAGAAGAGCAAATAATTGAGATGAAATGTCAGCTTAATGAGCTGAACGCCAGGAAGACGGGATGGAAAAAGTAATTTAACCATCAGAGCTTGACAGCACAACAACTCCGCTCAGGCTTCGCCACGAAAGCGACGTGTAAATGGTACTTTAGGACATTCTTTGCGAGTATTTTCTACGGTTGCTCGTTGCAGAGGTGGTGACGGGGATCTCGCAAGCCCAGGAGCAGCTTCTGGCTCAGCCTTCCCTCCTCCTTCCTTCTTCACGCAGGATTTGGCCTGGCCCAAAGCCTTTTTCGGGTGCAAACGTGCACTTTGAAAACTCTGAAGTTAAATCTTCTCGTGCCAGCTGAGAACCCAACCTTTTATTTCTGTTATTCCTAAGGTTTAAACACCTAACTAACATTCTGCTTTAAAAAAGACTGGGTCTTTCATCTTAGATTTAAGACCGTACTTAAATAGTTGGACTATCTACTTGGACTAGATGGCCTTTGGACATCCCTTCCAACCCAACATATTCCATGATTTAAACATACAGATGCCTGACAGTTTAGATCTGATATCACTGGATGAAGGACAAAGAGTATATACAAGATTTTCTTCTGCCTTTTAAGCATTAATCCATTTTTCCTTCTATTTACTATTAGAGGGCTTGGAGATACCACATGGGTTTAAATCATTGTCCTAAATGCCTGGCTAGAGAAAAGAAGGTACCACCAGGGCTGACCAGCATCTCACTCCCTGGCCACCAAGATTTAAAACCATTGCAGAATTTACGGTTTTCAGGCTCATAAATAAGACTGAAACTGGCCTTATAAATAAGACTGAACCCAGACTTATCAATAAGACTGAAGCTTATAAATAAGACTGAAGCTTATAAATAAGACTGAATTTTATAAATAAGACTGAATCTTACAAATAAGACTGAATCTAACAAATAAGACTGAATCTAACAAATAAGACTGAATCTAACAAATAAGACTGAATCTTACAAATAAGACTGAATCTAACAAATAAGACTGAATCTAACAAATAAGACTGAATCTAACAAATAAGACTGAATCTTACAAATAAGACTGAATCTAATAAATAAGACTGAATCTTACAAATAAGACTGAATCTAATAAATAAGACTGAATCTTACAAATAAGACTGAATCTAACAAATAAGACTGAATCTAACATTTTTCTGCCTCGCCCCTACACTCAGCGCCAACAGATGCCCACTTAGAGCAGCTCCTTGGAAGATCCGCCATGATGAACGTCAATGTCAGACTATTTCCCCCAGAAATACGGTGCAGAATCTGCTTGGTAAGCAGCTGCTGTTGACAGGAGAAATAAAAACCAGCGCCCGGACACTGCTACATCACTACTAACAAGCTGCTGCTGCAGGAGGTTGTTTCTATTCACCCTCGGGATGCTTTGGGCTCCATGCTGGCAGGTATCAAGCACCTCCTCACGCCACGGCGTGCCCACCTCGGCTCTTTGGCACTTCTCTACGATGGAGGTTGGCTTCGCAGCGTTATTTTTCCCCCCCTCCTGGTTCATTTTCCAGCTTTCCCGCAGTGCTGGGAGGAAGAGCCCCGACTCGCCCCGAGGTGTCCGCCCAGCACAGCGACACGTGGAGCTGAGCCGGTGATGGACGTGTTCTCCACCAGCCTCACCCCGCCCTCTCAAAATCATTAACTGCAGCGGTGTCGGGACATGTGCCTTGGCATGGAGACCGAGCGGGATGCCTCCGAGATGTCAACCCTAGAGGTTGCTGCTCCTAGAAAACCCGGCGGTTCAGAGGAGCCGCCGTGCTCAGCTGGGACGGATCAGACCTCGTGCTAATTACCCTGATGGTTTTCGCCAGCGCGTGGCGGAACCAGTGGCACTCCCAAAGGCTCTCCTCATGCCAGCGCCCTGAGAAATCACAGGGTTCTGCCCTGATCCTCAGTGTAGCTCCAAATCACAGAATCCCAGCATGGTGGGGGTTGGAAGAAACCTCTGGAGATCATCTCATCCAACCCCCCTGCTCCAGCAGCTCACCCAGAGCAGGGGGACCAGGATCACGTCCAGGCACCTTTGGAATCTCTCCAGAGAAGGAGACTCCACAACCTCTCTGGGCAGCCTGGGACAGGCTCCCACACCCTCACACCAAACAAGTTTCTCCTCCTGCTCCCATGGAACCTCCTGGGTTCCACTTGGTGCCCGTTGCCCCTTGTCCTGTCACTGGCACCACTGACAAGAGTCTGGCCCCATCCTCTTGCCCCCCATGGGCCCTTGAGCTCTTGCTCAGCATTGATCAGATCCCTTCTGAGGCTTCTCTTCTCCAGCTCAGCAGCCCCAGGGCTCTCAGCCTTTCCTGGGCACAGAGATGCTCCAGGCCCCTCAGCATCTTTGTAGCCTCTGCTGGACTCTCTCCAGTGGCTCCTTGTCGCTCTTGAACTGGGGAGCCCAGAACTGGACCCCATACTCCAGAGGTGGCCTCAGTGGGGCAGAGTAAAGGGGGAGGGGAACTTTCCTCAACCTGCTGTCCACACTCTCCTTAATGCACCCCAGGATATCATTGCCCTTCTTGGCCACAAGAGCACATCGCTGGCTCATGGTCCACCAGGTGTCCCAGGTCCTCCTTCAGCTTGGTCCCTGCCTATATTTCAGAAACACTGTACCTGTCTGAACACCGTGGTTCCTCCAGCTCAGGAACCATTTATCTAAAATGCAAGATGCTATTCGGAGAGGAAGGCAATGAAGGAGGAACACAACCATGACCTGAGCTGTCTGCAGACAAGTGGACAATAAAATGACTTTGAAGTCACCAACAGTCACCATTTACCAACTTGACAGAAAACCAAAGAGCTTAAAATTTCACCAAGCAATTCCAGGAACATCTCTACAGTGTCACTCATTTATTCGAGACCTTGGCAAACGTGATGAAAAGTGAACTGGATTTGCATTGGGGAGAACAAGAGTCACATGGGTCGGAGTTGATGAAGCTCAACAGCCCAGACATCCATGAGCCTACCTTGTCACTCCCACCAAGCTCCAGCTTGGCCCGATGTTCAGTGAAATAAAGCAATTCAGAGCACATTATCAGAGCAATAGCCACAGGGTTTTGTTTTGAGGCTCAAATCAGTTTACAACCATATTTCTAGCAATGGATCCCTCTGTCCATGGCCTTTGGTGCAACCTCTTTGCAGCTGGGGTCTGCTGTTGGGGTTTCCATAGCATCTCTCAAGGCAACGCTGCCCTTCCTGTCCCACCAAGCCTTCCTCTGGCCACACAGGTAGGACATCAGGAGAGGTTCCTTGTGGCCAGGCCAACCAGTGAAAGAGCAGAGCCGAATGTCTGAAACTCAAAGATGCAACCATGAGGCACCCACCAGAGCACATCGTTATGGGCTACTCCCCAAGGACCCTCACCAAGTCGATCACAATTCAGGAGATAAGCCACAAAATCATCTCTTCTCATCTGTATTTCATCCTTGGGCAGCAGATGGAAGCCTCTGGGTTCCCAGGAGGACAAGAAACCACTGTGGAGAAGGTCAGCATGGAGGCTACGGAGCCGGCACTGCTCGTGGTAGCGCATTTGTTTGAAAACAGCAAATATGTTAACAATTAGGGAAAGGAAACGCTGAAAGGCTGCCTTGTTAATTAAGGAACTTGCTATCAAAGGACTCATTAAAAGCTACTGAAACGGAAAGGTTCTCAAAATAAATACCCATTAATCTTAACATGCAATCAGGAACACGCTGCCGCTACCCACCCACAGTGGTGGCACGAGCTGGCAATGGCCACCGGCCAGAGGGTCCCAGAAGAGACCTGAGCAGGTTGTCCAAGGCCCCTCCATCCCACCAACCTGCAGGAACACCTCTGGCTTCGTCAAGGAGGAACCTGGTGGCGCCTCTTGCTTTTTGCTTGGCCAAAATTGGGTGCAATGTGGTCACTGAAACGCAAACGGAAGTCCTATCGTAACACCAAGAATGCTTCCACCAACTCACCCAAGAGTTAATGCAGCAATTCCATGAAAAACAAAACCTGACAGGTTTCAGATGGTCTCAGAGTTTCCAGTTGTTTTTATTTTTTTTTCCCTACCAACAGAAATTCTTTTTAATCTGCAACAAGATTCAGAATTGATGTGATTAAGGATATTTAGACCCGCAAATCCGTGGGCTTCATACGACAGAAAAATGGGCCAAAAAAATTGGGAATTCCTCAATATTAAATGTCCACGTTTCTATGAACACCACAAGTTTGTCCAATAATAATTTTGACCCTGAATTTGCCAACTTTTCCAAATTCATAATGAAATACTGGCGGAGTATTTTGCAGAAGATGGAAACGTGATGCTGAGAGGGGATCTGATCAACGCTGATCAAGAGCTAAAGGGCAGGGTCAAGAGGATGGGGCCAGACTCTTGTCAGTGGTGCCCAGCGACAGGACAAGGGGCAACAGGCACCAACTGGAACCCAGGAGGTTCCATGGGAGCAGGAGGAGAAACTTGTTTGGTGTGAGGGTGTGGGAGCCTGGCCCAGGCTGCCCAGAGAGGTTGTGGAGTCTCCTTCTCTGGAGAGATTCCAAAGGTGCCTGGACACGATCCTGGGCGCCCTGCTCTGGGTGAGCTGCTGGAGCAGGACGAGATGATCTCCAGAGGTCCCTTCCAACAGCTACCATTTTGGGATTCTGTAACAATGAGCAATTGTTTGGTGGCATAAAACCGAGACCAGTCCCAGCAGATACTTCCTGTGCAGGCACAGATGAAGACTTCAGACCCTGCAGAACCCCAGGCGTGATCTCCTGCCTCAGATGCCTCTGCATAGTCTTCACTGCCAACAGCCCCAGAGCCCCAAATCTCACTCAACTATGATTAAAATCAGCTCTGCTAACTCTTAAGATGAAAATTTCCCGGCTTGCTCGTGCCATCCTGATTTGCCAAGTTCTTAACACCACCCTCACACATTTTTCATTGCCTTTTTTTTAAAGCAATTGTTCCGCAGTCACTGAAGATGGGAAAAAAACCCCAAACCATTACCCAGATACATCAACACTTCCCAAACAGTGAAAACAAATGTACAACGAGTACTCTGCCCGTTGCAAGAGGTTTACTTAAAAGAACAAACAAACCTCTCATTAATTCCCCAGAAACCCATTTTCAATTTTGACAAAGTGGTTTGGGGTTGTTTGGGGGTTTTTCAGGGTTGTGGGGGTTTTTTTTGGTTTAGTTGTTTGGGTTTTTTTTAAAAGCCGTGATCTGCACTTTAATATCTTTCAAGGAGAACTGAGTGTATTCAGGACAAAGAAGTCCAGGAACAACAAATGAGAAATCCAAGCAAAACGGATGGTCAAGAAGACCTCTCTGTGTTGGCCAAGCCCATAGGCTGGTGCATCACCACCATCCCAAGCAGGGTGGTATCCAAAGATGCCTCCTCAGAAGGTAGGATCTCAACCGGCATCGATGACCAGCCTGTTGGACCAGCCTCTATGGGTGCATCTCTGATGGCATGGAGAGCATAAAGAACATGGTCCAAAACCAAAGCTCGTACCTACAGACCCACAGGAAGGGACCACATGGACCCAGTGCAGGGAGAAGGGGCAGGGAGCTTCCTAAATTGATGTCCCTTTTATAATGGCCTCGGAGCACTGAGGATTTTGAGGAAATGGTAGAGAAAACGTGCCCTGGTGAAGAAGGAAGATGTTGATCTCAAGGACTGGAGGACATCACAGCTAAACCAAGCCCAGATTAAGGCGCAAGAAGAGAAGCAACCACATGGAGCTAAACCACAACAGCACAAGCATCAAATCCCAGGAACAATCCAGAGCCGCAAGAGAAAACCTCATTGTTCTAAGTAGTTTTGTGTTTAGTATAAGAGGACAACCAATGGTGTGTCTTTGTCCAGGAGATGATTAGATTTGTTACATGCTACATGGTCAGACAACACCACGCATCCCAGAAAACCAAATCCACCCCTGGATTTGGTGGATAGCTTCAGAGCAGGTATCAAGAGAAAAATCTCTTAATTAATTCTATTTACTTGGCTTTGCAACACCCTTATTAAGAAGAAATCACCTTTTCCTCCCCAAATTGTTAGCGTTATGGAAAGAGGACAAGAGAAGATTGGTTCCTGGTTTCCAGCAGGGAATGTGGTGGGGGGTGAGCCCTGTCACTTTGCATTAGATGTGACCCGCATGGGACACGAGAGGTGACTGATGTGTGAACATTAATGCTCACTTGCTGATTTCAGCCAATGTCAAGCTCGGTATTTGATCTCTGGCTCCATGAAGTCATCCCAGGAGCTAAACACTGAAGCCAGTGTGTTGGCTTGTGGACTTGGAAAAAGGTGACTGGCACCAAGCTACAAGTTGACGTTCACGTGGGTTTGAAATGTGCCAAGGAAAAGAAGAAGAAACCTTCCAGCCAACAAGAGAAGGTTGTGATGAGCCACGCTTGTGAGCCAGGGCTCCTGAGCACAGAGCAAGGCCTGTTGGGGAAAGGGATGCTCCTCAACCTTGGCCCCCCACCAGGTCTTCATATCACTTGACATTTACAAAGTTAATTTTTTCCTGATGCCCAGACTTATGAAAGGAGAGGCAATGCCTTCACACATTTCTCTGAGGAGGGCCTTTTGGATTCAGTGCACAACTGGGACGCACTGGAATGGTCAATGGCATCACCATCGTGTCAACAGCCTCCCTTCCAACAGCTACAAAATCCATCCTGCTACTCGCAGTGAAGGGACAGGCATCTGTGCCCTGGTTTACCAGAAATAAGAAGGGCCTCTTTCTCCCCAAGATCTGCCGTGCCAGAAGTGACCCAATGAACAACAGTTTCTGGTTTAGAAGGAGGACCAATGCTCCGTGCAGGACGAGCTGCAGGCGTTGCTCCCCTCCTCTCTACACTTGATTACTTGGGCTGGGAGCAGGGCAGGTTGGAGTCACCTATGAAAGAAGCTTCAGTGCCACTAGCAAATCATCACCACAAACAGATCATCACCACCCAGGTACCGTCGTAGCCTTTTCTGAGTGAAACCGGGATTTTGGTCTTCACATGACTTCAATCATCCCTATCACATAATAGAATCAGAACGTTTTGGGTGGGAAGGGACCTTTAAAGGTCCAACCACCCTGCACTGAGCAGGGACATCTGCAACTAGAGCAGGTTGCTCAAAGCCCCGGCCAACCTTAAATCATCACCTCTTGTCCTGTCCCAACAGACCCTGCTAGAAAGTCCATCCCCATCTTTCTGACAGGCTCCTTGAAGTCCTGAAAGGCCACAAGAAGGTCCCCCTGGAGCCTTCTCTTCTCCAGGCTGAACAAGCCCAACTCTCCCAGCCTGGCCTCCCAGCAGAGGCCTTCCAGCCCTCCCATCATCTCCATGGCCTCCTGTGGCCCCGCTCCAGCAGGTCCATGTCTCTGCTGTGCTGAGGACTCCAGAGCTGCCCCAGCACTGCAGGGGGGTCTCCCCAGAGCAGAGCAGAGAGGTTCAAGTGACATCCTTCCACCACTGAAATATCTCAGGTTCACCACAGTAAACCTATGAAAAGCAACACCTTCAAGCAGTGCCAGCTAATGTAGCTATGAGGGAAATTTGTCTCATGCAAAGATCCACTCACCTGGAGAGCTGATGGCATCTGAAGAGCAAAAAAGAGCAGCTGCTCCAACCAACCTGGAAGGCCACCCTCCTCTCACTGAAGCAGGCAGTGAGAGGAACTCAGGCGAAAGCTGAGCACAAGCCCATGTTTCAGTGGTATTTGAAAAAAAAATTCAGTGGTATTTGAAAAAAAATCGACATTTTCCAAAACCGACATTTACCACTTCTATTCTATTTTGAGCATTAAAGGGAAAAATGGCTGTCACCGATACGGCAGCAAGACGAACACATGGCACAGCTGAACTCCCAACAGAAGCTTAGAGGCAACCAAATAGAAAAGGAAAGGGAGGGAAGAAAAAGCAAATACAGTAATTATGCTCGCCGCACAAAAAACAAACCAGCCAGTTACGCCGACCACTGTAGCCCGCTACAAAACCCCTCACATTCCAGTAGAAGAGGAGAAACCATCAGAGGATGCCCAAGGTCAACAGCTGTTTTGGTGAGTTGGTGGGACACTCAAGGCTCTGATATGGAGCAGCGCAGCAGAATTCACATCAGGGGTGACGGTCATGATCAGCTCCCATGGAGACATCTGAAAGTGCTTGGCTTTTTTTTTATATATATATAAAACATTATTTTATTTGGGCTTGGGGTGGTTTTTTTGGTTTTTAACCAAATAACACTGAATTTGTGGAGTAACCAGCTCCATGGCCAGGTTCTTCCTAAAGTAGTCTTGGCACTAGGAACTGCATCTACTTAGCAAGATAAATAAACTCAACAGCCAAAGCACAACTCAAGGATTTTGTAACCAGGATAAAAGAGGATCCAGGGTAGGAGCGAGCACAGGAACATGAGATTTCTCCCTCACTTTGACTGCGCTGTCAGAGTCCACAAGCAACATCACAAGAGTCTGTAGCAACAGGACAAGGGGTAATAGTTTTAAGCTAGAAAAGGGGAGATTTAGGTTGGACATTAGGAAAAAGTTCTTTACTATGAGGGTGGTTGATCACTGGAACAGGTTGCCCAGAGAGGTGGTGGAGGCCCCATCCCTGGAGACATTCAAGGTCAGGCTTGATGGGGCTCTGAGCAACCTGACCTAGGTAGAGATGTCCCTGCTTATTGTAGGCGGGTTGAACTAGATGATCTTTGGAGGTCCCTTCCAACCCAATACATCCTATCATTCTATGAATTTATCTACTTTATTTTTTTTAATAAGAAAATAAATAAATAGAAGGAAGGGCAGGGGGTCGAGAAGCGAAGTACCTCAGGACGCAGCTGCTACAACTGAGCATGGGACAGTTTCTTTGAAGCCTTATAGAGGCTTCACAAACCCGTGGCTGGGCAGAGATGTTTTGTAGATGCTCAGAAGTTTGCAGCAAAGCTGGGAAGATGCTGGGTTGGCTTTTTTTTTTTTTTTTTTGCATACGCACATATGGGAAAAAAAAACCCCAAGGAAATGGAGGATTCCAAGATCTGCGTCTTTTTCCTTGCACACCATCCAAATGCGTGGCAGGGTATTTTTAATTAACTGCTTTTTAGAAGTCTACAGTGCAGAAACAGTTGGGTGCGAAGCCTGGTGCGCCCAAAATGAGCAGCGCCTGCGTTGGAGCATCCAGCTGCTGTCTGGTCTCTCTGATGCTTCAGAGATCTGTGCAAGGACCTTCACACTGGACACGGGTGGGAAAGCACTCAGGCTAGTCCGGGCTAGGCGTACAACTGAATTATGCTTGGAGAAATGCAAGGAATGATGTACTTTACCCTTGTTAGCCACTTGATTTAACTGCAGACACTCATGAATCACATAACCATCTGAAGCCAACCGTCCCACCAGGTTGGACGTTCAGCCTGTGGCATCAAACTCCCGTTCCAGATCTGCTGCCGCCCACTTTCTTTACATGACCCTCTTTTTTAAACCACAAAAGGTAAAGAAGTCCCATCTACCTGCTCTCTAAATACTCCAAGCTGTGCTGCAAATGCCTGCAACCACCTTCTTGAGCTGAGAAATGGCATCGTGAGACATCCCTGGTGCAGGGGCCAGCAGGGAAGTAGATACCAAAACCCTCACAAAGCCCAGAACACACGGACAGAGCACGTCACAACAGCTCAAACCACTTCTTCCCCAGAAGGTATCTCAACGACGTGGCTCAACACCTCCAGCCCAGCAGCAGGAGGGAACCCTAAATCAAATTCCACCCATGACCAACATGTACAAACCTGGGGCTTTGGACTTGCCACAGTGGCCATTTCGCAGCCTCCTTGCAGCAGTAAATTATTATTTTTTGACATTTAAATGCATTTCAGAGCAAACGCTGCAAGCAAACGCGAGCAGCAGACCAAGAAGGATGGTGCTGTAGGTTCACTGCAACCCCAGGAGAGGACGGTGACCCATGGACCTGCTGGGTGGGCTTGGACAAAGCACAGGCTTGATGCTCCTCCATCTTCTCCTCCTCCCACCCTCACTTGGCTATCCACAAAGATCAGTCACCCCTGAAAAAGACACCAAGACCCAAGAGGTGTCCAACAAAAAAACGTGGTGCTCTAACAGTGGAGGCACCTCAGCCTGCAAAGGAATTGAACCCATGACGAACCTTCGCTTAACGAGTCTCTATACGTACACAAGAAGCATGAAGTTGCCCTAATTTTTCCGGGTCCTGTTTGTGCCTCCTCACACAGAGCGAGGCTCTCTCCTGGTCCCCGTGTCCACGGGCTGAGACTTTCCAAGTTCCTTGACGCAAACCAGAGCCGTGGCCTGACCGTGATCGGAGCGTGCGGCTCCACGACTGGAATGAACGAGGGAATAAAATAAAAATAAATGACATATTTCATCCCCCTGCTTTTGTGGCTTTTATTTTCTTTTGTATTCGCTTTGGGAATAACATTCTTTCCATTGGGAAGAGCCTGATTTTCCATTAAATACAAAGCAGCTGCCATTTTGGAAACAAAAAGTTGATTAAATACAGATTATTTTTTTTTTTCCTAATGTACAGAGAGCTAGAACCACGCTCCTTTCTGATTCATCAGGGCAAAACATCTGCCAGCTGTGGCAGGAGGAGGACGCAGAGTGAACTGAATCGCTTCATCTTTGCTATATAATTTTATCATTCGAATTTGAGGTTATGAACGAAAGGGGGAAGATCTCGAGGCTTGGAGCCCCCATCCTTGCGGCAGAGCCCTCCGGCACATGGACACCAAGGGTTTCTCAGCCTTCGCACACACATGGAAGGCTCCAGATTCCCCGTTTATGCAGATTTCTCCTTGCCGAGATGCCGGGGGAAGGCTCGGCACGTCGCCGTGACGTACGAGCGCCTGATGGAAACGCAACTACCACCTGACTTCGGGCCCAGATGTTCAACAGACTGGAAAAAAGGATGAGCTCAAAACAAACAAAAAAAAACCCCAAAACCAAAGCCACCCACTCCATTTCCACTCCAGGAGCCATCAACGCCCAATTCGGCAGATTTTGATTTTTTTTTTCCAAGATTACTGGGTGACCAACGCAAGTGGTGTATGAAACTTCAGCTCCTTTTACGCTTTTCCAAAATCTAAATCGTGCATTAAATTTCTGTTTTCAATACTGAGATGTTGTAGTTGAAAAAGCGAAGAGGAGAAAAAGAGGGATGGTGAAAGCTGCAGAAATTCCTGTTACCTTGGGTTTTAATTAACTCATTGCGGTGCCCTTATTTATTGCCCTTCCTGAAACACAATGAAGAAAGACAACGGTGACCATGAGAAATCCATGAGGATCTGCCCTTTAAAATCATTTTCTTGCTCTCTCTTGCTATTACATCTAACCTAGGCTACAAGATCTAGGGAGAACATCTCTGTTCTCTGTTCTCCCAAGGAACAAGCAGTAGGACAAGAGGAAAGGGCCTCAAGTTGCACCAGGGGAGGTTGAGGTTGGACATGAGGAACAATTTCTTGCTGGCAAGTGTTGTGAAGGCCTGGCCCAGGCTGGGCAGGGCAGTGGTGGAGTCCCCATCCCTGGGGGGCTTTCAAAGCTGTGGAGATGTGGTGCTGAGGGCCAGGGGTTAGTGGTGACCTGGCAGTGCTGGGTTAATGGTTGGACTTGATGCTCTTAAAGGTCTTTTCCAACCTAATAAATTATATGACTCTGTGTAAAGCCAAACCTACGATGGTCACAAAACGTGTCCTTAATTGCAGCCACTTCAACCACACCAATGTGACTCAGCCATACTCGTGTGGCATCCACATTTGGCTCCCAGTAATGGTCAGGACCTCCCAATGCTTCTGTGTGCAACCTCAGTTCAAGTGACCACTGCATAGGGACCCCAAAGGACATTGCATTTGAAGGTTGCCCAGAGAGGTGGTGGCTGCCCCATCCCTGGCACCATTGCAGGTGAGGTTGGCCGGGGCTCTGAGCAACCTGCTCTAGTTGCAGATGTCCCTGCTCCCTGCACGGGGGTTGGACTGGATGACCTTCAAAGGTCCCTTCCCACCTAAACCATTCTATGAAGGTTGGGTTCCTTCAGGGTAGGTAGGTCTCCTCCCATGGGTTAGATAAGGAGGACAGCTGGGGTCTTTGGAAGCAGATCTGATATTCATCAACGTTCCTTCAGAAGAGCCTTACAAGACATCAGGTGGTCGGTGGATGAAATAAGAGGAAAGCATAAAATCACAAAGTCTATTGTTTCACTTAAATTCGCTCCAGGGGGAAAAAAAACCCCACACTTGGAACTTCTGTTGGGGTTTTTGGAAGGCACATGCTGGGGCTCTGGAGCAGGCGTGTTGGGATTCCTTACGCTGCGGATGGATTTTCAGCTGCCCAACTTGGCCCATCAGATTCTTTGGGGATGGAGGCGCATGCAAAAACCCAGCAGAAAAGAACTTCCCAAACCTGAGTTTGTAAAACAAGAATCAACGCCAAGCATGCCAAGGTGACTACACAAAGGGAAGCGAGACCTAGGCGAGCGTGCACGCCCTGGTTTAAAGGATTTATGGGGACTGGGCATTCGAGCTTCAATTAATTTTCCAAGTGCTGAAAGCAGACAAGAAACCATGTAATTACGAGATAACTCGGCTTACCCGGCTTCGAGTTCACCAGCACTCCCGGGTTAACCAGAGGTCAGGCTGCTCCCCAGCCAGCAAAGCTCAAGCCACCACATTTCAGTACTTTGCTCCTTGCTTTCAAGCAACCCTTAGTTCTTGTTGTGACCCCTTCATTTTGGTAAGGGTTGGGGATTTGAGGAGACACTTGAGAAGACCGGGAAAGCAATGCAGAGCCACCAGACCTCAGAAGCATGGGACCACACAGCCATGCAAGAGCCGCTCCAGTCGCCAGCCCGTCTTCTCCTCACCAAAGCAGCCTCGTTCTAAGGGCGTTTTGCTCAACCTTGAGGGCAAGATGGTCTGAGCAACCACCTAAGAGCCTTGGATCATCTCTGGAGAGCAGAGGAAGCCCCCTGAGGACCACATAGGAAGGATTTTTGGTGCTGCCCATGCCCTGTCCATGTCTGCAACCTAGACAACCCACGTTTTTATACGTACATCTGTATCTACAACGCCAAGAAACCTCCAGGACTAGCCACAACTGCTTCCCACCGGACGTTCTAAGCTCCATCACAATTGCTCCTTTGTCCTGCTGTTTTGTGCAGTTAGATTTTTGTTTTTCCCCATCTCTTTTAGACAGACAGATTAGTGATTTATTTCCACCAATTAATACCAACCGCTTAGAGAACAGAAACTTAGAGGGGTTAAAAGGAAAACTAGAATCCGTTGCAGTTGAAAAACAAAACCAACTAAGCCGAGCTAGCAACGTCCCACCACATAAAGGGATTACTCCATCCCTGACCCTTTCCAGGGGACCTCCAGGTATTACTTTTCATTGATTTACCTTAATGAAACCAACGCACCCCTCGCCATAGGAAGCTGACTCCATCGCTGTCTAGGCGCTGGATTCAATTAAAGAAATAAATACATCTGGCTTCTAAACGGTCGCGAGTTCTTGGAAAGCCAGAGGCGATACCAGCTTCTGCAGCCGCCCTCTCTTTGGGGACGCCCCAAGGACATCACGGAGGACGGCCGACATTCAAGCCGGCTCCTGGAAGCCCGAAGCATCCTGCCTGCTCCCCGGCAGCGCGGACAAGCTCCTGCAGCCCCACCAGCAAAACCGAGCTGCGGCTTTGATGGGAGCTGGCCTCAAACAAGGCTCTTTCTTTTCCAGAAGCTGGCGTTGATTTGAGACCTCGGTGTTGACTTAGAAACCCCCAGGTGCCCAGCGCCTGCAAATACTCAAGGCTTAGCTACGCTCGGTTTCCAGGAAAAGGGAGGACAAGCATCCAACCGCAGCACGGAACAGCAATACGACCACGGCAGCTCAGCATTAAAACGAGGAGCGAGGGTTCAAGGCGGAAAAGCAGAAGCTGGGGTGGAGGCTACGTCTTGGCGATGGCCGCATCTCACACCGCGCGGCCGCGTCAAGCAGGGCTTGCACCGACAAAAAAAAACCAATCCAGGCACGTTCCGCTCGCACGTGCCTTGGGCTCGCGGACACGGGAACAGAGGAAACAAGGCAGCTCGAGAGCGCTTTGTTTGCGATCCAGCCGCGGAAATGCTGCGGCTTCTTCTCCCGCACATGGAACAAGCAGGAACGACAACAATTAGAGGGGTTCGTTGAACCAGAAGGCAGGTCTGGAAGGTCTCCTTCGCTTTCTTGGTGCCGATTGCCCTCATCTGAATAGGGAGATAGTAAACATCAAGAATTCCCACTGGTTTCTGGATAAAACACATTCTACCATTCCAGCCACTTAGTAGTCCAAGCCCCAGGTTGAAGCACTTGGACCAGGAGGAACATCAAGCTGAAATCCCCATGCGGGATTTGTCTGAACAAAATCCAGGGAGCAAGAGGGGATTTTACAAAGACCTTTTCTTTTCCAAGGAGAGGCTGAAGATGCTGTCGTGCTTTCCCTAATAACAGGCATTTCCCCTAATTCCTCACACATCTAGGGATGCGTTGGGGATAAAGGGAACCAGTTAAACACAAAGGGCAATGCTCCTGCAAAAGCACGCTTGTAGGTGACCTCTCTGGAAGGAAACCACTTCCACTGGCCTCTTCTGATCTTGTTGATCTAAACTTCTACTCAACCTTCTCCCTTCTTCCCTTCCGAGACTAAGGACCTTTTCTGGTTCAACTCACCCTCTAACATTTGAGGTGCAAGCAGAGCAGACCAAACGCGCACGACACGCAGTCTTGTACTCACCGACATTGTAGAGTGGACATCTACATCCCCCTACAGAGGACAACACAGGGAGTTCAAAGTCAAATGCAGAAGAGAGCAAAGCAACAGTGAGAAAGGCAGAGAGGTACACAACGGTCATGGCCCGTAGGTGCCTACAACCCATCCACGCTCCAATCAAGGCATTGGCTGCTCAGCAGTTGGCAGAGTATGACAAAAAGCAAAATATGGGTTCCTTGAACCTGGTCTAAGGAGGGTGAGGAGGAAATCTAAGTAGATCAATTCTATTGCTATTAAGTATGTTCTGCAAGTCAACACCCGCACGCCTCAGCTCTCCCACCTGTAAGATGGAGGTGAAGCTTGTCAAATCCTAGTGAGTTTGAGGGCACGAAGTGGAACCCAAGAGGTTCCATGGGAGCAGGAGGAGAAACTTGTTTGGTGTGAGGGTGTGGGAGCCTGGCCCAGGCTGCCCAGAGAGGTTGTGGAGTCTCCTTCTCTGGAGAGATGCCAAAGGCACCTGGACGTGATCCTGGGCCCCCTGCTCTGGGTGAGCTGCTGGAGCAAGGGGGGTTGGACAAGATGATCTCCAGAGGTCCCTTCCAACCCCCACTATTCTGTGAGTGACAGCAGGGATGAGCTCAAGCAAACCTTGCTTAGCTCTTCCAAGGGCAAGGGGACATCATCTGAGCACAGAGAGAACTCACGCAAATCTAAAGGTGCCTTTGGTGCTCATATGATGTTTTCATGATGGGTATTTTCCACTTGGGTCCCTCCCAACACGGTCAAAGCTGCGGTTGCGCAAAGTTCAAGGCGTTTGACTTCCATGCCTTTTAAAAATATTACGGAGGGATTTGGCTTTTTCAACAAAAACAAAGGTAATCGTTCTCTTCACAAAGAAAATAAACACTCCCAACGCAAGAGCTGCCGGGGCCGGCGGATTTATTCGCAACCGGGAGGAGATGCCAATATGGTGAACGAGGCAGAGCGGCCGCGGCGTCCAGGCTGAAATCTCTGCCTGCCATCTGGCAAAAATAAGCACAAAAGGGGGAAAAAAAAAAAAAGAAGAAGGAAAAACCCAAACCACACACACACGAATAAAAAAAAACCCTTCTGCAGAGAGTTCAGGCTGAACTGCTCAAGACGGCAGAGGTTGGAGTTTGTTCGATCGCTGAAAGATTGCTTCCCCTTCCCGGGTCAGCATCACCTCTTGACCTGCCCTGATTATCTTCCAAAGGAGGTTATCAAGATACAAGACTAACAGAGGATTAAAGGAAACTTAAAATA
>VZZY01012619.1:19661-34715 GCA_013400335.1 Eurystomus gularis | reverse complement strand
CTTTCAATTGACAAATATTTTTAAAGATCTGACATGTTGTTAATTGTATCTTAATGGCTTTAACATCTACTCCCTTCATGGCATACCATGCTACTAAGAAAAAATACTCCAAGCAGTATTAAATAGTTAACAAAAATCATTAGTTCTACACAATTTACCTTTATTAGGCAAACCTGAATCTCATCAAGGGATGCAGTTGAATTCGGCTGGCAGTTTTTATTTTCCACGTAAGTGTTCTGATGAACATTAACTACATTCTTCACTTTTAACTGTAATCCATTTTTCTTCCAAAATTTACAACTAACAGTGGACTATTAAACTTAAAGATGTTAATCTACTTCCAGTATGAATTTACAGAAACAAGTCATGGAAGATGTACAATCCATGATGAAGGAGCAAATAGGGACTTAGAGCTGCCAATGTGTAGTCTTGCAGAATCCCTCTGAAACAGAGCACTAAACAAGCCACATTCAAGCCATTTCCTTTATGTTACCAAACTTTGAAAGGAGTTTGCTATGAAGAGGCAGCAGGGCACATGACTCCCTTGTGTTATCCTACAAATCAAGGACAAAGCAAGATAATCTTTCTACAGGTGGGCAGTGAGGAAATCACCAGCAACACATAAGAAAGTTATCTGGCAACTCCAAAATAGCTGTCCCAGTCTACGACAGACATGACATGCTCTAATACAGTGAAGTATTTCATAAAGTTACTAATTGAAAACAAGTAAGGTCTTACCACTCTACTATTTCAATTGCATGCCTAATGGCATTTTTTTCTCTTTTACTTATTTTTTAAAGTGAGACAAAAGTCCTGATAGAAAAAAAATCAAATGAAAGTCTCTTTTTGTTGTCTCAGCTAAACTTTCTCCCTCCCCTTATCCCCCTTAAGTACATAATCCACCTACAAGGTTACAGGAAATACTGAAAACATCAAGCTGGTCTGAAGCATAGTAATCCCTTACTTTTTGCTGAAGAACTATCACAAAATATCCAGGTCAGTTAGCTATAAACACTGGAGCAAACAGAATGGCCACAACCTGAGAGAACATAATACGCGACTTGTGGACTGCAACAGTGAAACCTCCAAAGTGAACAAAGTTTCTTCTGTCTGAACATAACTGGCTGAGGCCAGCAGCCAAAATAACCAAATAGTCTAACCCTGCTTTTACAGTAAATTATGTAATTTCACAGCTGTAGATCCTATTACCAGATGACATCATATTTTTGTACTAATGCTTGAAATGCCTAGCTGAAATCTACTTTTGTAAGCATACTGTCAAAAAGTCTGCAGCTAAGGTATGTCCTGAAATCTTACCCCACATTTTACAGTTCATCATTAAATGCACAGACTACTATAAAATAGTAAAATATAATGATACAAAAGCTCAGTTTTACTCAGAAAATGAAGCATTAGAGTCAGATATATGCCACCTAAAAAGTAAAAAGAAACAAACAAATGGTTTAAATAGAGTTAGTGCTTGTATATGTTAGCTAAGAAAGGACAGAAAAGCCAATTGTTTTTTTTAATAGGTTGCACTGTAAATAGAATGAAATGGGAATATAGTCATTAAATTCATGGAATATAATAATCATATAATGCCTTATGAGGAAAGTATGACTCAAAAGATAGACTTTAGTCATCATACAAGCAGTTTGCAAGGGGTCACACAAAGTGATCACAAGAACAGACTCCAAGATACCAGACACTCTCTCTAAAAAGAATTAATTTGAAGTCACAAATATTAAACATACCATAAACTGTCACCAGTAGCTGTAACACAGGGATCACAACTGACTGAATTCAGGCAACTGAGCTTAACAGGGGGCCATGTGTTTCTACAAGTTTAAGAGTATACAACTGATTCATTTACAAAGTATATTTTATAATTTTTTGGCTTTGATTTGACTCTTAAAAATAGAGGTGGAGAACACATTTGAGAATTTAAAATGAGAAGAAATTGGAGGAACAGAACAAGTATGGATGCTAAAGAAAAAAGAGTCAAGGTCAAAACAAGGTAACAAGATGTTAAAATACTGCTTAGCGAGATTAACATTTACTGCACATAATGTAAATATCTCAGAACCATATGAACCCATACATGTTACAGTAAAGAAGATACTAAAGTCTCAAGGTTCTATTCAACAGCCTTCACAAAAGAACAAGGACAGAAAAATAAATAGGCTTATTAAAATATATCCTGGCAAGGGGTGAAAACACTGCCATATTATTCAGCTTATTTCCATTTTCCAGGAGAGTTTTCAAGATTGAAGGGAAATCTATCATTTTTTGTTTACCCTTTTCATAAAAAGAACAAGAACATTTAGGACAACATTTGCCTGAATTTATTACCAAATGTTCTCCCTAGCCACAATTTGTAAATAAATCTCCTTGGGTTTAAAAATTAGAATAACTGACATCTTCTGGATCTAATGTCCAGTGGTGTCAGTATCCAACAAGGACAAAAGCATAAAGGTACTCTAACATATATTTCAAAATATTTTATTTCTTTTTTTGAGATTGTGGCAACAAATAAATAAATGCTGGGTTTTTTCATCTCAATGCTTATTTTAGTTTTCTGAAGTGATTACTTTTCAGTCCCATTAAAAACAGTCATTAGATTGACTGTTTCATCCAGATTTGTTTCAAGAGAATCTAATCTTTATATAATCGGATGTTTTTCTGTGTTAGTTAGATTTCAGACTCTAAAAAAAACTAGGTTATATCCTAACCTTTTCACCTTCCTACACAACCAAAGTCTACTAAAAGTGTTTGAATATAACAATACAGCTAATGTGGTAAGAAAACACAGAAAAAGAGCTACTGATTTTATGTTAGTATCAACAGGCATCAGAAATTCAAATCTCAAAGGGAAAAAAACCCACACACGACCCTCTTTTACACTGCCTCTTTTCCAGAAGCAAGAGCTCACAGAGTCCTACACTTATAAATATACATATGGAATCTTTGCAATTACAGTACTTTAGCCATAAAATTACAATAAATTATATACAGCATTACTGTAAGAGAAAGCAGATCACTTCTATGTGTGTTTTTTTTTCTTCAATCTCAAATCCATACATAATCACATCTGTTTTGCTGTCAAATACACATGATGAGCATGATACACATCACTTATGAAAAATAAATTAATTTACAAGTAGATGATCTATGTAAATAGAAGTTTCACAAACACAGGAACTGCACAGCATTTGTGACATTCAGGGTTCCCTTAGATAATTCTTTATGGAACACATAAGTAGCAGTTTATGCCAGAGGTTTTTCATTTCTCCACTCTCAGGTACAAGTAGCTGGTTTCAGAGCAAGGAGCACAAATTTGCATGGATCACTAAAGTGGCCTAAAGAGCATGTAACATCCTTCCACCCTACTGACTATATATCTATGACATGAAACACATCTGCCAACTGTATGTCATGGGGTAGGACCTGCTTTGTTAAGCTCCTGTAATCCTACTGTTAACTTTGATTTTTCAAGCATCTGCCACTCACAGCTCTCCTCCCTCACCACTGCATTCATCATGGCAGGCAGCTTCACAGGAATGACCAGCAGCTGCGGTGTGTGCAGATCCTGGCACTAGATGACAGCCTGCTTTTAACAATACATGCTGGAGATGCAAGCACTGCCTATTTCAGCATGCTCTCTAAAGGCTTCTCAGCCAAAGAACAGTCAGGATATAGACATTTCAATTATTTAAATGAACTAAATTAACAAATGAGACAAAATGAGGTCTTACTCTGCTGTCCAGAAGTGGCAAAGGCTTTTCAGTGCAAAGTAGAGGTCCACCTCATTGAGAACAGAGAGCTCAACAAATTAGGTTGCACTTACTAACAACAATTAGCCTAAGCTATTAAAAACACTTCAAAAGAATCTTAAAAAATAGGCTTACAGAGTGCCTTAAAGATAGTAATGAGCCCTCAGCAATTATGTTTATGGAGAAAATCCTAATATCCATCCCACTGCTAGCAGTATGCCTGCGACTGCAAATACATTTACATGAAGAAAGCACAAAATCAGAGAATTGTTCTGGATCAAGGAGACCTTTAAGATTATCAAGTCCAACTGTTAACCTAGCACTGCCAGGTCACCACTAAACCATGCCCATAAGCACCACACCTCTATGTCATTTAAATACCTCCAGGAAGGGTGACTCCACCCCTTCCCTGGGCAGCCCGTTCCAGTGCTTAACAACACTTTCTGTGAAGAAATTTTTCCCAATGTCCAACTGAAACCTCTCCTGGCACCATTTCAGGCCACTTCCTCTTGTCCTATCACTTGTTACATGGCAGAATAGACCAATCTCTACCTCACCACAATGTCCTTTCAGGTAGTTGTAGAGAGTGATAAGGTCTCCCCTCAGCCTTCTTTTCTCCAGCCTAAACAACACCAGTTCACCCAGCCACTCCTCATCAGAGGGATGTAGGTTCTGTAGACCCTTCACCAGCTCCACTGCCCTTCTTTGGACCTGCTCCAGCACCTCAATGTCCTTCTTGTAGTGAGGGGCCCAAAACCATAACCAGTATTTGAGGTGTGGCCTTACCAGTGCTGAGTACGGAGGTACAATCGCTTCCCTTGTCCTGCTGGCCACACCATTTCTGATATAGGCCAGGATGCTGTTGGCCTTCTTGGCTACCTGGGCACACTGCTGGCCAATGTTCAGCCGGCTGTCAACCAATACCCCCAGGTCCCTTTCTACCAGCAGCTTTCCAGCCACTCCTCCCAAAGCCTATAGCAGTGCTGGGGCTTGTTGCTGTCCAAGAGCAGGACTCAACACTTCAACTTGTTGAACCTCATACCATTGGCCCCAGCCCATCAATTGAGCCTGCCCAGACACCTCTGTAGAGCCTTCCTACCTTAAAGTGGATCAACACACCTGCCTAACTTTGTGTCATCTGCAGATTTACTGAGAGTGTCCTTAATCCCCTCATCCAGATCATTGATAAAGATATTAAAGAGAATGAAACCCCCTGGATCAATTTATAACCTGTATATTGAGAAAAAAAAGAAGTTTATTATTGCTTGGTATTTGTGCACAGAATCAAGCATATCTTCATAGACAGAAAAGGTTCCTTTCTCCCACATAAAAGCTGCAGAAAAATATTGTGCTGTAAAAAAGAAACTCTAAAAGGAAATTCCATGCAGCACAAAGCCTTCTTGCCACCGTAAACTCACAGGGTGAAAACACCACCATTTCTAGGCCAGCAGCTAGCCATTTATTTGTTGCCATTGAATCCACATAAAAAAATAAAATGTTATTTGCACTGAGGAGTTAGTATTTAAATATGGAGAGGTTAGGTTGTATCAAGAGGTGTTTTCTATTTCCTGAACACCTGTGATTTCACACAATGTAACAGACTCCATGTTTTGAGTGTATGGTGTGCCTGTGCCTCATTTTGGTGGGAGGGGGCTGCGCAGTGCCATGTGCCCGTCATGGCCTGTTACAGTTTGTTCCAACCACGTCCAACAGCCTCACTGCAGGACATAGCTGAGCCTGTCTACCTCTTTGAAAGCATATTTCAGAAAAGGAAAAAAATGCTGGACAGAGAGAGGAAGAGGAAACAAAAAGAGTAAGAAATGGTAGAGAGAACATCAAGGTCAGAGAAGGAGAAGTAAGTGCCATTTTACTTGGCAATAATTTAAATTGACTTTCCCCAAGCTGAGTCTGCTTTGCCTGTGATGGGAATTGGTAAGTGATCTCCCTGTCTTGATCTTTTCTTCCGCCTCCAGAGTGGCAGAGGAGGGCAAGCAGCTGGGTGGTCCTTAGCCAAGGCTAACACACCCCACGGGGTCAAATGCTTAACAAGCAGCTTTCGGTTTTTACAAGGGCAACAACCACAGCAAAGTGTCCAAACACCTTTTTTTTTTGCCTGAAAAGCTTCTACATTCCAGACACAGCAACATATTTCATCACAAGGCCTGTTTCAACCTAATTTTCTGATTTTTTCTGGAGAGAGCTGCCAGGATACTTATTGTCAAGAACACAAAGCCAGAAAACTGAAAGCAGGCTTGAATCTAGAATTCCAGCTACACAAGACCATAACCAACAGCTATATCTGACCAAAGATTTAAATTTCTCCTAATGCAACTAAACCAAAGTACAACCTGGTCAGCACAACACCCTCAGTGCACAAATGATAATGCAACATTCATTTTAGGATGAAAGAATAAATTGAATCTAAGTTAGTAAAAAATGCAACAGATATATTCAGTCTACATCTCTTTCAACATGCTTTTTGAGTGATGGCAACCTTCTCATCAAACTTATAGAACATTTTTCAGAGACAGAATTCAGTGACATAAAGTGACAGACAACCAACCAAACAGTTGTTCCTTAATTTTTCTAGAAAACAGCTTTTCACTCAGCCAAGCTTCAGCAGCATCAGTATTTTAACACCTCCAAAACACTAGAAAAGAAAAATCCTCCAATGGTTATAGGCATCCAATGCTTTAGACCTAATAAAACAACTCTCGCATAAATAAAAATATTTTTAAAAAACAAAACAACAAATCCAACAACAAACCAACCTAGAAACATGCCATAATCTTTCCTTTCCAACACAAGATAGCTGTATGTAGCCTGGCGCTAATCTGATTATAGAGTATGAGAAGATACCAAGAAGAAAGGCAGAGTCTGGGAGCACTTAATTTTTAACACTTTTAGGTTTGGGGGTTTTGTTTTGTTTTGTTTTTTTAATACGAGCCCAAGGCAGAGCACAGCTAGGCCCACAAACCAAGACTTACCTTTCTGCTCAAGATGCTACAACCAATGTACATCAGAAAGCATTAACAAAGTCACTTAGGTCAGTGGGAACAAAATGATGACAAGGTCCTTTGTGTTTGCCAAAAACTGAAAGG
The DNA here is from genome assembly GCA_013400335.1 of Eurystomus gularis. Classification (NCBI taxonomy): domain Eukaryota; kingdom Metazoa; phylum Chordata; class Aves; order Coraciiformes; family Coraciidae; genus Eurystomus; species Eurystomus gularis. The sequence goes on along the minus strand of VZZY01012619.1, from coordinate 27,841 downwards.
TGAACAAAGGTTCCTAATGAGAAGAGTAGTAGATATCCACAGAACAGGCTACACCAGGGGTCCTCAAACTATGGCCCACGGGCCGGATACGGCATTCTTTTTCCTGTTTTTTGTGCACTACTACAAATAAAATATGTGCAGTGTGCATAGGAATTTGTTCATTTTTTTCCAAACTATAGCCCGGCCTCCAACAGTGTCTGAGGGACAGTGAACCGGCCCCCTGTTTAAAAAGTTTGAGGACCCCGGGCTACACAAACAAGGCATCAAAAGGAGAAGAAATGCCAATATAAAACATGAGCTCTATGAATCATCATTCCCCTTTCTCACCACTAAAAACCAATGTCTAATCCCTTCACAGAGTGGAAAGGGAAGAGAGCCACAAGCAATTTGGACGTCCAGGTGCAATTATCTATTTCTTCTGATAATACCTTTCCCCAGCATATTTTTCAAAAGCCTAAATGAGTTAGAGTGAGAAATAATTTCTACAGCAAACATCACCAGCAATCCTGATTGAGACACAATCCTTAAATTTAAGCCTTTTTCACTACCTTAGAAAAGACCAACGAAAAACATGCTGTTTGATGCAAAGAGACGCACCTTGTCTCCATAGCAGATGGGGCAATTATTAATATTAAACTGCAGAATGAAAAAAGAAGGGAGAAAAAAGGTAGTAAAAGAAACCTTGGGTAATACTGAAATAGACTTCCTAATGAGGTTATGGTATGTCCCTCACAGGAGGTTTCTAAAGAGAACTTAAGCAAAAGTTTATTTGGAGTAACATAGGAATTGATCCTGCAAGGATGAACTAAGTGACCTTGTGAGGTCTGCACAAGCCTGATTTTTCCACAAGTTAGTGTCAAAAACTTCCTCTGTCAAGGACAATAACAATGAATATAGGTGATGATTGTCTCTTGTGAAAGGAGTGATAATACGTAGAGAGAATCCATGTTGCTTCATTAACAAAAGTACAAAAGAAAAGCCAGTATTTTTTTAATTTAGCCAATTCATAGCCTAAGATGATGTCACTTTTACAGACACAGCTTTCAGAAGACAGATCACATGTGGTATGCCGACCATCATGTTTAAATGAAGCTAAAGGGATCTAAAAAAAAATTCTGAAACATATTCTGTATGGTGACACTTTACCTTGAATATTACCCTCAGTTTTGAGCATTATCGTTTTAGTGAAACAATTTAGTGAGGCTGGTGAAAGCACAAGAACTGCTCATGCTGAAAACATGACCCAGCTCAAGAAAACAGAAAGAAAGGAATGCGCAAAAATAAGGTAGCCACCTTCCACTACTCCAAAAAAGTCACTATCAAGAATGTGGTTATGAACTTTTCCTCACGTTTATTTGGCCTCCAGGGAAAGGATATGAGGAACAGGATTTTGCTTGCACATTAGAAATAGGCCTTTTAGTATAGACAGAGTGGCAAAACTGTATGACATCATTAAATATGTTAAGAGCATCCTACCTTGGTGACTTTCAAGAACATATTTCTACGTTATTCAATTTATATAAGAAGTGCTCTAAGTAGACTTAAGCAGGCCTTAGTGAACTGAATCAGTTGAGGTCAGATTATCTTCATGCAGTTATATTTCCGTTTGTCTAAACTTCCCTGAAAAAGCTAGACCCACAAGTTAAATTCAGCCATTAAACATATGTGTACCTGATTCAGAAAGAAAAAATCAGAAATTAAACATATTTTATCAATGAACTAGGTTAAAAAATTATCCTTTGTAAAAATGTCTTAGGATTGATGAAATAATAATTTATATACAGGAACATCTACATTTATGCAGATACAATTTTATAAAAACTTCTGATTTTTAAATAGTATTAACAATATGTAAAAAACAAACAATAACAATAACAAAAAACTCCAAACCTATGAGTGATTGGTGTAAGACCTGATTAAGACCATCAGTCTGGAAAAATACCATATTCTTTCTGCAGGACTCCCAGTAACCTTGGGGTTTTCTAAACTGCTTAAACCCATTACTCAGCAATAAAAAATTAGTTCTAACTCAATGGCTATATGTTGTTTGACTCTAAAATATGAAGATAGTTCAAAACATTCATGGTTTCCTTAGAGGAATGCCTTTCATGTATTAACTGAGAAGTGCTGTATTGACTCTTGAAATTATCAAAGCTTTTATACATGTCAGGCAGAATAAAGTCTCTCTTCCTTAAATCTGTCCTCCTGAAGACCACTACAAATCTATTGCTCAGAGATACTAAAGCTTATTTTATAACTATCATTGCTTTTTTGGTCCTGTGTACTGATTGCTTTGTAAAGAGGAATCCAAAGTTTTCTTTTTAAAATGCCCCCAAGGACAAACAACATGTAGCAATTTATTCATAATCAAATGGCAAAAAGGCTGTAACACAAATTGCCTAGAAGAGCTCAAGCTCCCCAGCATGTGGGCAGCAGCCATATGTTCCAACACATTTCTGCTGGTAAGAAGTCAGGGGTCTGAATAGAACCAATACATTACCAAGGACAAGCAGCAACCTTCCAGGGGTTGAGATTACAACCCACCAGAGCTCTTTGCATCTTATGTTGAGAGAGGTACTGTTAAGTTCAGCTTTGGTGGGGAAAAACATGTCCACTTGAACAGGCATACCTGGAAATTCCACCTGTGAAGCCAGTACTATCTACGCATTTCATTAATTTTTACACTCTCCTTCAGTGCCACAATTACTCTAATTTAGGTTCATAATGTTCAGTGTTCAAAGTTTCTTCCACTCAGTTATTTTATAGACAGATTGTCAAACAATAGACAGTTTCAGCCATTTTATCCACATTTTCAGAGTGATGTGAAAATGTCATAATGTCACTGTCTCTCACTATGGAACATGCAACATTCAAATCATACAGAAAAGAGCCTTCAGGTGCTTTGGTGTGTTCCAAATCAATGGCCAACAACTACAAACAAGACCCTGACATTGTGACAGGTACTGTAATAAAGCTTTTAGCTCAATACTAGGTTGTGGTCAAACACAACAGACAATTCTAAGAACTGAAAGGACAAGGACAGAGCAAGTAGAAATTGTTGCTATCCTAATCAGTTAATGCTCTTCTAGACTTCTTCTAGTTACAAATTTAGAAATAGCAGAACAGAAGGGAAGAAGACACAGTAAGAAGATGTAGGAAGGGTGGAGATGAAAAAAGAGTTGTAAGGAATGTGAATAAAGAAAACAACAACAAAAAGAAAATAAAAACACCACCATATGAATTACTATCAGAGGTTTGAGTCTACCATTCTGAACAAAAATACCTATGGCATAAGGAACCTAGAAGCTGGATCCAAAATCAAAGATATTATAGTGTATTTACAAAAACTCAGGTAGGCCAAGCCAAATCTTCCATGATCAAGAGAAAGTGAAATTAAAATCCATGACTATAAATAACAATGTAGAGTTTAAATGCTAATTAAAAATAAAGCACCTGAAAAATATGCTCTGTGGCATTATTCTCATATAATGAGTAGGATATTTGCAGAAGACTAAGTCTTTCAGAATAGAAATAGGATAGCTGTTAAAAATATTTGAAGACAAATTATTCATTATTCCTTGTTTTTCTGTAAGCTTTTTGATCACTTATTACATATCCTAGTATAATATAAAATTGAGTAAACAATGCTGAAGTTACTGCTTTCATGCTATTCCTTCTTACTAGTCCTGTTCTCTGTTTTTTGGAATGTAAATTTGGTCACTCTCCTGTTTCTCATTGCAAACTTTTTTCTCACTCTCATCTCTTCTACCTTTTTTCCAGCTCAGAATTGTATTTGCTGCCTTGCTACTTTCTTCCCAAACCATCATTCCCTTCTCACAATCTACACAGGTGCAGCATGCCATTCAACATATGAAAGGTAGCAAAGTAACCAATCAGCAGAGGAAAGAAATACAGTCTTGAAGTTGAAATACTGAGAGAGTATCATGCACTTGATTATTTGTCAGCTAATAGATTAAGAGTTTCCTCCTTATATAACAGTTTATTCACAGTTCGGTTAATGCTCCTCAGCAGTCTGGGCTTAGTCATTAAGTTTCAATCACATCAGCAACGACAAGTTTGAAGAAAATAAGTAGTGGTGTTAACTACTTATTTGCAGAACTACTAATCTAAATTCCCAGCTGCCTGGACCTAAACACTGGGCATGTACCCAGCTAGCACCTGTGCTACTGCAGCACGCTAGCTCAGCAGATGGGCTGAGGGAAGAGTCTGACAGGAGAACATTTATCATGTGTGTTCACAGAGTTGGTCTTGAGCACAAATTTTTGACTACGTTTTTTAACTAATATTTCTGTATTGAATGTGCAACTTCACATATATACTGCAAACTCTACAAGCAGGAACACTGCTTTTTTGGTGCCTCTGTGGGATGAATTACATAGTAGGGAGTGATATCCCTTTACTGACTTTCTGAAACAGAGATTTACTGTTCAAGTTGGCTAAGAAAGGTCCTGCCTCAGATGTGTCTTTGTGTTGTTAACTACATATATGCACACTTTGATGGCTATCATGACCTACAGCCCTGTAAGTAGAATCTGGATTTATACTCAACATATTTTTTTCACTGGCATCATTTACGGTCAGAGGGCACATCTACTTGGGTCATTCATGTGACATGGGAAGGGGTTCAAACTGTATTATACACACTCCATTTTTAAAAAAAGCAGATGCTTTCTGTAAAAGTAATTTTTAACAGCTTGGCTGAAAGTAGAACTTTAAAGTGCTAAAGATACTAAGAAGAATTCAGCCTACCCAAACAAATTCCTTATTAACAGGGGTTAAATGAAAGTGAACTGCACAACAACTGAAATAATGTTCATAAAGGAAGTTCCATGAGCTTTAAGTTGGTTTAATCAACTTAAATCACTTCAGATACAAACACCAATAGGCCTCAGATTTCTTACCCTCTCACAACTTCAGCACATTCTGAATGTATACATACACTGAACTTCGGCAGCAGTTCAGCTCTGCACAATGCAAGTATGAGTGACAGCTACAGGAAGTGCCCATGTTCTACAAAGATGCCAGACTTTGCCTTTTTTTTAGGTGTAAGAGAAGCTTTGTGAAACAGCATGAATAAATTTAGCCACTATTGCCATATTTTTCTAATGCAGTATGGTTTGGAAACCAGTTAAATGGTATTTTGCCACCTTTGTACTGTGAGTTTGGGGATCAAGTTACCTAAATCTACATAGATTCCACTTATGGGTATAATCCTTTACATGAGGATCCTCCAAATATTTTCAGAAAACCATGATTGCTCTTAATTAAATTATATTTCAAAAATATGTTCTGAGATTGTCTATGAGACAACATAATGACAACATAAAGAGTTGTAAGAGGTCTCACAGAAGTGGGATGTTGGTATAGCCAAGCCCGCCTGTGTGAAGCCCCTGCTCCAGTAAACCTCTAGGTTGAAAGGGGAGGTGGAAGGCCCAGAAACAGTTAGAAGGGACAGTATGGGTCCTTCAAAGTCAGTGACATGCCACCAGCATCTAATTCCTTGTCATCCTTGACCAGATAGTATCAGGGCAGATTCTAACTTTTATCGTGGTTACAACAGGAAGGAGTGGAAAAAGCATCTGGCTCTGAAGACAAACAATTGAATTGTCTAAATGAAGAACCGAATTTACTCTCCCCCCCTGAATCACCTTCAAAAAGATGGATGCACCTTCTTCCACTTGGTGTAGAGAGTCCAAGAAGATGAGCTGATGTAGCTGATACGCAGTAAGCAGGTTACGTAGAGTCACAAGTATGTAACCATTAAATTCCCATCTGTACCTTTTTATCTTTGAAGGTGTTATCCTTTGCTTTATAAGCCCATCCTTCTGCACTTTTGAAAGAACAAAAGGAACACAAGGCATTGTCTTAAAGTGCTCTCCTGCAAGATCACATGACTTAAAACTTGCATTGCACCATTAATCATCCTGATTTATTTGGCCTTCAGTATCAACTCACTCTTAAACTTCACAGCTAAGTAAGATACACATAAAAATAAGAGACATACATACAGATACCACTAGGTAGCCTGCATGTAATATTTAAAGATGTTATATTTAAATGCCACATCTGGAAAGGAAATAAGCTTCCATGAAGATCTCAAATATTGAAAGCAAATAAATATTGATATAAAAATTAGTGGGAATGGAAAGCTATTAATGGAGATCAGATTTGCAAGATCAAATGTGATGACATTGACAATTATTCTGGAACTGTTTAAAAGGCAAATACCACTGTCTGGTTCTAGTACAATTTTACAGCATTACCTATACTCCAAAGTATGTCTCTTCCCAGTTATAAAGCATCTGAAAGATTTAACTTACAAGAAAACTGGAGAATGCCCTATACACAGATTTCTAGTTATATATACTTAATGTTAAATTCAGTAAATTCTTCATTCTCCTCCAGCTGCAATTCCTGTCATTAGCCTTTTGACTCAAAAGGAAACTCGTTTTCTTACATTAAAAAACATTAATAAATAAACAATAACAAATAAATCTTTCAGAGTTACACCCAAACACACTAAATCTAAAATTTAGCTTTTACCTGGGGCACTTCAAGTAAGGTGGTTATGATTGTGTTGTTTTAGAATAATTTCAGAAGCAATTGCTGCCTAAACTGTTAGAGGAATGAATTAGAAATAACTTTTCTAGTGACTGTAAATCCTCTGACTTTCACTTGCTAGCTCTGCCTTTCTTCACATGTTACTGTGAGCTGCAGAGAGAGGGGACTTGGTTGACATGTGTGTAAAAATAGCAGGTCCTACTTTCCACATTTAGGATCAAACAAAGCTATAATGAAACCAATTATCATCCCTCTGGTTTCAGCACTATCTAACTTCACACAGGGACAAGAATTCATTTTAAGCACCAACAACTACCATCAGGGCTAATGGAAAAAGAGCTCCTTCAGCAAAAAGACTTAGGAATGGTGTTCAGCTTAGGTAAAGATGAGAGTTGGCCAAACTCTGGATCTGTCATTGTGTTATAGAAACCTGTTACCAGCTTTTTTATAAACTGCAACAGAATTGCTTGCTCCTCAGGCAACATTATTCCTCTGTGTGCACTAACAGTGAAGACTGAGATTGTTCCACGTTTTTTTATCCAGTTCAGCATTCAGATCTCCCTAATCCAGTCAGAAACAGATACCTGCAATGATATGTCATCGTCAAGAAGAACTTGCCAGTGAACATACAAAACATAACCTGTTTTCTGCTTTCTGACATGCTCAGAACTGCACTGCAGAGAAGCTTCACTTTAAGGAGAGAATACGCAGATGGAGGCAAACAATTTGTCCTACTCTCCTGCTGATAAACTGCCTTTTTTTTTTTAATTTTTCTTGCTGAGTGTCTTGTAGTGAAGTGCTTCCAAGTCTTTGGCATTCCATGTCAAAACTTTTTCATGTCTTCCTTCTGGAGGACAAAGAGGTTTTAGTCTTTTTCTTTTTATGAAAGGAAGTCTAACTTATTTCTTTGAACAAATAGTGCACACTAATCCTTCTGGTTGATATGTCAGCAGAATTCAGCAGTTTGGTATCACAAGATTATAGAGGGGAAAAAAAAGAGGTAAAAGCAATTAACTACACCACAAAAAAAAATAAAAATTCTTCTAGGTCAAGAATGCAGGGTCCCCAAGCATTCTGTGGATGATTACCTTCTAAATTACATCAGTATTTTTGGAAAAGCAGAAATATCGTTCTGTGGATGAAAAGTCACAGGAAAATACCATGTTGTAGTTTAAAATTTAGTGCTGATATTTTAACTAGACATGTTAGTCACACACTTTTTTCCCCACAGTAAAAATTAACTCTAAGTATTTTTAATCTACAGATTCCTAAAATTGCACAATTTGTTGCACACATCAAAAGGCCTTATCCAGAAGGATCACACATAGTGCTCTAATAAACCAATTTCTACTTCCAATCTGTAAACAATCCTGTTACCCAAATAGATACTGAGTTGGGCATGGAGAATGGTCCCACTTCTCCAATCTTCAGAAAGGGCAAGAAGGACGACCCAGGAAACTACAGGCCAGTCAGCCTCACCTCCATCCCTGGTTGGGATGTTAGAGCAGCTCATCCTGGGGAACATCTCAAAACATATGGAGGAAGGGAGGGTTATCAGAAGTAGCCAGCATGGATTCACTACGGGGAAGTCATGTGAG
>VZZY01012619.1:479-10504 GCA_013400335.1 Eurystomus gularis | reverse complement strand
AAGGCATTGTACAGCCCTTTAATGTAGGAAATCTGTTTTTTCCACTGTGAATCAAAGGAAAACATTATTTATCCTTCTTCCTTTTGCTGGAGTTGAATTAGTGCTACTGCACTTACTAAACTTGTTTTGGGGTTTTTGGGTTTTTTTTTTCTCTTTCTTCATCAAAGGCACAGATAAGCAAAGCAATTGTAATGCAAAGGTACATTTAGAAAGTGAAACACAATACCACTGCAAATTCATTGCACAGAAGGGCAAACATCATTGGTTCCAAATATACCTTAAGGAAAATATCTGAAGTGACAGTAAATTACTGCAGTGAGCATACAGAAATTACACAAGATGAAAACTGGACCTTTGCTGATCTGAAGTTAACAGCTAATTCTACCAGTACTTTTAAAACAAAATATATTGGTTGTCTCCTAGAGAAGGTTACCACTTTATTAATAGCACTCCTACTGTTCAAGTCAGGAAGTCATTCCGATTATCTGAGATGTCTAAAGACAAATATGTAATAAATTCTTTCATATCTGACCTTACATGTTTTCCAAAGTTCATCTCGTCTTAGCCTTTTCCATCCAACTTTCCCTACCTTTACATTCCTTTCACATCTAGCTATCCAGAGCTGTTTCCAACAGCACACAGACATGTGTGTTTGGGTTGTTTTTTTAAAAAAATTTTCCGAAAAAGAAGGGTGTCAAGATGTGATCTACAGTTCGGCGAAGTTTAACACCGAAGATAATACATAGAAAGCACATACAGAAAAACACCATTTCCTCACACCATTCGAAAAACTAGACAATACTAATGGGAGACAGCTAACAAAAACAGAATGCCTATGGATTGTACGCATTCAAATAATTTGGGAAATACAACATGAAAAAAAAATTATGCACTAAAACTGTAACAGAAAATCTATACATTATATGAGATCTAGATTCTTAGGTAGTTGTGTGAAGTCAACATGAAAGTTAATGGATCTGACTAGCCTGGGAGACAAGTTTCTTGCTTCCCATCTGGAAGCAAGGATCTGCACAGCACAGTGTTGTCTATCTCTCCTCACAGGAAAATAGTCTCCTGTCTGGAGACATCTAATATATCATTTAATTAATAGATAATGTTATTGATATATAAAATTTAAATTATATAATTAACTATATTAATATATAGTTTGAAAATTATTAATTTATAATTTGAAAAGGTATTGCAAGTTTTTATGGGAAAGTACTCATGAAAAACGTAGAATAAGATATCAGGTACTGGATGTATACTGAATTTTCAGTCCCAGCTGCAATCATTCCTTGTCTCCAGTTGATGCTTACTGATATAATGTTCAAGACAACATAACCCATAGAATATAGCAGAATTAATAACATAATTACTATAATAAGAAAAGTGGCAAAATGTGAGATTAAGTCCAGTATTGGAAGTTGAGAGAACAAAGGAAAGAATCCACAGGAAAGTAACTGAAGAGAGATTACAAATAATGGTAATTAAGAAACACAGAATATCATATAAATAGCCTCTGTTTACTAATTCCACAAGATCAATAGAAAGCAGAGAGAATGAAGCTAATCTGAGTTTCTGGAATGCTGGGAAAATAAGTTTACAAATCAACAGTTTGGATAAAGGCAAAAAAATATTAGCTGGTCAAGACCAGCATCTGCCATTAGGGAGAGTGTATTTACCAGAGCCTGGCATGGCAGTGAGAAAAAATCAAATAACAGAGGAAACAAATGGAGCAGACACAGAGGTATGAGGAGAGAAAGAAATAAGACCAGAAAGAAGATGACTGCAAACAAAGTCTATTACTGTAGACTGAAAGTGACATGAAACCCTGAGAAAGATATATAACCCTGAAGAGATAATTGTGATAGTTGCCTGTTCCAAGAGATCTACCTGGACAAGTTAACTAGATCTAGATATTTTATTATTATCTGGCTATAATATGAATTTGCTTTGGCTACAATTGCTAATCCATGTGAATTTCTAATTTCACTCAATATTCTTTTAGCTAATACGATGCCTTAATTATATAAATATCTTGAAACAAAAATACAAAGTAATTTTATTATGGTCTCATTATGCAAGAACTTTCATTATTCTCATTACATACCTTGTCATGATATATATGATAATATAAACTTAAACAGTACTCTGCACCTCATAGGATGCTTTCATGTGCAAGGTAACAAAATAGGATATATCACACCATTTTTACTACATTACATTATATCCCTGCTTTACATAAAATGGAGATAAGAAATTACCTAAAACAAGAATCTATCTTCTATAAATAATCTACAGGCTTTATTTAACCGCATTTAAAAATAGTGAGACAACTAACTGAGTTATTTTCAAATTGGCAAAAATTAAGTATCTAAACTAAAGTAAAAGCTCTGTCAATGAAAACCCAAGTATGTTAACAGAACTGCACTACAAGAGGGTTTACTTTCATAAGAAATCTACTACCCAAGCTAGGGCTTCGCAGGAACTCTGCTTGTTTTGGCTTGGGATGAACTCTTACTTCTTTTCAAGTGAAGGTGTTGGCAACTGAGCATGAAAATGGCAAGCACTGCTTTGTCCTGATAGGAGAAGTAAGAGCACATTTCTGTAATTCCTAGACCAAGAATGAGAGTTTTCTTCAACTAATAAAGCATAGTTCTTGTCTTGGTCTCTATGATCTAGCTCCAAATGTAAAGAGAATCCATACCCAGAATTCCAAAAGTACAGTTTATTCAGAGTATCTGCACTTCAGTGCAGTATCAGTATGCTGATAAGAAGTATCACATTACTTCAGCAGAGCACTGACCATTACTGACACCAGAGTCAGCGCTGACCAACAATCTTATTAGATTAATTATATTAGAACTAAATCAGACACCCCTTTTAACTTTATTTGCATGTAAGCTGCTAATTCTATTTGAGGATCTCAAACCACTTTATAAACATTATCTTGTAGAATAACACCACACTTGGGAAGAAGCCAGCTATTATTTTCCTCATGTAATTTATATTTATGTCACTAAAATAAAAAAAAAGTTGCCCCAAACCACTTGGGAAGGTCCGTAACATAAATTCTGATGCCTACTACATGTTGTAGTTCTTCTTCCCATTTTGTGTATTTCCCTATCATAGCTCAACTTCTAAAAATCACATCATTAGACTGCAAGTCATGGAAAATCTGGTAAACTTTCAGCAGGGCATAAAACATTACCATAAAATTCCAGCCTAGCCACCTGTCCTGGGTTCGACTAGGATCAAATATTCTGTTAATATTCTGTTAATATTCACAGACAGCTGGGAGGGGCCACAAGGTGGATAGGCAACTGAAAAAGCCAATGGGATATTCAATACCACACTGACAGCATGTTCGCTATATAAGGGGAGAGCTGGCCCAGGCAGGGCAAGTGATTTGAGCATGTGGCTTCAGTGTGCAGCCAGAGAAGGGAAAGTGTGTCCTGGGTACTGGGTAGAGCCCTGTGGTTTGTATCGCTCACTTTATATATTATTTCATTAGTATTATTGTTATTACTGTTGTTTCTTCTCTTTTTGTGTTCTATTAAACTCTCCTTATCTCAAACCACAGTGTTTCATCTTTTTCTCCTGATTCTCCTCCCAGAACATGTGGTGAGGGGTGTGTGTGTGGGAAGCAGTGGGCGAGCAGCTGGGAGGTGTTGGTTGCCAGCTGAGGTTAAACCACAATACTATCAAAGAGTGAAAACCAAGCAAACTATTTCTAAATAGGAAAGGATGGAGAAAAATGACACATCTGAGTTATGAACCAGATGACTACTTGCATTATGCTCACTCCCAAGACTAAAAATAACTTAATAAAGAGGACTTACAATACTTTGAAAACTAATATGTACAAAATCCAGTTTTGTTAAAACATGCATGTAGCAGCACATAAATGTCAGATCTGTAGGAATTACTTCTGGAAAGCAGAACTCAAATACTAGTGTGAAGAATAAAATTATACAACTTCTCAGGAATATAATTAATATTTTGCTCTTTAAACAACAGGAGAGGCCTTAGACAATATTCTTATCTAGTATAGAGGCAGACCTTAAATATTTTCACAATTTCAACTGCTGATATAACTATCTCATATCTCATGATCAAGACACCATTACAGGGCAGGTAAAATAAATCTCAGTCACATGTGGAGGTGTTCAGGGAAAAGGAGGGGATGATACACATCCGTATGTGAAAAGGATAAATCTGAAGATAGAAGGAATCCCTGCCAAGGCAACACCACTGTTAGAGGGACTCAGGCTGACTGAGATGTGAGTGATAAGAGTCAGAGGATAGAAATTATTTTCATTTATCGACACGGAACAGCACTCTCGATATTTACAATCATATATATTCATTGATTACTATTTATTATCATCAGTAATAATTTATTATAATGATTTATTATCATTCCTTAAAATAGCTTTTTTTCAAACCATATTTATTAACCTACACATTATTCCCAGCAAGTAGAATGGGAAAATTTGGAGTTTTTCAATATGCCTTGTAAGTTGATAATTTTATCTTTTATAAATGAAGAAGTATGGCAGAGAAATTAATGATAAGGTTTATATTAATTTCTGGTATGAACCTATTTCATGCTTGCAGTCACTTATGTCACTCATTATGCACTATCCTTTGTTCCACTGGCAAGAGCTCCACCTATTTATTTCCTAAGCATTATTTTTCATGTATTCAGGTTAAAAAGTACATAAACTGGAAATTTCACCATAATGCACATGAATGAGGGGAAAAAATGAAGCTGATATGGTCAGTCTTCACACTGAGACATTTTAAAATGTGACTGAGTAACATAACCTTTGAATATAGTATCCACATAGTCAAATGAATAACTTCATCTTTTTTTCAATACTCTACTTGCAGCAGTTAAAGTCTAAAGCATAAATTCCCAAATCAGTAAGATTCAGTCCTAACTTGTCAAGAATGTAGTTATGAATATTTTAAAGTGCAATACTAATCTGATTTTACACAGTATTATATGTGAAATTTTACTTCATCAGTTTAGTGGTTTTTGGATGTGCTAATACTGATTGAGAAAAGATCGCTATCCTGGACTAACCAACTCTAGATTAATATAAAAGCACCACTTAGAGCCAGAAAAGAAGTACTGCTCATCAAACAACAAAACACCATCGCCATTTGATAAATGTACATGTTAAAAGTTTCCACAGTGTAACAGCTGAAGGAACAAATGCCCTCTCCCCCATGAATATTTTATATTATATGAGTGAAAAGCATTTAAATATTATGCTGCAATTTTCCTTAAACTGGTAGGCAAATTCTAAGTTTTATTATAACTTAGAATAAACCTAGGCCCCATGTAACTAGATCTGTTATAGAAATGATAGAATGATTTCAATTTTATGTTGCTGCTTTGGGCAGTAAATGGAAAATGATGGATTTTTAGATGGAGATTTCACAATATCACTGAAACAACTGTGTTAAAAACTTGGCAGTAGAAATAATTAAATTTATGTGACAATTTGTGCATCAATAACACACCTGAAAAGTTTAATAAATCATTCACTTAACAGTCACTGCAAAATCTCCCAGTGTGAGAAATAGCAAAGGTAATTTAAAAATAACAAAGCTACTGGAAATGGAGGAGAAAATATGTGTCATTTATTCTACACAGTGTGACTAACACGTATGCTTGTTGCAAATGGTAGAGGCTGATAGTGACCAGCACAGAAATAAAACACATAAATCAAAGCAAGATAGTCTACTCTGAAATCAGAAGAGAATTTGGAGCCAACATAATCCAAACAGCCAAAAACCAAACATTTCTGCTATCTATAGGGTGGTCTGCAGGGAAAGAAGAGGCAGAAGAGTAGGGAACAAATGAGTGCAGTTGAGCCTGGGAAGAAAGGGGACAGGGGGGAGGTGATTTTAGTTTTGTCTTCGCTTCTCTCCATCCTACTGTATTTTTAATTGGAAATAAACAAAATTATTTTTCCCTAAGTCGAGGCTCTTTTGCCCAAGACTCTAACTGATAAGTGATCTTCCTGTCTATTTCAACCCAGGAGGTTTTCTGTCCTATTTTCTCCCCCTGTCTGGTTGAGGAGGGGTAGTGAAAAAGCAGCTGGTAGGGCATCTGGCAGCCAGTCACGGTCAACCCACCACAGTGTGTGTGTGCTTGTGCACCAAGACAGCCACAAATTACCTGGAAGATTAACAGCCTCAATTACACAGTAAGTGTCCTTTTCATATCTCATAACATTACTTGGCAATGCAATGAAGCTTACACACACACACAAACTGCACCCTTCCCACCCTGTCTCTCCTATCCACACACCCACCTTCCACCACCCCCAACACCCGGCTGCAGAAGCCCAAAATACAAAACAATTTTTATTCCTCTAGTCCCATTATCAAATTCCGAAACCTTATGAATATGGGAATTCACCACTACCTTTTTGGCAGCAGGTGGTCATCACAGATAAGCACAGCACGCATTTCTTGCGCATCCTGTGCACTCCAGTGTCTGCAGTAATAGCCAGCCAGCTATCCTAAATGCAGTCCAGCTGCAGAATCCACATAGCAACTCCATCGCTAACAGGAAAACTAGAAGTAATACAGAATCCAAAATACACTTGTGTACCCAGTAACACATATAACATACACTGGATTTAAGCAATTTAAAAAATAACAATATCCTCTAGCTACTGGATAGCCAACTTCTACAAGTCCAATTTACTTCCAATTGTACCTTTTCCAATAGGTTTCTTAGATAGCTAAGATTCATAACAATCTACAGTGGTTTTCATTAGCAAAATGTTTCCTGATGGACAAAATAACTTTTTTACTTTGCTGTGTTGGCAACAAATAGTATCAGAAGAAGATTTGATTTATTAAAACACCACGCCTTTTCCTTGTTGCAACAACACCAACCAACCAGCAATTTGCAGTATGTGTTAGAGAAGATTATCTTCACTTATATTTAACAACCTACAAACTGGGAGACTTCTCTTTTAACAAGTTCTACTAAATCTTATTTTCTTTACTAACTGGAGCTCACAATTGCTATGTGCCTCATATTTCCAATATTTCACCTTTATTATTGGTAGATAAAGATGTATATGTGCACATACATATAAGTGTATTTGCCACTTCAAACCACAGAAAATTTAATTTAGTGACGACAAACTTAGTTGCCTTTTTGTTTTCCTGCTCATTTTTCATTCTCTTCATAAGAATGAAAAATTCTATTAACTGCAGATTTGAAGTAAAAAGAAGTCAATATTTTTCATTAGAAAATAGTAATTTTTCTATATCCAAGTCTACCTATATATACTGTATCTCCATACTAGTATCTGATATGATCTGAATAATATGATCTGAAGTAGGATATGCTTGTAGCAAAAATGCAGGATGAACAACAGTGAAAAGGAAATGTCATTATATGATAATTACTGCTGAATGACTTTTCTTGCTGTTTTGTATTTCAAAAAGGAAAAAAACAAATAGCTCAGGCAAGATCTTTTCACTACAGCAAATTGCTTGAATGCCATTGATGACTGTTGAAATCAGCAGAACAAGGTTCTGCAGTTTTACATGGTGGAAATGTTTCTTTGTCTGGTTTTCTACACAGGATGATGGTTTCATATAAAATATTATAGAAGTTACAAACATATTCAGTGACAAATGGTATAAGATAAGGCCAAAGTTTGGAATGACCAGCTTCTCCAGCCTTTTAAATTTTTCTGAATGTTCTTTACCCCATAGTAGCAGCAACATTAAGATCTCATTCTCCTAAGGTGGAAATACTGGAAGGTTGTGAATGATTAATTTGTAATGGAGGGAAGGGAAAAATTTAAAGTGCTATTCTAGCAACTGCAAGGGCACTAGAACTGAGACTCCTTTCACATTTACTGAGGATCCATTTGCAACCACAAACATCACTGCGCTGTGTGGTAGATTTGCAGCTGAAAGCTAAGCCAGATTTTTGTTTGTTTTTGTTTTTTTAAGGCTGCCAGAGTCCACTCAAAACTGTGGGCTTTCTCAATCATCCATTTCAGTAAATCTTAAATTTTACTGAAAACTTTTATTTTCAATTTTTCAACAATACAGAATTAAACTAGGGGAAATCAGTAAAGAAAATATGCAGGTATACATGAGGGAAGATTCACCTGAAGGAATATAGTATTCTAAAGAACCAAATACTTTCTGGAATTTATCACAACGTTAACATCACTGTTTCGAAACTATAATTATGGCTTCCTTATCTTCACAACTACATGACTGAATATTCTCTGTAGATTGCAAGCTAAACTTTGCATTGATAAAAGCCCACCATTGCAGTAGGAAAATAGGGAAGTGTTATTCAACATCATTGTCTTCTATTTTGTAGAGGTCTCAATGTTTGCTTTATCCAATTTGAAAGTTAAATTAAACGTTTCAGAATAAAATCAGCAATGTAGTTTTTATGAAAATTCCTTTTTAAAAATAGTCTACAAATTTTATTCTTCCGTATATTGGCAAGTTTCAGAATCTGAAGACATCCTATTTTAGTATTTCCAGAGTTTCCTTGAAATTATTGGAAAATAAGGATAGTTGTGTTATTTCCTTGTAAGTGAAAACCCAAATTAATTCTCCCTATTACATTCTTTCTCTCCACCCAGACAAGAAGACAAACAGTATTTTTAAACAAACATTTCAGGTTTCTTAAGCAGTGATAAGACTGAAAAACAAAGCAATGCCCTCCTTTTTTACACAACATACTTCTAATGTTAAGAACTCTAGGTATTACACATTTATGAACAGTCAGCATGCTGATAAACCTATATCACTCCAACAGCTTTCAAGCATAAATTCAAAAACAGTACAAACTAAGAAAAAATAACTGACTTATCCTACATACATATTTTTCTTTTTATTTGACATACATAATACCAAAAAATAGGAGGAATCCTGCTTCTCTGCTTTCCTTCATCAAAGGTGTTTAAAGACCAAATGTTGACAGATTGGCACAGAAAAGCAGAGTGGCAAAATTATCTCAGCAAGGCTGGGAATGGTCATTATTCCATGTACTTCTTTGCCATGGAGGCTGAAAGACTATGGATAAATCCTTAAAGTACTAACTGACGCACTACAACTTTGCTTCTGATGTTATGAAAGGATGTTTTCTTTTCCCAACACAGCATTTAGTGGGTGATTCCCTTCTGAGAGGAATGGAAGGCCCCATATGCTGGCCAGACCCACACCACAGGGAAGTCTGCTGCCTCCCTGGGGCCTGGGTTAGGGACAGTGCTCATAAACTCTCCAGTCTGGCACAGCCTTTGGACTATTATCCACTGCTGGTTATTCAGGCTGGCAGTGATGAGGCTGCAGTGAGAAGTTCAAAAGCAATTAAAAAGGACTTTAGGGCGCTGGGGAGATCGTTTCATGGCTCAGGTGCACAGGTAGTGTTCTCCTCAATCATTTCAGTAGCAGGGAAGAATACTGAAAGAAGGAGGAAAATCCATTCGACTAACATGTGGCTTAGAGGCTGGTGTCACAGACAGAATTTTGGATTCTCTGATCACGGGCAGCTTTACGCTGTGCAGAGTCTGCTGGCGACAGATGGAGTTCATCTGTCCCAGAGGGATAAAAGGATCCTCGCATATGAGCTGGCTGGGCTCACTGAAAGGCCTCTAAACTAGGTCCGAAGGTGGAAGGGGATAAAACTGGGCTCGCTAGAGTTGAGCTGAAAGGTAGGGAGGCCCTTGTTGGTAGGGAATTCAATAGCCCAGCTCCAGTGCGTTTACATGAATACACGCAGGATGGGCAACAAGCAGGACCAGTGGAAGCCGTTGTGAAACATGACAGCTATGATGTAGTCACCATCACAGAAACGTGGTGGGATGACTCTCACAGCTGGAGGGCTGCAATGGGTGGCTGTAAGCTCTTCAGATGGAATAGGCAATGTAGAAAAGATGGTGGGGTGGCTCTCTATGTTAGAGAGTGTTTTGACTGTGTAGAAGTCAACAACTGGGATGGAGCGGTCAAAT
>VZZY01012618.1:158874-210802 GCA_013400335.1 Eurystomus gularis | reverse complement strand
CTACAACTACCTAAAAGGAGGTTGTAGTGAGGCTGGTGTTGGTCTCTTCTCTCAAATTAGTAATGATAAGACGAGGGGAAATGGCCTGAAGTTGCGTCAGGGGAGGTTTAGATTAGATATTAGGAAGAAATTCTTCACTGAGAGGGTAGTTAGGCACTGGAATAGACTGCCCAGAGAGGTGGTGGAGTCACCATCCCTGGAGGTGTTTAAGGAACGAATAGATGCAGTGCTTGAGGATATGGTGTAGTGATTAGAGAGTATATGGTGTAGTGGTGTAGTGGTTAGAGTGATGCTAGGAGAAGGTTGGACTTTATGACCCTGGAGGTCCTTTCCAACCATAACGATTCTGTGATTCTGTGATTCTGAGTGGATAGAAGAACACGTATGTTTGAGCAACTTTGGCTCAGAATAAGATTAGGACTGTTGAGGGAATAAGGCTGGCAAGGCACATAAGAACAGAAACTCTGGAGAGCTTAAATAAGATGGACTGATGCCAAGGGAACAGGAGATTCATGGGTGCCACTAGAGATGTTTAGTTGCAAATAGTTGTTTGAAAAAGCTATTGAAACTCATACAATTCTCTCTCCTTATTTGCAATGTAGGGCTGGCCAAAACTGTTTATTCTTTCCCCTAAAACAGATAGTTAATTGGGTCATATCACAACCTTCAGAGAGTGCTCTGTCTTTACAAAGTCATCAGAAAACAAACCTGTGGGAGCAGATGAAAAGAACAAAGTTTAGAAAGTCCAAGCCCACAGGAAATATTTAGCAGAACACTTCTATCGACATTGCAACAGCAAAGCTAAAACTAGTGCAAACCAAACCCAAAATTATCCTTACTAGTAATTAATCTTAAACTTCCTAAAACTCATAGTCAATCCACATTTCCTCCAGTGAACATAAGAACAGTAAATAAGGCTTTTGGTTGCCTGAAACCATCTCATTACTTACATGTGCAACAAATGAGACATATCCCAAAGACTAATTGTGTGACTCTGGGACTGGCACTCTGGCAATTGCTCCACTTACCTGCTCTGTGTGTTTATTGTGTTCTTACAGACATGTCGACTCACTCCAACAAGGATAGGGAACACACAATGTTGTGTTTTATGAGAGAGAGCTACAGTAATGAAATTCAGAGCTTCTTTTTTGTAGGCACAACTCTTTAATGCACTGGATGCAAGAAAAGTAAAAAATGAAGTCAGGCAAGACAGTTTGTTTCTAAGTTTTGGCTTTCTCCTACGGGTTTTGCCTAGCAAATTATGCAAAAAGATAGGCGTTTCCTTCTCTAAATTGATAAATCACTCTGGCTTAATCTCCTTCTTCCAGGGGAAATGTTGGGTTATATGAGTGACCTTAATCTGGAACTGTGAATCTGAGGCTGCAAACACTTCTTTCAAATCTGAGTATTCAGGGAAAAAGGAAATTGTGCAGAAGGCACAAAAAAGGATTTTTTTGGGCTGTAGATTTGCTGCCTGAAACCTAGGCTAGTGAGAGGACTTGGTTTTATCTGTTTCGATGCTTGCATCCTGCGTCTTAGCAACTCCCGTGTCTACCAGTTTTTTGCAAGTCTCTGGGATTTTTAGTTTCAGCCAGGGACAGTTTTGTAATAGTATTAATTTTTCTGGAAGTCAAGTCTGTTTGGGGAAACCCCTTCTAATTCTGGTCGGCCTCACTTCCTCTTTCTTTCAGTGATTGGTCAGGCCTGCATCCTTACAGATATTTAAACACATAGCTCCTAGGTAAGGACCTAACTTAATAATAATTATTGTGTGGACTCCTGACTTTTTGGGGTTTTTGGGAGGGTTGATAGTCTTGGTTTCTTTCTACCATGTCCATTTAAATGTCTGCTGGGTTGAAGATCATAATATCTGTCCCTTTCTGCAAGCCTCTATGAATATTTTACGTGCTTTGCTTTGGCAGAGCAAAGGAGCTCTTTGTAACAGATAAATACACAGACCTTGATTCTGTATGATTAATGTCACTTCAGAGAGTTGAGAATGTATAACGTTTTAGTTCATAGTGCACATGGTTCTAGCAAAAATTCTAAAATTTTTGTTCTAAAATACATAACTGACCAAAGTACCACAGCACCAACTTTTTAAGCTAAAAACACAGGCAGGAAGAGTCAAAGCAGGACTTCCAATAATGTCCTAGTGTGTCCTAAGCCTGATTGCTCAACCTTTACTCTGCCATGAATTAGATTGGGAAATCAAACACAGAACACACTGTAAAATTGATTGTCATCGTCAGCACTAGAATATGTAATTCTGCTTTTGTGAAATTGTGTAACTGGTATATTGAGCCCAGTAGTAATTGAAGAATTTAAGTTCTGATCCAAAATATGTTAATGGATGACAATGAAGGCTGGCTTCATTTTCTTTGTAGTCCAGTTTATGCATGACTTTATAAGACAGGGACACTGGGGTGCTTCCAAACATGCAATCAAGTGATCTCTGCTTGTCATCTTACTGCTTTCTGCAGTAAGGCTCAGTCAAGAAGAATAGCCTATGCTCACTCCTCCCTTTTTCTTTTCTCACCTGCTGACATATAGGTCTAGGCATCTTTCTATCTGTTAATCTCAGCACAGAATACATAGCCCTCCACATGCCCAGCAGTTCAGCCATAATACATAACTAGTATAGATGTGTCTGTCAGCCATTCCAGTATCTTCAGTTAACACGGATGATTTAATATTGATGCCCTTCCCAAAATCCTGACTGTTCAGTTCACCAGTTGCACCACCTGACAAGCTCGGCCTCCACTGATCACACTTCTTTGTTTTCCACTTTATAGCTAAGACTATACCTTGTCTTGCAGATTGCTTGAATAGGTTGATTTACATGCTTTTTCCCGTGATTAGGAATTGTAGTATTGAGGTAGACTTAATTGACATGTTCACTGTTGTAATGTAAGAATAAAAAAGAGAAGAAATATTTAGGGATCATATTAAAGTATCCTTACACTTAACAAACACGTAAGGGTTCACCAAATGTGATTTGGTAAGCAATTTCAGTGAATCTACAGATGCCATTATTTAGCACTGACTAAATTTTGTCTTCTGAAGCACACTGCTTGAGTTTGATGCTGCAGTAATTTAATGCTTTTCATCCCATTCTGCTAAAAGATTCTAAACTAAAGACTAATCTTGGCTTCTATGGAACAGGAAGCTCACTGTGTATCTGTACTTAATGACATTTTACACACATCTTTACCATTAAAATCAGTTGTGATTACTTTGTGAACAAGGCAGTATCCATAGGATTCAAATGTCCAGTTTGACTATGTTCTGCCACAAAGCAGGTATTAACTTCTCCTCCCTACATTTACTTGCTGCATCTCTCCAGGGCTGTTCAAGGAACAGTGTAAGAATATTATTTTCGTCATTGAGTATGGAGTTTTGTTTACTTGTCTTGAATTGTGGACATCCATTCTTCTGACAAATTTCTTGTAAGAGCAGAGGAAAAAAAAAAAAAAACAAAACAGTTTGGATTAATTTATTAAAGGAAAAGGGATGTTGTATTTTTGTGGTTTTTTTAAAAATTATTTTTCACCCAATTTCTTTGCTGTAAGGAACACTAAAGATACACAATAGTTAAGATCAGCACTTGTCATTTTATTTTTCTTCCTTTTGGAAGTTCAGCTAGTAAAGAAAAAAACATGAAGCTTAAAGACAAAATTGAGTAACTTTGAAACTACCATTATTGTTTCTTCACATGACCCATTCATCTGATGACTACAATCTACTGTAAATCTGCTCTTGCTCATAAAAAACATACCCCTCACATCTGAATAACATGGCCACTTGTCTTTTTTTCTTGTAGTACTTGTAAGGTTATTTTATTAAGGTATTGCATCTATTACTGAACCACGCCCAATGCTAGGGTGACTTACAGTAATATTAAAATGAATAGATCCATCAAGAAGTAAGAAAAACTTGGTTGCTCATTTTTAGTACAGTGGATGGACATCTTTTTTACATAAACAGAAATTGTTTCTCTGACACTGTTTAAGACTTGTCTATATATGTTGTGGGAGATGAGTGGTCTGGTTGGTTGCATTCTGTTCCTTTTTTTCAAACTTTCATTTTTGTATTTGAAAAACTCAAAGCAAGATCAGATTTACATTACAGCCACAAAATTCAAGTGTATGAGCGGTCTTTTTTTGTCCCCTTACGTTACAATTAAAAGGAAGAATAGACCCTGTAGTGCAATTCAGGTAGGCATGAATATTTGAAGAGTGGTTGTAGCAGAAACCTTTTTGTCTTCTGAATATCATCCTAGACATCATGTGGCACACAAGTTGGAAAGGGATGCAGTTTACTACAGGGATGTACCATCAGCAGTTTGTGACCTTTTAGTTACAGAGGTGGGAAGGAATCTCATTACATTTCTCTCTCAAGTTTTCCCTAGTAAATTTGCAGTATTTGCTCTGTCCTGTAAATGCTAGGAAAATA
This sequence comes from Eurystomus gularis, assembly GCA_013400335.1. NCBI lineage: Eukaryota > Metazoa > Chordata > Aves > Coraciiformes > Coraciidae > Eurystomus > Eurystomus gularis. Next base: position 206,347 of record VZZY01012618.1, on the reverse strand, counting down.
ATTATGATCTATTTTACAATTATTTTTTTCAGTCTATGTTTAGGTGAGTGGCAGAAACTTTTGACTGCAGCAGAATTTTTTTTAAAAAGAACTGTACAGTACACTTGAAAATTTTTTACACAGTTACATAAGAATAGGGTGGAAAAATCAGCAGCAGAGATGATAAATGACATCTTCCTCTGCTTGCAAGTCTATAGAAGACTTCCTCTTTTTCATTTCATCCATCTAGTGGTGCAGACAGCCATCAGGCTTAAATGAGGTTGCTTCTGAGATAGATTGAATCTGTCAGTGTGCACCAAACTTTGGCAGGATTCCATAACAGCCTGAAAGTTGGTGAACTGAGATGAAGAAGCACTTTCATCACTATAAACTAGACATGTCAGCATGCTGACGCCTAGCACCCAGAAAAAAACCCTGAGCACTCAAGAGATACCACACCTGCTTCTAATAATAAACGACATGTTACTTCCTAACTATTCTCTTCAACTGAGCTATGTTTATCTTCTACCTGACTCAATGGTAACTTTGAAGCTTGAATTAAGAGTATTTTCTAAAAGTAATTCCCATTCACATGTCAGACCTTGGTAGAAAATAATTACAACCCTGTCAAGTACAGAAACTTGCCCAGCAAATTTCATCACCGGTTTTCAGTACCTGTACAACAGTTTTATCTAGCTGTGGGTACTGGTATCCAGCCAGAGTTTCTGGTTGCCTGTTTAAGTTCACAAATGTGAAGTAGGATAAAAGCTCACAAAACACTTATACTGGAATCATCTCTACTGTAAAGTGGGCAGTTTGTTTTGCTAAAAAGAGAATAGAATTTAATTTGTCATCTGCTAGTTAGAAACAAATGCCACTGTGTCATGTCACCTTACATTCCAAGTTTGAGTAATATATCCTGGTAAAATGCTACATTGTTTCTGTTTTGGTATCCAAAGGGAAATCTTTCCTTTCAAGCTGAGTATCTACCTTCAATTTAAAATGGTTAAAACTGAAAATATTTGACTATAAAGAGTCAGGATCAATAATGACGTAACAAATAAACATGTTTTCTGCTGATTAGTAGGCATTCTAATTCATCAGCACTTTTAAGCATTTTTATTGAGCTTTGTTCAAGTCTGTTTTCATACGCACAACATTCTGTTGTATTAAAAAAGCTTGCAAATAAACATATAACTACAGGAAATTGTTATTAACAGCAGGTATAATAAGGTGTAATTTGGAAAATAAATACAAACCATGACAAAGTCATGAAAGCAGGAAAACAGACATGGAATAGGTTAGTAGGTTATTGAGCTAAGTCAAACAGGTTACTTTTTAATTTTCTCTGTTTTCTTTTCAAATAAATTTAGAAGGATTTTTAAAGATTCTTCTTAATAGGAACCCAATCAGCTCTGAGAGCTGGAACTTTTTGGTTTTCTTCATTGGTGGTGCAGGACTAGAACTTACATATGCTATGAAACAAATGACAATATACATAAATATTTGGATAAATAAACAAATATTTGAATATAAATATTTAAAATACAGTTAATGGTGGCTCAGCCCTCTCCTTCTGTTTTTATCATAAAATGAATCTTAGTTCGCTACCTCAGGCCCTGCTTCCTGCTAGCTCTGTAATAATACAAAGTTTAAAAAAAATTCAGTCTCTCTTAGGCAAATTTTAGTCTTTTTCAAGAGCTTCAAGGGGAAATATTTTTGACAGTGGATCTGAATTAGTAGAGTGCAACAAAATTAAAACCAGGTGTAGGAGTTCATCACCATTCACTTCCCTGGAGTTGCTGCTTTTCCACATCTGATCTTAATTTGATACTTTTAGTGTGCAAAACTGTGTTGTAAATTCGTAGTTGGGTATTTCATGAGAATCTCAGCATTTGCTTTTCCTTTCCAAAACTAGAAACACAAAAAGACAAAAAAGAGAGAAAAAATTTAAGGTCATATCAAAAACTTTGTAATCTCCAGCAAGAGTTAGCCCTACGGACAGGCTAAGGATTAGGGAAAACTAAGGCTTTTCATATGATAATAGGAATTCACATATTCTTTATTCTTATTGTCTTTTTTTGTTGTTGTTTTAGCATAAAACATTAGAGGTAAAAGAATATAAAAACAAAGTAAAATGATTTTTTCGATATATTCTTTAAAATATCTTCAATCTTTTGTTCCACAAACAGCAGTGCTATGCTCCGTACTGTCCAGGTCAATTGTCTGTAATGCACTAAACGCTGATGTTGACCTCATGAGAGCTCAGTTAACTCTGTTTCAGTTTGTTACTTGCAGATGCTGTTAGGAGGGGTGATTGGAGGGAACACATCTTCACCGTTATGTCAAATAAAAAGTATCCAGAACCATTATAAACACAGTTTTCTATTCTTCTCATGTTCAGTGATATAACTTCAAGCATTTTGGAGATGATATAAAATAATTTTGATGATATTTTGGGAGGAAAACAGCTTTATAAAACCTCAGAGATGGTTAGAGTTCTGAAAAACTTTCTGAATAGCCAGTTTGTACTTTCAATTTTTCCAAATGGTTTATCAGCAGACCAATGAGATTTTCAGATCTCTCACCCAGTCTTGATCAAATGTTGTAAGGGACCTGTAAATCTGAATTCAGTAATGAAACAGTGATCAAACACACACCTTATTGTTTTGTTTCTCTGTTGCTCTGAAAAAGACTCTGTGATCTTTGCTATATGAAATTGCACTTCTGAACATCATCTGTAAGAAATGGCTCTCTGACACCAATTAAAAATGCCCTTGAATTTAAATTCCTGCAGATTTTGCTCAAATAAATTTTGGGCAAGCTAATTTCAACTGCATAAGTCTCCACTGTTGCTTAATTTTTTCTTTTTACCTGATACCAGTGCAAATTTTATCTTTAGATCTAATTTCATGGGAGTGTAGAGCAATAGACAGAATCTATGTAGCACCACTTTGTGTGAAACTGTGAGAGGCTGAGGGAGTATTAACAGCTGTTTAGCATCGCCTTCATTGTAATTGCGCTAGAAGCTTCTCCTTTTTCCAGGTGTGACATTAAACTTAATGCTGCCATTGGCAGCAATTCAGGTTATGTCTGTAAGGGATACATATATGTGAATGTATTTCTGAGCCTATATTTTCACTTTATCTACTGTGGTGATGGACAAAAAGTTCTAGTAAGAGAGAATCCCATGGAAAGTCTCTGTCTGTGGCATCACATGGGCGACCTGACACCTGACTCTTGCTGCTCCTTGGGACAAGCTATCAAGATCTGCCTCAGTGCACCTTGAAGGTGATATTTCTTATCACATTTCTATACACAGGGAAAGTTTAAGTTTCCCTTTCAGTTGTCATGAACTTGCTACCCACGGTTTCAGTTCTAAAGGTTAGTTGTTTTAGGGAAATGAGAGCTGTAAAATAGCTCTAAAATGTTGCATTTGCAAGCTGTTGAAAAAGTGAACTGAATTCCATGTCTGCTTGCAATATTTGGGCACTCTGTAGTATGCATTCAGGTCCAATGTAGGTTGGAAATGTTCAGAAACTGTAAAGACTCTTCTTTCAGTGCAAGTGGCAGGGCTATGTTCTTGCAAGAAATACAGGAAGCCTGTCTTTTTTAAAGGTGTGAAGCTGAGAAACACCCATCTAGAGCTTGAAGAGTTCCCATGTCCCATATTGTACATGTGTTTTCAATGGGCCAGACTTTCCAGATGTTGAATCTGTCTCTGCGCTTTACTGCATTTCTAGCTGCTGAGCCTCAGATATGTCAATTCCTTTTGATTCATAGAAGTGACTACACAGTTTTCCTATGTGTGGCTGGGCTGTGGCAGCTCCTCCTTTCAAAGGAAAACCACTTCTTTTGATGTTTGTTGAATCAGAAGGACCTTGTAATGTCATTATGCAAATTTAAGAACGAGCACCATAGCCCTCCTGGACAAATTCTTTATCATATTTGATATCTTGACTCAGTTTTACACCCAAAGCAAGGTAGCTCTGTCTTTTTTTTTTTTCGCTTTTAGTTGAAACCTAAAGCTTTTGCTTACACATTGGTTTCTGTTACCTGTCCATGAACTTTTAGATAGGACATTCCAGGGTGGGGCAACCCCTTTCTCTTCTTTGGTGTCTTGGCAGACATTCAAAATTAATAGTTTACCCAGTACAAGGGGTACCACCTCCACTTGGATGGAACTGCTTTGTAGGTTGTCTTTGATTGCTCTGCTCTAATTTCCTAGACTGTCAAAGTGTCAAGCTGCAACTTCAAAATGAACTCTTAAAACCATTCTGATGATTGAAGTAGAAATAATACATGCCATTCACAAAAGTAAGGTGGGATTTACAGCTAAAGACACAAACGTAAACCTGTTGCTTTGTATGTTCAAAAATAGATTGATGGAGAGCTAGGAAGCATTTTGGCTGACAGGGCTAGATAACCAGATAATATTTCCCATCTCTAACATAAATATCTCCGTATAAACTTACTCATTGCATAGAAGAGTTGAGATTTTGCATCTGGCTGGGGGGGCTTATAATGCTACTTTGTGCTTTAAATCATATATCACTCTAATATTTACATACAGTTTGTTTTTCAAAAAGCATTAAGACAGAAAGAAAAAAATCTCTGGGTAAAAGGAATAGATCTGTGCATTCAAAATAGTTAGCCATCTCATCAGCTCATTTAAATTAGGGTAATTCCACGAATTTGTAGCAGCTGGGCATCTGGCCCAGAGATTTGTCTAATCTGGGACACAAATCCTGATAAGGAATTCCCATCAAAGGTTTTGAAGCTCATGCTCATTTTTAATTAGGAGGCATCTGGAAAAATAGGCTGGAGAAAGCTGACTGGTCTAGATCTCTTCCTAATGATAACCTATTTTCTTCGATTGCAGCTACTTTTTAATAACCTTCTAGATTTATTTCTTATTTGATAGCTCACATTTATCTTTATTGACAAAGCAAAATAGTGAAATGTGTGTATTCTTCCACTGGGGCCCCCAGAAAAGGGCACTTATGTCGCAAAGAACATACACGGCCATAAATTCAGCCAAAGGATTTGGTTCATCATCTTCTCATTCTGCAAGCCCTCAGTTTCAGATCCCCATTTCAATTTTTATTCAACTCTTTCCCTCTTACTGTAGTCATGGTCTCTCTGAACCATGGAGATAGCAGATCCCACAGAAAAAAGTGTATGAATAGCTCCAGAATGACAACGTGATTTATCGTGGCACTAAGTGTCAAATATTGGATTTGACAGTTAAGTGAGAGTTTTTGTATGTTGTAATACACAAATACACAACCAGTGAAACAGCTTAATTTGTATGTGCATGTGTGTGTGCATGTAGCACTCAAAATCAAAGATGAAAGCTAAAAGCTTCAGACACCTATTCTATTCTATTCTATTCTATTCTATTCTATTCTATTCTGTTCTGTTCTGTTCTGTTCTGTTCTATTCTTTTTTCTTTTCTACATTTTCCAGAGGAATTGAATTCCCACAATGCCTAGGATGTTAAAAGTGTTTGAAATTAAAATAACCTATTTGAAAGAGAGCAGCAACAGATTTACAGCAGTTTTGAAATGACGCAAAGAAATCAAGATATCTTAGAAGCTAGAAACATGCAGACATTGTTTATCTGTACCCAAAAAAGTAACAATATCTTAATATTGCCATTTATATATTTAAAAAATAAATTAACGTTTATAAAATATAAGTACTTTACATAGAAATATACATTAATATATCAACATATTTATGTATTATATAATTTTAATAGAAAAGTTATTAATATATCATATAAATACTATTTAACCTATTAATATGTTATATGGATGATTGGCTATTCCACATAGTCATAAAGATTTGTATCTTTCTGAGCAAAACAACTCCTATGTCAAGCCTAAGTATTGCATTCAGTGAAGCTGGGATAACTCTCACTATTATTTCTTTTTTGGCTTAGACTTGAGACTGTTTGCAGACATGCATGTTTTATAACTCAAAATCAAGAACTGGGGCAGCTGAAGAGTGGACACATCTGTTCTGCTACCTCCATTACAGCTGGAGGTTATGGTATTCTGTATCTGCCTAAACTCATCTTTTAAACTCTGACCCTGTAAGATTCTAAACATGTGCCTGATTTGATGCATGAGGGCACTGGAAAAGTCAATGGGGTGGTTTATAGCATGCAAAGGTAAATGGGTGTGTAAGTCTTCCCAGCAATGGGCTGCTTGTGAATGGATATCCTTGTCCCATTTCATGGAGCAGGCAACAGAATGACGTTTGGTATGTTAATTTACCAGTTTTGTTCTAGATAAAAAACTGCAATACATCTCTGGCCACTGAGGAATGCTTGGATGATACATCTGGAAGTGGGCCATATTGCTTATAGGGAAAGGGAAGGAAGGAGTGAATTGCCATAGGCAATTGGATGAATTGGTGAGTCCATTTTAAGTGCTTGAGAAGTTCTGGGCAGCTGATATTTGAATAATTTTTGAGAGATTTGCTACAGTATGTGTCAACCTCTATGACACATTTTATCTTGGAGCAATGTCAGAGAAGGATGTGTTGAAACAAAATTCAGCTGCAGTGATTAAACAAATCATTCAGCTAACATAAAAGCAGGTACCAGGAGATTTAGTGCAGCACTTAAATATACAATGAAAAGGAACTCATAAGAAGGCAAGGAATTCTACTTGTAATCTATCACTAAAAAGACATTTGAAAAATGCTTATTTGGACCCTTCCTGGCCTACTAAAATGATTAAAGATGTTAGAAATATAATTACCCATTGCTACTTTATGCATTACAACTGTTGGTTGACTGAAGAATAAAGAGAAGTTACACTTGTATGGGTGCAAATCCTCTTTGAGAATAATTCTGCAAGCTCTCACAGCTCTCATGTGAAAAGCATTAAGTAATGAAAGTGTTTGGTTTTTTTTTTTTATGAAGGCATTTTTTCTCCAACATCCATATTGCTGATGGCACAAAGCTTTTGGTGAGAAAGTTGGGAGTGAAATATTTGGTTGAAGCTTATCTTTGTCTTCTCAGATCTTTTTCTTTTATGCTCAATATTGCTACAGAGAGCTCCTTCGTTGTCTCTGGCAAAATTCCAGGAAGCTGTTTGCCCTCTAACAACCTTCTTTCACTCAATAGAGTAAGTTTCTCATTCTCTTATGCTTCCTATAAGGGAATAGATAGAAGAATGGGCTTTTTTAATGTTCTCTTTCATCTTTCATGTGACTGAATTTAATTAACTCCTACACGGTTAACATTACAGGCTTGTATCTGCTTCATTGTTAAATCTGTGTAATAAAATGTCTATTTAATTATTATATTTTATTTAGAATTCTTTTCTAATATTAGGAAAAATAAAGTGTTGTCATCAGCTGTTCACTAGATTTGAAAGCTTGCTGTCAAAAGGAAATTATTTTAAATATAAGAAATGCTCAGTAACACATCAGGACTAGCATTAAATGAATTGTCATGAAGGCATCAGTTATTGAATCAGCTTTTATTCTTTTTTTTTTTTTTTTATGGACAGGTTGTGTTTGGCCTTGGAAACCTCAGTTCTAACCTCAGTTAAAATGATCTGAAACAGGATTCGGGTTTAGGCCATGGATGAGAATTTAAAGCAAGTTGCAGCAATGCTGGCTAAATATAGTGAGGACTAGGAGAGAGGAGATGTTTGTACCTACTCAGAAAGCAGCTGCAGTACCTGTTTCCTGAGCAGTGTCCAAGAACTTCCTGGTAGTGCCCAGATCAAGTCACAGCATTGCCTGATTTTGGCAAATGTTGAAGGGTCATCATAGCTTTCAGATGGTCTTTGGCTGTCAATGTCCATTCAATCTTCTTACTCAGTTGCACACCTCATATATAGTATCAGCAGATCATGCTTGCAGCTGTAGCTCTTGTGTAGGTCAGACAACATGATAGATGTTATTTACTGGACAGTCTTTTTTTGTCACCTGGAAGGTTCCATGTGTGAAGTGGATGATGTAATAAAAATAGGGAAGTAGGCAAATGAGCAGTCTACGATGCAGTGCAAAGAAAAGCATAATAGGCTTTGCCATTTCATCGGGTAAATTAAAGGTTAGTTCTTGGACCCATCACAGTGACAGGCAGCGGGCACAGTACTCAGTATGGCAGTTTACCTAGGCAGACACCTAGGCAGTGCTCATAGTCAAACAATACACATGCTACATTTCCAGTGTGGATGGGAGGTAGTGTGTGCTCAGGAGCAGCAAAGAGGTGGCCCTGCAGGGAATGAGTGAGGCAATGTGGATTCACTCAGCTTGACCTGACTAGAGTTGCCATCCTTGCAATGCACATATTGTCATGGCCCTTTTACAGTCAGCTGAGCTGCTTATAATTTATATATATTTGTGGAGGATGTAATCTTTAAACCTGCACTGCAATAGCTAAAATTTGTTAGAGGTTCTTTTCTATAAAATACAAATGCCTTGATGCAAATGTGGAAACAACTTTGGTTAGAGTCTGTATTCTTAAACAGTGTTTTTTCTGATTGTGTGGTATAATCAAGTCTATTCTGTTGTTATTTCTAGGTACCTAATCAAACTATTATGCTTTCTTGCTTTTTATTAGATTTTTTTTTGGGGTGGAGGAAAGGGTGAGTTGTTCTATAGATTTCTTCGTTGGGACAGGGAGACATAAAGCATTTGAATTGGACAGTTTTTCCAAACTTTAATTTGTTTCCAGGCCAAATGAATGGTACTGTAAAAACAATTCTTCTGGATTTTTTTCTGAGATACTTCAGTAATTGTTCATTTCTAGGTGAATTTGAAGTGTGTGGAAGCAAAAATAACAATAAAAACTCCCCTTCCCTCTCCCAAATGTACCACTACAATACTTGGGTATTTAGAGGAAGTAATTCAAAAACATGAACACAAATGTAGCTTTTCCTTGTTTTAGTCAGCACTTTTTTATGGTACGTGTACTTTGTGTTTACAAAATGAGGATATATAATGTCTGCAAATAAGTCAAATACATAGTTATACTAGTGAAGTGTACATGGGATAGGTATTAAAAAAGCCTGGGTTTGGATTTTTTTTTTTTACATCACTTTGCATGTGCCAAAATAAGATTTTCTTTTATTTATTTTTAAAAATGCCTACAGGCTGCATGGTGAATCTCACACATTCTTACATTCTTTGTAATGTCACTTATCAAAGCACATAACGGCAATATGTCATAGGAGATTAAATGTCTGAAGTAGAAAAATTGAGTCAATAGTGAAGTTGAAATGATTGCAAAGCTTCCTCCATAGGCAATGGAATTAAAACTCAAGCTATTATTTATCATCAAGATCTACAAACCTGCACATAAATATCTCATCTTATCACCTCTTATGTGCAACATTTAACACACACATTGTGCAGTTATGTTTATCTGTATATTTTCTTCCATTTTTTTTTTTAATTATTTTATTTAGTTCTTCTGAGTTTATCAGACCCCTACAGCTCAGTCACTTTTCCTTCCTTCTTTTCTTCAAATGAATGCTGGCTTGCATAAATCACTACATTTCCCCCCTCTGGGGCTTATTTGAATATTGCATTGACCTTTTAGTAGAAAAGTCACAGATACTGTGTCTTGAAGATCCTTGGTTTCTTGTTGTTAAGGAGCTCAGTAACGTCTAATCTCTTAACATTGCCACTGGGTGGTTTGTTTGCCAAAAGTGTGGATGATACATTCAATTTCCTTGAGAAGAGATGTTCACAAGGACCATTTTTTTCTTTGAAAAACTCAGATAGGTGCCCTTTGACCAAATGACGCAGAAAAAATGTCACACAGAGATCTTTTCTTTTTTCCCTATTAAATATGACTTTAAGCCATTTCATACATTTGATCTCTGCTTTTGCTGAAAATTTTGTCTTGACTTCTTAGATATCAGTAGCTTTTGATTTATTAAAGTAACACTTGTTGCTATAACAATCACTCCCACAGTTTCACCAGAGAGAACATTACTCTAGAAGTAACATGAATGTAACAGAAATGTTGTTAATCTCAGTGGAGGGAAAGATCTATCATCAGATTAAGGATCTGATTGTTGCCTCATTTTAACACAGTTTAATGTAGGTATAATGTCATTATTTAGTGGAATGACTTGTGTTTTAGACTACATCTGCCTTAAGATGTACTACATGATTCAAATTTTATGATAGCTCCTCATAGAATTCTTTCCAAGTATGACCTCCACCATAAACAGGCTAAATTCTGAGGTTCTTAACTTAGAAAAAGTTGTTAAGGGGCCTTTCCCTGAATAACTTCACTCTCAAATTTGTCTTATTTGGATTCATTAGAAATGTCAGTCTAGACAATCAGTATTATGTTTTTTGTAGAAAAACTCTATTACTCAGAAGTAGCCAGTGGTCAGAAAAACTCTATTACTCAGAAATAGCCAATGGTCAGTCTTTTTGATGGCAATATTGCCATCCATTTAAACAGAAGTGAGACAGTGATCCAATATGCAGGAAGATAAAACCTTATTTCTTGTCTTAGAGAGTCAACAGATGTTGGCTAAATTTTGAACTAGAACTACTGTTTTACATGGCTTTCATTAAAAGAGTTTCACAGTTCTCAAAATATATATCAGAAAAGACTGGCTGTCAAGTCTTTAATTAGCATAGTTTTAGAAGAACATCCATAGAAAGGAATGGTAGGTGCGAAGGTCACCTCTTTGTGAGACGAATAGGAGACAGCCTGTGCAAAGTTTTGCAGATCATTGCACTTACCACTCTACATTTTAGTCATCTTTAAAAACATGGAAATGTTAGGACAACAATTAAAAACCAACATGGGACTACACTAGTGTGCAGGACTCTTTCTTTCTTGATGGGAAGTATACCAACAAAGACTAAATGTTAATTTAACACAGAAGTGTACTTATTTGGCAGATTTCAATGTAGAAACTTTTTGGACCAAAACCCCCTATACCTCTTGGGTTTTCTGTAAGTATGAGGTATTTGTAGCTGCCAGTTTACATAATTTAATTAAATTTTAAGAGCTCTAAGCACATTGGTATGATTTTCAACTTAACTAGTACATTTTTTCTCTCTTGTACCTCTTAAGTTATATGTATTAGAAAAAGAAAATAATTTTTTTCACGTGTATTTATTCCAAAACCAAACTAAAGTCCCAGTTTTCAGGAATTTGCCTTGTGACAACCAAGACAAAATGAAGCATATAGGATGATGCTTATTTGTGACACATATTCCTGTTCAGAGACTTCTCTGAAAGACAGCGTAGTAGGTTGTTCCATTTGAGGAGACTGTCTGTGATTTTGTGCCATGAAAGAATGGCTTTGAGCAAAGAACAGCAATATGTCCACTGACTTTATTCGAACAAGGAAGTCCCCCTTTACTTATCTGGAGTGGTTCACTGTGCTACATTTCAGGCAAGGAGACCTCCTACTGTTCCTACTAAACCTCAAAGACTATTAAATAGTATAATAACTTTCCCCTGCTCTGTCACTAGGGCATGTGAGACATTCTTGACCTTCAGAAGATCCCTCCCATAGCCTGTTCCTTATCTGAGTAAGGTCTATAAGGTACTCATCCATTACATGACCAAATGATCAAAGAGGATAGTCAGAATAGTTTATAATGCCAGTAGCCCAGTCCTGAGAGAAAGGCTGACAGACTCCTAGGAGAAATATATTTGCTTGGAGCTGCACTGGAAATGATACAGACACACTAGTATGAATGGAAATCAAGCGTGTATCTCTTTCTCTTACACTGTTGTAAAAAAGCAGCTATCCCTTAGTATTTTTTTCTGCTCACACAATCAAGAGATGGAATGCCAAAAGGTGTTATAAATTGTTGGCCAAAAATTTGTTTCCAATCCATTCATAATCTCAAAGCCTCACAACCAGAAATGAGAGGAACCATTATTCTAAATAATTATCTTTGCCACGGATAGGTGCCTTCCAAACCATCTGCTCTGCTTTATAAGGATTAAACAATATTGTCTCAATAAAAATCTATGACTAATTTGCTTCTTTAACAGACAACACACTCTGATAACTACAAGCAGTGGGAGTACTCCAAAGTAATTAGACTAGGACGTGTCATTTAATGTTTTTGCTGACATAGAGGAAGTATACCAGTGACACTTTTAATGCTTTTGTTAAAACTTCTGGCTCTGTGAGAGATTCTGTGGGTTATAAATCACCTACTGCCTAACAGATGCTATTGCCTTTCATTTTTCTGCCAGCTTTATAGGAGTAGAATGGCAGATTTGTACAGGCACACTCAAGTTCTGGCTCTAGATTCCCCTTAGTGCCTGTACTTAGATATGATCAGCTGCCTTGTTATGTATGAGCAAACTACCTGGCCATTCATGCTAAGTCCAGAACATTCTGACAGCTTGGTCTGCTTGCATTTGTAGCTGTGAATATTTTAGAACAATATAAAAGTGAGATAGGTTCTGTTTTGGACATAGCATCAAAAAAAAGGAGCTCTTATGAATATGTTCATTTCTTTGATAGGTTCTGAACAAGCTCTATTCTGAAGGGAAAATGGCTGCTTAAAGCACAGATTCTACAAGGCAGTGATTTTCAGGCATTTTTCATGCTTGATCTTTACACAGAAATGATCATTACTGGATCATGCAAGAGGTATCATGCAGACCTCTTGTAAAACAGCAAATAATGAGCCCAGACTAATTTTTTTTTTTTCCAGGTACTTGGAGATTTATCTCCTGTTTGCTGTGCCTTATGACAGATAAAATTAACACTGTTGGTGGGAGAAAAGATAGCTGAATCATCGGTGCACTAGCCTATTTCTGCTCTTATTAATATTCGCAGTGTGACCTTGATGAATGTAATTTTTTAAGTTCTGGCCAAGATTATTAAATGATAATTTAGTTTATAGCTAGTTTGTATAAGTAATTTAGGTATAATTTATAACTTAGATGAAGTGATTCTCATTACTGCCACATCTACCTTTTAAAGCATCAGTTCACTTGCTGGTGACTGGCAAAACTTACATGACCGAACCAGGATTTACACAGGCCAGTTCACTGATTAAATGAGTGACCACCAATTCAGTCTTGGTTTATGCTTCTGGATGGAAGGATGGCTTGTATATGTGAAGGAGTCATTGAATAGAATGCAGTGACAGAATAGGGATGAGAATTTTGTGCCAAATCTAAACTCTTCAAAATGGGATCATGTAATTTCAGGAAGATATTTAATGATGCTGGCAGTAGCTGAGAGACACTATTTGTTAAATTCCTAAAGGAAAAAGGAAAAATGCTGCCTTTCAATAGAGACCATATTCCTGAGATTCTTTTAGAATTGCAACAAGTTCTTGCCGTAATCAGAGTAGCAAGTGTAATAGCTCTCTTTTTTAAGTATTATTGGATTTCAAGCTGTGATCAGGAGGTATCTTCTCTAAGTTCTTTTCTGTCTATTAATTTCTTGGGTTGTATCTCAACCTTGTATTATGAATTTCCCTGCTCAGAAACACCACATTACATCTGGTACAATTGTACTGAAGTTGAGGGAATCATTTTGGCTTTGTATCATCATAGCCAAAATGAGAATACAGCTTCTATTATCAAGCAATAGTGTGAATGTTTATGAAGGTAGTTTTGTTTCTCCTGAAAGACCCCTTTCTTCTTTCAGAAACTGGGTAATCAATGTAATGATACTAGTACAGAAAAGCACCTGAGATGTAAAGTGGGTAAATTCACACATGACATGAAACCATACAATTTATGTATGGGCTTCCACAGTATAACATCATCCTCTTTTAGCACTGAGTAGTAATATCTCTACTTTTCAGATAAAAGAACAAGTAATGTTTTATTATGTCCAAAATAAAAGTTTGTTTGGAAATTTTGTTTAGCTATTACACATAAACTCATACATCTATAGATATGCCTGTTGTTAAAATTAGAATAGTTATGTGTATAACCTTGTAATGTCCTGTCATCCCTGCCCCCACACCCCACCAAGCAGAGTTATTTTTGTCATGCTCAAAATTAAGACTGCTCTCTTCATTAATATTGTTGGTTTGAAGAATTTCAAAATGTTAGCAGTGACTTCAGCAAGTCAAATCAAAACCTTCTCAGAATAAAATATTATCTGAATGTTATGCTAGTTGTATTGGTGTAAAATGTTGCAGTACTCCAGGACATTTAAAAGAGGCTGAGTGCCTAACACTTGTTTTCCTACCAGAAACCTTCAGCTCCCTTATGTTGACAACATACATTTATATTTGTATGTAAAACACACTTTTAGTTTTGGAGAAAAGTGAAAAGTGAAGACAAGCTCAAAAGCAAAAAATAATATTGGAACTAAGCAGTATAATTTCTTCATTATTACTTGCCAGTTTAGGACTATGCTCTGCAACCTTTTCAAAAGGTTCACAATCAAAGAAGCAGCACTAGTTAGACGTTCTTTAACATGGACATACACACTTCTCTAGCAATTACTCTCGTATTTCTCCCTCTCTGTGGCTGCCTCATATAATTTGCAGCTGTTACCTGAACAGGGACAAAATGAAATCTTTCTTTATTTCCAGGAAGCTTGTGCTTATTGCACTCTGATGAAAAGGCAGTATTCCCTACTGGATTCATCTAAGATATCCTTGTTCATAGTTGTAGGCTTCTATCAGAGGTTTCTCGAACTTAGGTAAGACCGTATGGGGTATAATAACAAATATCTGAAGAACTTTAGAAATATTTCAGGAGGTCTTTTCTTCAAATGGATTTTTTCATTTTGAAAGAATTTTAAATGGCTTTAGGGGATCCCTGTGGTTCTTCGTGTAGCACTGCATGTTAAAGCTTTTTCCTCCCGCTGATCTCTGTGGTTTTATCTAGAAGGAGTTAAATGGGTATGTGTTCAACTTCAGTTTGAAGCATGTTATTTGCATTTGTTGTTGTCTGATGGGCACAGCTCTGTCCTCCTGAACTGTTTGCCCAGCCATATATACTGAAGTAGTTAATTAAATCTATAGGCAACTTATATTTACAAAATCCTGTGGAAGTATAAGCAAGAGTGACTGGATTATTCAGAAGAATGTCCTGTGGTAACAGACTGAAAGTTCTGTTTTCAGTGGGAACTACTTGTTAACGTACCCTTTAAAAATTCTGTGTGCATTTTGGTCTCGGCTGGTTGACTGTGGTCCCTCCCTAGTCAAAGAAAAAAGGCATTTCTGAAAGAAGACTCAGTCGACCTATTTTAAGATGTTGTGAATTGACCTCCATCTTCCATTGATGAGAGAGACCTTAGGAGTCTTGATTAAGAGCTTAAATAAGGCCTCTAATATTTAGGCAGTTAACAACATATGAAATGAATACTTCCATTAAAGATGTCCATCTACAATGGGTTAGTGAACTTTGTTTTGGTAAGGAATGCTGCTCAGCTAGAGGTAGAGGCTGATGCGAATCTTGACTTAGCATGAACAGTAGACATAACTATGAATTGTGAAGAAATCTATGCTACCAAAGCAGAGGCACTGACAAGAAATGTGCCTATGTCTGACATAAGCATGTTCCAGAAATTGACCTATACCACAAAATAAAATCATTTGAGATAATTTTCACTTCCAGTTTTTTTTTTTTGTTTGTTTGTTTTTTTTTAAATAAATTCTGGCTCCTATTAAAGTAACTAAGTGAATACAGGAAAGCTACAGTATAGAGGGAGGGAAATTTTACCTTGTAACAGATGAAGTGATAATCATGGCTTAAAAGAACTAATTTGCATTGTTCTTCATACAAAAAAAGTGGAAATAAGCATGTGAGGAGAGCTGCTTGTGGAATAGATAAGCGTCAGCTGAATTTACTTCTGCTTCTTTGTTAAAGATTTAGGCATTCAGATCTACTGTTTTTAAGGAACTTGCAGCTTTTGGACAGTTCCTTATAGAACTGAAGACTTATTTTAGAATGTGAAAAGTTCATTCTATTTCTGCAGCAACAGGAATTAGCCTTTATTATTATGAACTTTGAAATCTGTGAATTATGAACTTCAGAAAGCTCTTTCATTTTAGAGACGAACAACTGAATGAGGATTGCATTTTCATTTCGTCAAAGTCTGTGGCAAAGTGAAAATTGACTGAAATATATAAAAATAATATAATCAATCTGATGCTATAAGGAAGTATGATAGCACCATGCTGTAGCTTTCAGCAAGAAAAACCTTTTTGCTATTGCAAACCTGAGAGGAGTTTTATTCCAAGAAAAAAAAACAACCCTATTCTCTTCCTCTCCCTCTTACCCAAACATGCTCTCGAAACAACAGTTCCAAAACAAATCTTACAGGTAACATCCAAGGGGCAGAGCACTAGGGATAGGTTGACTGGAGGAAAGTTGTAAGAGTACTTGTTGCAAACCAGAATATATCTAAGCTGTAATTCAAACTAATTGGCTCGGGTTCTTTCTTCATCCCTGTGTAGGCACCTTTCCAGAGTGTAATGGAGGGCAGTATTAAGGCAGCTGCTCAACTTCTGAGAACAGTATGAGTATACCAGTGTTGCTTTAGGCTTTGCAGTTAGCTTGTATTTTGGCATCATGCTTGCTGTGCAGTAAGTACTTGGCCGCAGCTTTTTGTTTCTGACTGCTCAAGAGCACACACCATCATTGGCATAATCATATTCAGGCTGGTATCCTGCTCATCATTAGCCAGTCCTCCACCTTTCGATAAGTACAAGAAAGAGCTCATTCACAGTTTCATATCTTACCCAGTGCATATAGCAACTGTCACTCCACCCCAAGTCTGACAACGTCAAGTCAGTCTTTCTGTTCACAGCAGGATACCTCACGGCTAATGGAGTAATGTGAAATAAGCTTACCTTTTTTTTGCTATTGGATTTTTAGCTTTGCCTTCTTGCTACCTGAAGTCTCACAGCATTTTGGACTCCCCTTTTTGCCTGGAGAGTAGTTGTAGTCCTGTAGACTCTGTTTCTCTTCTCTTGCTGCTTCTTCCTTGGAGGGAGAAAAAACGCTTCTAGTAATGTCTTATGCTGGAGAAGAAATGAAGCAGATATGAAAACTTTCTGGAAATGATACATGGTTTTCCGATCTGGGTTGGAAAACTTTGTATGGAGAAGATTCTTAGGGGTGTCTCACAAATCTATGTGCGAGAAAAAAGACAAGTGAAAGTCTTCTGGGGTTTCCGTCTCATCTCAGAAAATACTAGAGTCTCACACTATTCTTTTTTCTTCTATATTTGGCTTGATATAATTTTCTCTTCTTTTTTCTTTTTTCCAGATTCATTTAAACTAGAAAATATATGTAAAATACTAGAGTTACATATTATATTTAAAGCAATGAAAATCTAGGTCTTTGTTTAAAAGCTTTTGGCAGGTACATGAAGTTCATGTAAGCTGAAGCTGTCAGTATAAAGCCTCCTTGCCAAGGCTAGGAATTGGTTGCCAAGAACCACTGAGTGAACAATGCTGCTTTGGACAGAAAGGAAAAACCTCTTTAAAACTTAGTTCCTGTGGCTATTTGCCCATGTTATGTTCATAAGTTGGTTTTGGAATGCTGAGGCCTCTGACTGGATGCTGAAATCTAGCAAGTACTCAGACTTACTGATTTCAAAAGAAGGTAGAAAGAAGTGCCTATGAAGAGTGTGCCTATGCTGGCAGGCACAGATGGAAATGAACAAGCTCCGCATGCCCTGCTCCTGCCAACTCTAGTTTGAACATCATGTCAGGCCTTGCTGAGAAGTACTTCATCACTACACCAAAAGCCATGAAGCTGTATTGACTCTTACCCAGGTGTCACGGAGGCTGACACACATGCATGTCTCTGTATGATACTGCAGATGTAACTTAAGAAGCATATTTAATATCTGTGCCTTAATATATGTATGAAGATACTTTTGTTTCACTTTGCTTTTTCCATGCATACCATGGCACTGTAGTCCAGTGAAATTCTTGGTCTTTGAGACTGCTGTATTTCAAACATTATGATGTAAGGACTTACCATAAGTGGAATCTACTCAGTGTCACAGATACTGAGACACAAAAGAGCCTAATGATTTATTTCTCCTGCACTGTACAGTCAGGATGCTGCTGGGGCTCAGACATCAGGTTCTTCCAAATTATAGGCTTCTTAAAGTTCTAGTTACACAGAAAGTTCAAAACATTATTTTTGCATTGTTTTCTTTATAAAATTAGTATTTCACTGTGTTGTTCCAACACCAGCAACAGATATACACAGCATCTAGTACAAGATTAAAAACAATTTATAGATTTTTCCTACTTCTCACTTGTTGATACTCGCAAGTATCTTACCTGCTTCCTCTAATTATGCCTCTAATTGTTATTGTTAAACCTGTGTTTTAGCTACAGTTTAATATCTATTTCAGTGCTTTCCAGTTTATTAGCAGTTGTCTATCATATCTTCTGAAACATACAGGATGTGGTTTTTGGCTGTGGCACAAATAAGCTTTTTGCAGCTTTAGAGAAACTGTTAATTGTAGAGGGCAGGAGATATTTTCCTCTAGATAGCAAATAAATTAATAAACGTATAGACAAAGTTGGGATGTCTTATTATTGTATTTACTACTATCAAACATTTATAAAAGTGACATCTGCCGAAGGGTCTTATATAATTTAAAGCCTGAAATCACAAGCTAAATGTTTTCTTTTGGCAGACTCTAAGTATCTTCCTAACTACCTTATTTGAACTATTTATATCACTTTTTAGGTGTGTCTTTTTCTCTCCTTTGACTAGAAACAGGAATATGGATGAAATTCAAGCTAACTGAATATACTTTCCTAAGTCAGAAGTAGGAATTTACACTCACATATTTGGAAAACATTATTTACAGTACCTCTAGATGCAATATATTTCAGGAAATAAATGCTAAACATTGGGTAGCCCACATAGAATGACAAGAAAAAGACAGCAGGTCTGATCTTTTTCCCTAGTTTTATTTTACTTTAGTCTATTCCTGTTTTGTGCAAATGAGAACATAAGTAATACATTCTAGGGAGCAAAATGAAATATCGTGTTAGAAACAGAATTGAAAAGCTCGACGGAAAGTGAGATCTGAATGTGAGGTATGATCAAATCAAAGTATCAGATCAAACATTACGACTCTTGTTTTTTCTCTCTTCTGATTTGTATCTATTTGATTAAATTTTTCTACTCCTTTTCTTCCCGACATGTCTTCTAACCTTATTTTAAGTTGTTTTATTTTATTTTTTTTTCCCCAGATATATATTAGAATATTTGGGACTTCTTGGGTAAAACAAACCCTCTACTACTTTGAAATTACTCATTAATCTGGGCTTTCCCCACCATGAGAAAAAAGAGCAGTCTGGAGAAAGCATATATGAAGGAAGCCAATACCTGTTTCAGATGCTAGAAAGAAATAAAGGATCCTCCATTGTTTTAAGTATTTAAGTATTTGAGCTGTGGATATTTTTCTAAGATGAAACCTAAGATGTCTTGTGGCTGCCTTATCTCCTGCTGATTTTCCTGTTCCACTTCTCAAAATCATAATCTGTCTTGTGGGATTGATAGCTTGCTTGGAGAGCCAGGTGCTTCCATAGGAGAATGGCTGCTACTTAATAAAAGTATTTTTTTCCTCTATTCCTTATGTCACATTGACCTATAAAATAAAAATGGTAAATGGCCATACAACAGATTGTTTTGGACACTTGCAATCCTGCCAAGATCACTGCAGTTGAATCGTCATTCATTGTCAGTGCATGTGGTCTAGTAATTTTAATTCGATTCTTTTAAGTGAAGCATTTTTCCCAGCCAGTTTACTAAACTAGCCATAAGTATCTTTTTTCTTTCTCATTGTATTGTATTTACACATCCACACAGAATGTGCTGTTCCAGTGTGGCTTTGTACTAAGCAGAACAAACTAAAGCTTGAATTTTTAGGTTCTCAGTGGACCGCTCCGTTCATTAGGAAATTTTGTATGACTGCCACCTGTATTCACAAAACTTTTACTGCAAAGTCAAGACCCCATGTTTAAATTGCTCTAGACCTATTTTCCTGCCACTGGCAATTCTATCACCAGAAACAGTCCTACACTCAAAGGTGGTGTGAAAGTGTATAGTTCCTAAAACTCTTACTTTTTAGTTGTCACTGCTTAAAAAAGTTAAAATGCTTGCTTGTGGACCTAACTTGCAATATGAGAAAGAAAGAAAAATATTGTTACTATTCAGTAACATGATTATAGAGAATACATCTTTTGTTAGATCATTTTAATATGCAAATTATAAAAAGGTTGAAATTCATACTACTCTAGTTAGTTATTATGCTGAAGATATCCACAGTATATATATTTTTCACCATTTTTTTCAGCTTTACTTCCATTTTGTTTCCATAATTTTTAGTTCTTAGTTTACTCTAGCTGGGGATAAGTCTGCAGTAATCTACTCTGAATTTCTTCTCTGCCTAAAAAATAGCCTCCTGTTCCCATTTAAGTGAAGAGTTTTTCTCTTGCTTTCAAATATGAAGTCCTGGCACTTTAAGTCTAATTTACCTCATATATGCAGCATGGCTTTCTACTCAGAATGAAATGATTATTTTTCCTTTCTTAAACTACTCTACTTCTGGGGCCATTTCTGTTCCAATTACTTTACAGATGGGGAATCCAGTGGGGTGAGGAGGTTCACATTACAGATTACATTTTTTTTTGTTTTGTGAAACTTAAGACCTTTTCAACTTGTAGTGGTTCCCCAATCCCTTTCAAACAAGGAATGTTAAAGATTTTTTGTTTGAAGAAAAAAAAATCAGAAAATAAGATCACTCTTAACACACACGGACCCACTTAGCTCCTTTGAAAGTCAACTATATGTAAGTATTGTCTTGTTAATGTTCCTGTTTTGGTATTTTAATGTCTCAGGGCTGGAACTTTCAGTCCCTAATCTGCAAAATTTCAATTTTGATTTTTTCCTTGCTTCTAATATCCTCCCATGACAAAATAATTTTGTTTTTAAAGTACCCTTCTGGTAGCGCTGCAGAAAAATCAGTCATTCAAACTTGCTTTTGTGAGAATACTCAAATACTGCTCCACTGAGCAGTTCAGTTTTTCCATAGCCCATCTGGTGCCCATCTCCTTTCAGTGAATGGGAACTTTAGACTTGTAAAGAAGTCCTGTGGTGAAAAACCTGGGAACTCCTTAAGCTAGTTATGAAACTCAAGAAAAAGGGCAAGCCTTAATCCAGC
The DNA here is from genome assembly GCA_013400335.1 of Eurystomus gularis. Lineage (NCBI taxonomy): Eukaryota > Metazoa > Chordata > Aves > Coraciiformes > Coraciidae > Eurystomus > Eurystomus gularis. The sequence goes on along the minus strand of VZZY01012618.1, from coordinate 185,219 downwards.
AGTTCACAACTAGGAAAGCCAGTTTCAAGTGCAATTTGGCCAGATGGCCAAACGTCTGCTGAGGAGAGATTGTGAGTCTCAAAGCATGACTTGAAGGACGTTACCAACAGAGAAGTTCTATTTTGCAGCTAAGTCAGCTCAGTTTCCTTGTCACGAAGAGTGAAGAGGGACAAGAAGAAGAGGAAAGCTGACAATCAGGGTCCATGCTTCAATAGACCAATGCTGTACAAACGTACAGCTCTCAGAGGAAAAAGACTGAAAGATACCCAGCTTAGAAACAGGTGATTGTTAAGAAACACTTCTCTGTTCTGCCTGGCTGAAAACAAGAATATAACATTCTTCATTAATATCTTGGCTCCTTATGCAGGAGATCTGTACAGTTTAGTGCCCAGCTGTCATCTGAGTAGGCTATATCTAAGGAAAGTTTCTTGAGAATATTTTCTGTAGTGGGGCAGGGTCTAGCAAGCTAGGGAAAAAGGGATCTTGAGAGTTCTGCTATGACAGTTTCAGAGTTTGTCTTATGCTACATCTTTGAGTAACCTATTAAGTATGGAACTCTGTCAGTGTAAAGTGTTTTTATACACAATGGTCAAGAGAAGCAGTGTGCTGGTGAACGCTACTTACATGATCATCACTGATGCTCAGTTTGTTAGGGGGCAGAAGTAGTAAGTTATTGTTAGCATCTTTGTTAGTACTAAGACACAGGAAACTACCTGAAAAAGCAGCTTTGAATAATCTGAACTTCTCCAGCTTAGAATGCAATTCCCCTAACTTGAACTTTATAAGGAACAAAAGAATGGGACAGACTTCCTGTTCTTTTTTTCCTGTTCCTTTGGTCCATATGGAAGAGGGGATTAATCTCACTGCATATTATTCCTTGTTGAGACAAATTACCTTAGTGCATGCAGCCCTATGCTTTAGATGTGCTACAAATTCATTATCAGAACGGATTCCCGAAGTCTCACTGTCTGAATGGAAGCCAGTGAACTGAAATTTATCCAGAACAGTAACTAGTGTCTTCATCTTGCAGTAAGTAGTGATTTCAATGGGTCTCACACTAGGATCTAGGATGCATGTTTAAATGTAGTTTGAGACATCAGTCATAATACACTCAAGCAGGCTGAAGAGTACTAAGTTAAATTGCTTGAACATCATTCTATAAGCCCATATGATGCAGAGTTTATCAAAGTGCTACTGCTATTGTCAGTCTCAGAAAGGCCAGGAACTGAAAGAGAAGATTTCATTTACTCTTTTAACTGAGAGATAGTCCCGTAAAGATAAGGTTGAGGCCTGTTGTTTGAATAATGGAGTCAAGTTTTAATTGCTTCTGCTGTGGCTGACTATGGAGTTCTAGTTTTCGTTGTGTCTCACTGTTTTATTTCATCAGCAATAAATATATTTAAAAGGAAAAGAGGGAAAGGAAGGTTACTGCAATGCTAGTTTGTTTCATGAATAAATGAACATTATAAATATTTGTATTCCTTTCTGCCTTTATATCCCACTTTCTGCCTTTGTATCCCACTTGTTGATCCTGTATGGTAAGAATCATATTTCAAAAAGAGGAACATCTCTTTGCATATTAAATAAAAAAGGGAGTTGCATCTCTATCTTTCTATTAATCAAAGAATTTGTATTTTCCTTTATGCCATGAGACAAATAGGGAGTTATGATTTAAATCTCCAGCTAGTATAATGTAGCAATACATACAACACTCTACTTAAAGGCTTTTATGAAAGAATGCATTCCTTGCATAATATTTCTCCTAAATAAGTAGTAGTCTTATGACTAGTTTGTATTTTCACATGACTATATAGTTGTCCGTCATTGAAATTAACATCAGATTTTTAACTTAATAAATAAAATAATAACAAGAGCAATAGCCAAACAAAAGTGGAGGTTTGTGAGTACAAAACTAATAAAGGAGATTTTTTGTAATACATATTCTGCTTGCTTTTGAGATAGAAAAATATTTCAGCTCTCCTTTAGAAATTACAAGTGTGGACATAATCAACAAGGGTGACTTCTAGAACTTGAAAGACAATATTTCATTTGAGATTGGAATTCAAGTAATATTTGTGGTATGTGGTAGTGTATCCTGAAAACTCCTAAATAGCATCTGAGAGGGAAAAGCATTTGTTTAAGGATGAGGGATTTTAGAAAGTAGAAAGAGTTTTAGTCCTTTTTTTTCCATGAAGCTGAGGGAGCTTTCAAATATTGCACAAATGAAAATATTATCAAGTGCTTGGCTCAATTTTTTTCCAAAATACTCCCTAAGCCAACCTAAATATCCAAAAATTAAACTGGATATAAAATTTCAGCATCTGACTCAAATTACATTCTGGGATGGAAGCTATTTCAAATGAAGAAAGCCCACCAAAGAAACAAATGGAAAAAATAATCTATAAACATTTATTCCAAATCACTTTGTAGAAGCAGTAATATACTCACCGATTTGGAGCATTTATATAATTTTGTAGAATACTCCCCAAAATGTTTGTGCATATCTGTATAGAGTATTTGATCCAGATTCACAGTGGATCTATGAAGTTTTTACGTTGCACATATCAAGTGTTTTTTATATCAGATGATGTTGCCAGGATGCTCTTTCCCTGATAATATGTTGCAAATTGAGCTAGTATTAGGTCACAATGTATCTTAGTACATTTTACTCTGCTGGATCAAATAATGCTTTCTCTTACAGACCAGATTTTCAGAAGTGATTAGTCTTCACTTTTGTGCCAGGATTTCAAGGCAAATCTTAGCAGCTACCTAGGCCCTGAAGTAAGTGGTTAGAGCTTTACAAGGGTCCTACTATACTGTAAAATTTTTCATAATCTCACAGTGGGAATTCTTGATATCTCTTTAAAATGCTGGCCTTGTTTAAAAAAGTTAAGCTATTTTAAAAATCTGGTCTCATTGTTGCATGATTTGATTAATGATATGTATAGGCTTAATGGTGGCATGCAGATACAACCGCAGGCAGACTTAAATATCTGTGCATCTTGCCACATCTGAGTAGTTCCTTGGAATGGATCATATCTGTGACTTCAAACTGTATGATTAGTAAATTAGAAGTATTACTCTTACAGATGAACTATGAAAAAGATTAAATGCTCTGCTGCATGGCAAATGTGCTGGATGGAGCAAAGAGTTCTAATGCAAGGCACTCAATATAAAACTTGCCAGCTCTTGGCCTGAGTGGTTCTAATTATTTGCAAAACACATAAGTATATGGTTTTTAAAAGTCCATTTTATCTAAAATTATAGGTCATAACTTGAGCTTATAGTTCTTTACTGACTTTACTTTTTTACACCAAGGGTTAGATTTCACCTCCTATCTTGATCTCAATCTCCATCTTGATCTCTATCTCAATCTCGATCTCAACCTCTATGATCTCTATCTCTATCTCGATCTTTATCTCTACCTTTATCTCTCTCATCTCTATAATCTCTATCTCTCTATCATCTCTCTCTCTCTAATCTCTATATATTTCAGTATTTTGCTCAGTATCTGTGTGATTTACTGTCAAGACTTCGGCTCAAAACATAAAATCTTGTCAAAGGAAATTTATTTGTCTACAGTAAGTTGCACTAGCTTCTTTGTCCTTCTATTATTTATAGAATATAATTTTTTATTGTTCCACCAAATTTCTAGCCACAATTGGCAAACTTAATATGCTTAACACTAGTACATCATCCCACTGAAAATATAGGTGATTGCCTATTCCTTGGTGTGCAATCTTCTAAGAATATATGACATGACATCTATAAATCTTCTATCAGCTTGATTAGGATTTGCAGATATTGATTGAGATAGAAAGGCTTGCATCTTACTTTCTAAATGTAGAGAAACAAATGCCTTTACCTTATGCATTGGGAGCAATTCATCAAAGCTTGTATCCTTTCCACCATTTTAAAAAAGACATCCTCTTTTAATAAAAAGCTTTGCTTATTGGCCAGCTTTCCAAAATCCTCAGAACTGCATGGCTACTTTCAAGCTATTTGCAAAGCATAGGTGCTAGATTGCATCCTCTTGTTAGTTGTCAGTATAATCCTGCAGCAATCAGTTAAGTTCCAAAACACAGTAAAGTGGAACATGGCTGTATGTTTTGGAAGAGGTTTTCCAAATTCAAAGCCCAAGTTTAAAAATAAACAACGATCAAATAAACAAAAAGATTAAGGTGTCTAATAATATGTGCAAGCATTGTATGGATCTTACACGGTGCAAACCATACTTCTGCTAATAGAAGTTTCTAGAGATGTCCTAGGTTACATTACTGAACTTGACAACACAATTTGCTGTCCTGACTTTCATAGAGAGTGACCATATTGCACTTCCTTGAAGTCCAGTTTCCTGAATTTGGTAGACAGATAATGGAAATAGATTTGAATTTGCTTTTTTTATTTGGGCAAAGTCTCCTCTGAAATCGGTGAGACACTGTCAGATAGAAGTGTGCTCACTTCCTTTCTGGGAGTCAAGCTGTAATTAATATTTACAGAACACTTGGAATTCAGTGGATCAAAGTAGTTCAAAGCATCATCATTTGTGTTTAAGGTACGAACATGTTTGCACATCTCTCTAACCTGCTCAAGATTATAGCACAGTCGTAATGGGTTGGAATTGTAGGCTGTTGCCCCACATAGGCAAAAGAACACTCCCTTTGGTAGAACATACAGCATGGATTAATCTTGCCTCTGCATTGCACTTTCTCTCATGCTTGAATCATGATCAGACGGAAGATAAAAATGCAGTCCCTTGTCTAGTGGGCACATAATTTCTCTGAAGTCTATTCTTAATGATAAGGTGGACAATTTAGAAAAGTAGGAGCAAAAATCCTCACCGTTGCCTAGGTTACTGCTGCAGACACACTCAAATTACTGGGAAAAAATAGAGATGGTGCAGAAGTTCCAGCTTTGAGGGAAAGTGCAATACACACCACAGCAGAGGAGAGCACAGTAACACTAAGCACAGGGAATACACAGAGTCACAAAGACCCTTATTAATCATGTTTTTTAACAGTGGAATTATATTCAGCTTGGCTGCATTTTCAGCAAAATATTTCAGTGGTTTCTGGGTAGACAAGTATTATAAATCAACTTTACACTGGATGGGCTAATACAGGTACTGTGATTTCACTTAATGCAACAATTTGTTATTGAAATTGGAGATCACAACATATATGCCAAAAACCTTGCAAAAATATTGGGAAATCACTTACTTCACAATTTCTTTTCAAGAATCTAGTATGTTTTTGTTTTTATACTGAAGAAAAAGTAGACTGAATTATGGAAGAAGTGGCATAAAATTGTTACGTTTTGACATTTCCTTACCATTTTAGGTAAGCAGACATTCCTAAACCTGAGGGACTGAGGTGAACTATTCATTTACACGTTTTTATAAGTATTCCAAATTATTTTATTTTTTTCGTGTAAAATAATGCCCACCTAGAACCCTAATAAATAAAAAACAAACTAGGCGTGCCATGTATTACCACAAGTAATGCTATCAGAATTTCTAATTTTTATTTATTTATTTTTTTTATTTCAAATGCCTGACATTTCCATATTCTCTGGTTCTGATTTCTTGGCATCACTTTGGTTAAAAGTCTTTTAGGAGCAGACTAACTGGTGGATTGGGCAGACTTATTCCAGGTCGCCTTGGGAGCAGAATGAAATTTCTGATCTTTAGATCCAACTACTGAAAATGTTCCACCTTGTGCTCCCTGTGCCAAATGACAATAATGCTGTTATATGTCACTTGTCCCAGTGAGTTCCAGGAGCGTGAGGATGTCTTTCAGATACCTTGGCTTCCTTGCTTCCACAAGAAGTTACACTAAGCAATAACTAGGCTTTAGATTGGATCAGACAGTTAGTGGGAGAGTGTTACAGAGTCCCAGCTTAGTGGTTTCCTTTTGGCTTCCCATGTTTAGAAGAAGCCCAGTCTCTTGCTTTTCTTGGTGAACTTTTTGTTAGAAAAAATATTTAGCCGTCATCTTCTTGGAAGTCCATCTTGAAAGGTGAACTGATGGATCCTTTCTTTGCATAGAAAGCACTTCTTGTGCCTGTAGCCAGCATTCATCTTTTCTTGACTGAAGAGAGAGAACCAGGTGGGAATAGCTGTGTTTATTACTGCACATGAAACCAAGATCAAGACTGGCCTTACTTGATCTAATGCATGTGTTTATATGTTTCAAAATCACTTTTCCAGTTTTCTACACAAGAAAATAGCATTTTTCAAAAATAAAGTTTTTAAGAATACGTACATTTTAGGAAAGACAGGCCAGCAAGACAAGGTGCTGGAGATGCTCTTTGTGTGAGACAGCAACTGGAATGTTTCGAGCTGTGCCTAGAGGTGGATGGAGAATATATTGAAAGCTTAAGGGTAAGAATTAAGGGACAGGCTAATATGGGTGACACTGCTGTCAGTATTTACTACACGCCACTTGATCGGAAGAGGAAGTTGATGAGGCCTTCTACAGATGGCTGGAAGTAGCCTCAAGATCACATACCCTGGTGCTCATGGGGGACTTCAATCACCCTGATATTTGCTGGAAAGACAATACAGGAGGTTCCTGCAGTGCATTGATGATAACATTCCGACAGAGACGGTGGGAAAGTCAATGAAGAGAGATGTGCTGCTGGACCTTGTACTAATGAACAAAGAAGGTCTGGTTGGGGACATGAAGTCTGGACATAGCATTGGCTGTAGTGACTGTGAGATGGTGGAGTTCAGGATCCTACATGGAAGAAGCAGGGCAATAAGTCAGATTGCAACCCTGGGTTTCAGAAGAGCTAAATTTGTCCTCTTCAAAGACCTGCTTGAAAGAATCCCATGGGTTAGGACTCTAGAAGGGAGGAGGGGCCAATAGACCTGGTTAATGTGGAAACACCACTTCCTTCAAGTTCAAGATTGTTGCGTTCCTATGCGTGAAAAATCAAGTAGAGGAGGCAAGAGGCCTAGGTAGATGAACAAGGAGCTTCTGGAAAAACTCAAATGGAAGAAGGAAGTTTATAGAATGTGGGAAGAGAGACTGGCCACTTGTAAGTAATATAGGAATGTTGCCAGAGTATGTAGGGATGCTATAAGGAAGGCTAAGGCCCTCTTGGAATTACTCCTGACAAATAATATAAAAGAAAACAAGAAGGGCTTTTTCAAACACATTGGTATCAAAATGAAGACTAGGGAAAACATAGGCCCGCTGCTGAATGAGATGAGTGCCCTGGTGACAGAGAATACAGAGAAGGCAGAGTTACTGAATGCCTTCTTTGCCTCAGTTTTTACTGCTAAGTCCGGCCCTCAGGAATCCCAGTCCCTTGAGGTAGAGGGAGAGTCTGGAGGAAGGAAAACTTTCCCTTCTTTGAGGAAGACCAAGTTAGAGATCAGTTAAATATAGTGGATATCCACAAGTCCTTAGGTCCTGATGGAATGCGCCCGTGAGTGCTGAGGGAGCCGGCAGAAGTCATTGCTGGGCCACTCTCCGTCATCTTTGAAAGATCCTGGAGAACAGGCGAGATGCCTAGATGCCTGAGGACTGGAGGAAAGCCAATGTCACTCCAGTCTTCAAAAAATGACAAGAAGGAGGACCCAGGAAATTACAGGCCAGTCAGCCTCACCTCCATCCCTGCAAGGTGATGGAACAGCTCATTCTGGAGGTCATCTCTAAGCATGTGGAGGAAAAGAAGGTTAAAGATTCTGTAAAAATCACCTTGTTGACAAGTGCTCTACTTATCTATTCCCAAATACATAGATTGTCCTTCACCGGCTGACTGAAAGAAACTGATCCTTGTCATGGAATCACAGATTCATAGAATGGTAGGGGTTGGAAGGGACCTCCAGAGATTATCTAGTCCAACCTGCCTGCCAAAGGAGCTTCGTATAGGGCAGGTCATGCAGGAACCTTGAGTTGATCTTATGATCGACTCAAGGTAAGTGCTAAACCAGGAAGTGAAAACTCATACTGTGGCATATCCTTGCACAGAGTCCTCAGGTGGAAAAGTTGAGACAAGAAGGCAGGGTGTCACTGCACTCAGTCTGTCATCTATCAGCATCTCTACAGGTTCAGTGACAATCAAACTTTAATCTACAGTATCTATACCATGATAGTGATATATGTATTTTATAGATCCTTAATCCATGATAAATACCACTGAAGTCAGTTTGAAGCACTAAAAACACAGGCATTATATAAAAGACCTTAAAAAATTTCAAGACCTTACGCATCACTTTTCTGACTTTGGTCCAGTGCTATGGTTCTTGGACTGCATTAACATTTCTGTGTGGTGAGGTGACTTTAATTACCTACCTTATTCAAACTTAAAGCCAATGAGGTCTCTACTCAAATGACATATCTCCTAATTCTGGGGACCATCCAATTAGTATTTTAATTCAGGAAAACAGGGATATAATTTCCTTTTGCTTTATTTTTTTTGCATTATAAAACAGTGATTTTCTGTCTTTAGGAGGGTTTCTTTTGGAGGAAGAGAGCCAATTCTTCCATTACATCATCAATAGGCATTATCTTCACACCAATGCCTTTAAAGCTTGGGACAACTAGTTTACAGCCCAGAAAAGGGCAAAATTCAATGTGTTGATGTACATCCTTTGCTTCAGTCATCTTTACTTATTACACATGTGGCATAGCACAGTTACCAAAGCCTTTTTTATTACCCCCAGTAAAACTGGAGGTATGCTATAAACATTACATGGAGCTGAAATAAGAGGGCAGCAATATGAACAACTTCACTGAATTCACTAGTAATATGTCTACTTCACCACCAAAGGAAAATCTTCAGTGTAAATCAAAACATAAAGTAAGACCTCTAACTACCCAATCCACAAAAAAACTTTCCTTCCTTGTTCATGTCCACTACCACTTTACTGCTAGGAAACATTTTTATTTTTCCTCGCAGAAGTTCCTGACTCCATATTTTATTTTCATTTACTCCTCTTATGTGAATTTAGCTCTGGAGGTAAGTACCATATTCACAGCTGTGGAAATCCAGTTTGCTGCCTCAGAACAGATGCTGCAGAGCAAAGTTAGTAATCTTAACCTTCATTTTATTATGACATTTTAAATAATTCTTTAGAATGGTTGTTTACGAGGTAATACATATTTTATGAAAAGCAGAAATGTTGTAGGCCATCCTGGCTGGGAACTAGTTGTTGCTCTGAATAAAATGAAAGCCGCTGTCTTGTACATCACTAAGTTTAACAGCTGTGTACATCTGCAAAGTCTTTTACTATGTTCCTAAATCTCTTGCACTAGGCGAAGTGCTAGGGCCTGAGCCATAGGCCCTGAACCAAAGTTGACCTCTGGATGAACCCCACAACCAAACAATATATTTTGTAGCAGTAACTAGCAGAAGATTTTTTTTTCTCTATCTAGAGTTATGCTGCAAGGTTGTGGGACCCAATGCCCAGTCTTGCTGAGAGATACGTGGCCAAGACTGAGATAGATGGAGATACTCCTTTGGGTTCCTCCCCAGGACCTGGATAGGCTTTGGAAGGAAACCAACAGGAGACTAACACCAGATGTTTGGCATTTAAAGTTCTGAAGGTTTATTTGACTGTATAAAAGCCAGACCCTCTTGCAGCTACTTGTGATGCCTCACTTATGAGTGGATGCACTGTGTAGGACTTTCCAATTGCTGGGAAAGGTTCCCCAAATTGTCACTGCAACCAGGGCTCTCCAGCAACTGCGGACTATAGTTACTTTAACCTGCTTATTCCCGCTGCTGCTAACCACATCATTGCAATGCTGTATCATCTTGAAATAGACAGCAAAATAAGCCCTGTCAATTGGCAAAACACTAGGTTACTGAAACTATGTTTGAATTCCGAAGGCACTACCAGCCTTTACTGCATTTGTCCAGTGTCTCTGAGGACCTCCTCCCACCCTGCCTGTGACCCAGGACCTCATTTCAACACAGCCTGGGATAATCAGTTCCTGCCCCAGCACTACTCTTAGGTGGGCCTCGGTCCTGTTTGTAGTCATGTTCCTGGTCCTCTCCCCTGCTGTCCTGGTTAATGGACTGGATTTTCTGGATGGATTTGAGACTACCCTGTAGGCAGATTTCTCTCCAGCCCTGTTTCTAGTCCTCTTCCCCACATGGACCTCGAACCTGTGGTCCAGCCCTGACTCCATCTCTGTTGTTGGAAACTTTCCTCAAATATTCCTCAGACAGGCCTACAAGAAAGCTGGGGAGGGGCTGTTTACAAGGGCATGTAGCATTAAGATGAGAGGCAATGGTTTTAAACCAGAGAGGGGTAGATTTAGAGTAGACATTAGGAAGAAGTTCTTTGTTATGAGTGTGATGGACCACTGAAACAGGTTGCCCAAAGAGGTGGTGGAGGCCCCATCCCTGGAGAGATTCAAAGTCAGGCTTGATGGGTCTCTGAGCAACCTGATGTAGTTAAAGATGTCCCCGCTTATTGTAGGGGGGTTAGATAAGATGACCTTTAAAGGTCCCTTCCAACACAAACCTTTCTATGATTCTATGAACCTATTTTTCTCCACAGTTTTTACAACTGTGACTGCACTTCTGGAACTACTATCAGAGCTGACAGAAAGAAGCAGTCAGTTTGGAAATTTTGCTTTCTGTTAGTACAGCATGTATTTGACTGTGTATTATCTAACATACATGTGCCGAGTCACCAGTTGAGTCACCTTACTGCTAAAATCATTTATATGAACCACACTCCACATAGTGAACTTGATTCATATTGTTACATTCTAAGGACATAAATAGAGAAGGAAAGAGATTTTCTGTGATACTTTCATTGCTAGGGGATTTGAGAGCTGCTTATTTGTATCAGCAAAGCTATGGTGTACAGTTCAACAATTAAATTACTACGGTAAATGAAGAAATCCTTCTCACATGCTGTGCTGTGTCAAAAGAAACAGCATCTGTAATCATTGGTACTAAGCATGTCAGAGATGCAAGGTCAGTAATCAAGCTGAACAGTAAGAAAAAAAGAACTGATTTGCTCTACTTCAGCTTATGATCACACAATTACAGCAAGCATCACATGAATTTTAATTTGAGATAGTATAAGAATGGATGTCTTATATGCTACAAAACTCAGATTTCACCAAGATGCCCCAAAATCACTATTAGATTATGAATAGCTAGACCAGGATATTTCTTTTACTGAAACGTGTTTTTACACTAAATAGCATAAACTTCTGGGGTAAAGTATTCAACTGGAAGTCAAGAACTAAACTTTTCTTTATATTCAACAGCAGACATTTCCCATCTTAGATTTCTCCTAATGCTAGAAGGGACAAGAACAAACAAAATCTCCACAGAGCAGAAAAATTCCGTCCCTACAATATCTATGAGTCATAAATCCAGAAGGTGCCTAATAAAGGACGTAATTCTTTTACATGTCTCCTGATGCCTATCTCCATAACGTCTTGCATTTCTGGGCCTTTAAAAATGGAACAGCTTATGGATAAAGGATAAAGTAAATTAGAGAAAAATAGATTTTTTTTAACCTGCCTGTCAAGTTAAGCACAGTATGTGAAGCTTAATTTGCAAGTACATAAATTTTGACAAAAATAACTTAAAACTTTTTTATTCTTCCCCTCAGAGATTTTTACCAAATGAATTTATCAAAGATTTTGGAATGAGATGGGAAAAAACCCAACAAACCTTCCAGCTAACAGGATGCTGAGTTTTTGCAGTTCTATTTTTACTCTTAATTGAATTTTAATTGATTGGTGGAAGTGCAATAGAAATAGAAGTCCACTCAATAGAATATCAGCAACGAAAGTACAGCAAAATATGATTTTCACCAGTGTGTGTCTACAGTGACCTGTGGTATGTTCAAAGTCTTATTCATTCTCTGGCTTCTTTACCAAGACTGTCAACAATGAAGGTAATTAGGACTAATTATAATGGTGAGTTCAATTGTCTGGATGCCTGTACATTATAAATGGAACGATGTGCTTAATGACCTTTGGTTGCTAGTGACCCAATGTTCAGTATCACTCATAGCTCTAATTTTTATCTGCTTACCATTACTGGGTGAGATGAGCCCATTGAAGCCATTTTGTTTTTCTCTGGCATAATCTATGCCAAAATCTTCAGCAAATAATTTCTCTCTCATGTATAACTTTTGGATGAGAATACATCATCTGGAAAGATACTACACTTCAATATTCAAGCAACAAACATTCCCATGTGTCTATTACGAAGACTTTAACATGATTAATAGAAATATCTTTTATTGTCTTTTAAGATCCTTATAGACATAATAGTCTGAAGACTTGATTGAAGGAACTTTTTTTTTTTTTTTTTTTTTTTTTTTAAAAAATCTAACACAGTAAGATCAAGACAGAGCCTGCGGATCAGACTGCAGCTCCAGGATAATGATCTCCTACTGCCACACGAATATGCGAAGTCTGAACTGAAGACATTTTAAAGCAAGAGATACTGATGTTTAAATGTTTTAATTTAAGGATTTTCTTATCTGCTCCATAACTTAAAGGTGACTTTACTTGATGAAAGCTACTGCAGAAGAGAGAACAGTGCCTCTATATACTACTAATTGTTCTAGCTGTCTCTAAGCAAGAAAAAATGAATGAGTATTTTTCTTCATTCATTTTTACCATGCTACTCTATTATTATCACATTAAAGTACTGTAACTTTAATTAGTAGAAAAGGGAAACCAGAGATTAAGACAAGACAAACACTGCTATAACAAAGCTATAACACAGCTATAACAAAGGTACTTGTGCATAATGAAGTGGATGACGTGTTTGTTTACATGTGACCATTACTGGCCAAACCTGAGTGATATTATAAAATACTTATGACAGAAACTCAACAAAAGAGATGATGCCTAATTCAAACAAGTTCTATTCAAAGCAGTCACTGAGGGATGATATAAAACAAATGAGTACACGTAGTGGGCAGAGGGGAAAGGAAATTATGGATAAACACTTTTAATAAAAAGAACCAAATTCACAGCCAGCTAAATGATTTAGAATTATTGTGTCATCCCAGTTTTTATATATATGTATATATACATATAGCATCTTTTAACTTCCTCTGTAAAAAGCCATCATCAGATCAAGAAGTCTTCAGTTGCATCCATATCATAGTTGTATCCATGTATCCATTAAAAATATTTTCTTACTATGTTATAACTGGGAATTGTATTAATTGTTTGCACTTGTCAAAATGTAGCACAAAGTAGTTTCTGCTCTGTGACTGAATGCATATACAGATATTCCTTGGAAAAAACCTACATGTATTGTTTGCTGTGAACAATAAAAGATATGCCATTCCATTAACTTTTTCTGGAAAGAAAATTTCAAAGGTATATCTGTCACAGAAAGCAAAGACAAGACATATACAGCCACGGTAAATAGATATTTAAATGTCTGACAATTATTTTTCATTGTTCATCCAACTTTTACACATTCTAGTCTTTGGTGAATCAATAGGCTTCTAGAACAAGATGAATATGTGTGCATATAAGTGCGCTATTGAGGGATATATTCACCTTTTAATATAAATAATGGGCCAAATTTTCAAGAAGGAGTAGGAATGGGTGTAGAACTTTCAATTTTGCTGTCTTACATGGTTTAACCCCTGTCAACAACTAAATATAACACAGCTGCTTGCTCACTCCCCCTCTACCCTGGTTGAGATGGGGGAAAGAATCAGAAGAGTAACAATGGAAAAACTTGTGGGTTAAGGTAAAGACAGTTTAATGGGTAAAACAAAAGGCACACACACAAACAAAACAAAATAAGGAATTAATTCACCACTTCCCATTGGCAAGAAGATGTTCAGCCATCTCCAGGAAAGCAGTGCTCCATCACACATAATGGTTTCTTGGGAAGAAAACCACCATCATACCGAACATCCTTGCCTTCGTCCTTCTTCCCTCAGCTTTTATATTGCTGAGCATGACGTCATATGGTATGGACTATCCCTTTGATCAGTTGGGGTCAGCTGTCCCAGCTGTGTCCCCTCCCAGCTCCTTGTGCACCCCTTGCCTTACTCACTGGTGGGGTGGGGTGAGGAGCAGAAAAGGCCTTGTCTCTGTGAAAGCACTGCTCGGTGGTAACAAAATATCTGTGTATTATCAATGCTGTTTTCATCACAAATTCAAAACATAGCGTGATACCAGCTGCCCTGAAGAAAAGTAACTCTATCCCAGCTAAAACCAGCACACTGTCTCATGCTACATATAGAATTGTAGCTAAATAGAAATGCACATACTTATTTTGCAGTGCAAATGCAGAGAGCATTCACACCTGTGTCACACAAGGTAAAACTGAAGGTGGGGAGGGCAGTAGAAGCTGAACCTAGGGCTGACTCCACAGGAAGTCCAGCTTTTCTGCCAAGAGTTTATTATCTCCATGAGGCTCATTAGCTGAGGAATAACACTGTATAAAAGCAGGTAGAGTTCATTTGGATCTGAGCTAATATTTGTCTCAGTTGAACTGAGCTGCTTGAGAACTGTGTTGCCTCAGGGAACTTCCCTTCAAGTGCCTTTGCCTCAAATAAAATGTTTGGAAATCAGTGAACCTACAAGGCTGCTGGCATCCTGGGTAAAAGTCTTCTATTCATTTTGGTCCCTTACTTTGGATCTAATAAAGCTTGGACATGACTGCAGGTATACAAAGTTGTTCAGAACTGGGACAAGATTTAGGCCCACCGTTGTAATAATGAGTCAACGTGTTATCAATATATGAAGTTTACCTTTGTAATTTTTAATTCCATCTAACTTCTTTTTGATGTATAATCTTATCAGTTCTTCCATAGGAAAAATTCCCATCAGTTTGACGAAGAGATTTTTCTGATGAAGATGGCATAAGCAGGCAATGCTTGTCCATCCAACAGGCTGCTGGATGTGTTTAAATTTTAGTCAGTACGTATACTGAGACACGTGGTTACTTGCAAACAAGCCATCTCTGTACGCCTAGGCTGCTATGAAAGCTTACAGAAAATTAAACAGAAACTGGGCTCGGAGCCCAGGAAAACCAAACCACTACTGCCAAAAAAACAATATACTGAAACATTATACATCTGACATAATACCAAGTAGTCTCATTAGTTTTGTGTTTGCAAAAATCCTTTCTTAGCAATGTTGTTTTTTAAAGCCTCCTTAGACTGGTTCTGCTTCTAAGAAAATATATAAGCCTCTACCTAACGTAAGAGTCTTGTGCTGTTCCAGTGTTCAGGCCTGCAAAACCAGCACATTAAACTTACTTATGTTTTGCTTATGAAATATACCCATATCTCTGTCCTTGAAAAGGACTTAGTTTAAATGCCCATGCTTGCAGTTCCTCAGAAGAAAATGAACGGCAGACACTACACATAATTCAAAGGGAGGATCCAAAACATGTGTTATCTTTTCTTGAAGTGTAAACAATTTTTTTTGTTCAATAGTGGGTAAGGCGAGCTGCAGGCACTGCCGAGGCTGTACAGGAAAGCTAACACTATGAGTTGTGTTCAATAAATAATTATGCTTCTTTTGCATGGTTTCTTTGAGGCTTTTAATCCCCAAAATGAAGCCCGTGGTTGTCTCTATTCATTTGTTGTTCTTTTTCTCTCCTGTTTACAAATGACTGACTCACCACTGTGTGATCCTGAGGGGTGCACAATCCAACAATGGAGTGAACCAGCCAAAACAGAGTCATGTCCTGCTTTAAAACAGCAGACTGTGCATATCCAGAAACACCTCAGCTTCAAAAAAGCGAAATGCTTACATTGCTGATTGTTAGAGCCACAGGGAAAGGAGTTTGCCTTGTGATAAAAAGCTGGTGGTACACACATCAGTAAGGATTTTGATATTTGTATCCTCCATTATCTGCAAGCTACTGAGAAATCTTTCAGGAAGCAGATATTTTCAGGTGCATTTGAATATATGGAAACCAGGCATAGTCTGTCTGTCACACAGTGTGAAATCAGATGAAATGGAAATACTGAGTTATGGCATGGCAGTGTAGGATGCTGAACACAGAACAATATTTATTGTCAGTGGTGGGCAGGCCATGTTTGACATAGTTTTGGTTTTACAGGAAGAAAATGTAGTTTTATTTGTGATTACACTGTTTAATTTTTGTTCCATCTCATCTGTACATCTTGCAGGATTTTGAATCTCTGCACAGCCAAAACACAACAGTGAACATGTAAATCTGAAATTTCTTAGTCTGATCTCAGCAAAACATTTCACATAGTTTTAGTTCCACCTTTTTTTTTGTTTCATAGTAAAGTTTGCCTGTCTTTCACTTTGAAGTTATAAATATTTTCAGTGGCATAGAGTGGATAGATCAGTTGATCAGTGGTTTATTGGCATCTCATGATAATAGTAGCTGGAACAGGATACAAATAACAATATTAAAACAGGATATTAAAACCTGATAGGATAGAGGCACAATGCCAAATAAATATAGCACTGCATAGACCTGATTTCCCTAGTGGCTTGCACCTTGTTAACATATGAATGTTAAGTGAACACAAACTACTGTAAAATGTCGCTTATCAGAATATGATAAAAGTGATCCCAGTTTAAAGAACTGGACAAACAGGCCCTGCTTCAAAAGACTGGTTTCAGAATCCTTGCAGATTCTTGAATTAACATTATACATAGGAAAATAAGCATGTATTTAATAGAGAATGGCCATAGAAACTGAAGAAAGAAAATTCTGTCCTTCAAAGCAAGAAAAGGAAACCCTTCTGCTGCTTATGTATTCTACTTTCAAGTCCATATTCATGCTGGTAAATGAGTGCTTTTTTATACAAGCTTTTATGAAAAGACTGGGAAGATGACATCTGAAAATGAATTCCTGAACATTTCTTGTACAACTGTATGAAGTTTAGTGACTTAAACTAATCTTACAATAATTCTTTAGGAAACAAACCCAGCTTTTAAGTGTTCACTTGAAGACTCTGGATGAGCTATCTCCAATTAAATACATTAAACAATGCAAAAATGATTATTCAGCTTTATATCTTGACATTTCAGACATGGCTTTTTTTTCTATGATTCTCCTTTTACAAATAAAAGAATGAAGAACAGTTATTCAGTGAGAGACTTAAAAGAGAAGAAGATGTATTAACACTGTTTTTTACAGTTTCTACACCAAATCAACTTAATAAAGTCACAGGATACTTATTTAGTAATTTTTAAACTTCTGCCTTCACTGTGCCTGCCAGCACTTGGAGACTGTCATTCACCTTTGTATGCCTTTTCTTAATTACATTTTTTCCTTTTTTTTTTTCTTTTTTTTCTTTTTTCTTTTTAAAACTAGGACAAACTAGGAATATGAAGAATTACTGTACTCAGTATTTTAAGAAAAATGTAAAAATTCAATACAAGGCATTAGTAAGGGAGTCCTACTGTTAATACGGTTTTTTTTTACTTTTCATGAACATTCACAGACCTCAACCAAGCAGTATGGCATGCACAAGCAAAACTAGCCCCTGTTATGAAGAGCTTACCATCACAGCCAATAGCAGACAGATACTACAGACGAACAGGTGAAGAAAGGGCTTGTGGAAGGAGTTGTGCAATGATCTTGGTTAACACAAGCACAGCCCCTGCTACCTGGAAACAGTGAAACAAAAGCAGCAGTTCTCATTTATCAGGCCTTGTATCTATGTAAAGATGTGTGCAGGGCTTTTCTGGAACATATCCAATCTTCTCTGGTTAAGCTGTCTGTAGGAGTCATATGCTCTTTCTGATGTGCCCACTGAAAATCTGCTTTTAGCAGCTGTCCTGTGTTGTCTATCCCCCCCTCTCAGAATCCCCTCAATCCTGGACCAAGCTGCAGCCCTCAGTGCGTCTGGCAGCCTCTTCTAATTTGGGCCTGGATCCAGAAGACTCGCTTTGGCCCTTGCCATGCCCACATGTTCTCCACTCCCTCCTGGGGAACAGGAAAAGACTGAAGGGCCATGTCACCTGCACACGAGTGCTGTTTTGCAAGTCAGTTGCTTCAGCAGAATAATTGTACATTATCTAATTGCAATCAGCCATCAGTCAGTATTCCAGGTTTCCAAATCTGTTTTATATTTTGTCAAGCAGAGACAATGCTTCAGGATGAGCTGCAAGGTCTTTCTGTCAAGCTAGTAAAGGTTATCTGAGGACATCCATCAGATACTTTCACAGCCTTTAACTAAAGCTGAATTAGTTTGTGAGGCCATATTTGCTTATTTGGGATACAACAGCAAGACTCACTTTCAGCACCTTGGGCTACCAGGTAGCCCAGTACAGCCAGACATATTAAGAAAGCAGCTAGGAATTCCAGACTAAGAACTCCAGAATTGTTGCACTGAGAATCCCCACAACAATTGAACTTGTTTTTGTCTTTGGCCAACCGCTCCCAGGTTCTCCTGTTCAGCGCTTACTGTTTTACTGTGTCTGCTGGTTGCTCAGCAGAGTGTGGTGGTGTCTTTCTTTTCAAATTGCTGGTTACTGTTTGTGACTAACCTGGTCAGAGAAGGATTCACTAGTAAATTTGTCTCATTGTGCAGGCTCAAATCATAAGTAGTCTTCTCAAAAACCTGAATCATTCGGGTTTTTTCATCTTACAAGTAGACACTCCGGTATGTCTTTGCGAAATCATTTTTGCAGGGATTCTTTGGCAGCAGATGTAAAATCTCTCCCGTGAATTCTACCTTGTGAATCTGTGTTTCTGGCTGCTGGATTACATAGCATAATCTAAGAGATTTAATTTCCCAAACCCTTGTGGAAGCGTTGCAGTTTTTCTTGCAGAGTATGAATTGGGTTGTGTCTGCCTTTATGTATTTAACTCATCTCCTGTCATTTTTGCAGCATTTTCTACAGTGGTAGAAAAGTGAATGTGGATAAGTACAGCATTGTACGGTCCCAAAAAACAGATAGGATCTCTTATTGTTTTATCCCAATCGCAACAGACTTCAGAAGAGAAAGTAATAGTAAGTTGCAGCCTGGCCCACACTGGCTCAGTTTGCTGTTCTACCCAGCCTCCTCCATCTTCCACTCTGTACAAACATTTATTCCTCTAAAATAAGTGTACTCACAGTTCCCTTGTTTGTTTGTTTTTTTTTAATCTTTTAACACAGAAAAGATCCACATCCCAGTTTTTTTGAATAGTATTGTTGGGGCCACCTTTCAGCCAAATCCCTCAGGCCCTTATAGCAGCAACCTGAGTTGCAGAGTCTTCCTGCCTCTGGCGAGTGCACGCATTTGGTTGGTACATCTCCTCAGTGTTCTTGGTAGGGCTCTGTCTCTGATAAGGCATAATTCAGCCACAGTTCTGTCACTCTACTTTGTAACATTTGCCTAGATTGAATTAGCATCTCTGCAGGTGGTCTGTCTTCAGCAACACTGTAATGAAATGGAAAGGGGCTGAAAGCAACCAAGCGCACTAATAATTTTTCAAGGGAACCTGCTAGGCCAAAGTGCTCTCTCTGAATAGTAGAGCTCACTCAAAAAATCTCAGTCACAAAAGCATTTATTTTTCTACATCAAAATCTTTCACCCTACTGTTTGATGAACTACTGGTAGCAATCTCTGTGTGTTCAGACTAGTTCTTCTATCCAGTGCATAAGTAATGAACAATTGAACTATCATCAAGATCAGGGAAAAAAAATTGGGGTGTCTCACTGCCCTACCATGTAGGCAGTGTAGGATTTTAATCTTTTTTCCATCATCTTGTACCAATCTCATTAAGCTATTGAAAACATCTAAGCTATCATAAACACCTGACTCTATCTAAGAATGACTTCCTGCCACTCAGCAAAAGAGAAGAAAAAAGTTATTTTACAGCCCTTGAAGCAGTTTAAAGTGAATTTAAAATTCAGAATGCTACTTTTTAAGTTTAAAGATACGTTATGGCAGAAAATGAAAATCCTTAGTCTTAATAATAAACAGTATAACTTAACTTTGAATAAAAGTTTCATAGGGGACAGGTCAATGAGTCTTCCTCTGGGTGAAGTATGACCTATAATCCAGAAGATGACTGGGTGATTTACACATTCAGTATTCTATTTTTCTCTCCATTGAATATGTTACTCTGTGGTAAATTTATTTTAAAGCCCTGAAGAAGAAATTATTAGGTTTTTTGTGAGTATCTGTTACCTTAAACACTGAATTATCTGAAATCTTCACAAATATGATTTTTTATAGAAACCTTTGCAACAATTTGTCATCTACATTTTACAGAAACTGCCAAAAGTAGAGAGGATATAAAGAGCTTGTTTATGTTTCCTGAACAGAGACATTTAGAGGAATCCAAGGCATCCACATTAAGATAAAAGACCCAACATATGCTTATCTGGACCTGTGGTTTTACATATGGACAACTGAAACTCATCTCCAAATGTCCTTTAATGTGAGCTGCCAATCTGAAAAATACCTATGATCCATTTTTTTACAGAGCAGTTTAAATCATATTAGCGCTTAATTTGTGCACATCACAGCTTCTCTTGGTGCTGGTTACAGGTGTGAGTACCAAGAGCCAGGTCCTTGAGGTTTCCAAGTGGACATCCAAAAGTGGTCACCCATGAGCATGCTGGTCTCTGAGCTAGACCGTAGCTGCTTCTTTGACACCAGCAGACTAAAGGACATGCTTCTTAGGACTTTGCTTAAGAGTCACCCAAACCCAGAAATGCCTGAGGTCTGCACGCTGGGCTTTGTGAGGCTGATTGAGGAACAGCTCGACTGAGTCACTGCCTGGCAGCTCAGCTCCTCCTGAGCCACATGCCTAAGTGCTGCCACTATGTGAGGACTGCTCTTGCCCAGTTTACAGAGGCATATTTTTTAGGTCAGAAAAATAGGAATACGTGTGCACAGTAAGCATACAAAAAGATAGTATCTTCTAGATATTAGGCTAAGGTGCTTTCTGGTATGAGTGTGCTGTGTCTCATCAGCTGAAACAACCAGCCTTTCCATGTCATCATTAGTACAGGAGTAATTAAACAATGGGAGAGTGTGTGTGTTCACATAAGCATGATTTAAGACATCTCTAATTCTTTAAAAAGGATAGTGTATTTAAGCTGACTGTGTATCTTCATCGTGTGTTTTCTGTGCATCAAATTACCACATGAGAAGTGTGTGCATGGGGGAAAAAGCCTTTTTCAGTCATCCAGTGAAAGACCCTATCACTTTTCACTTTCCATTTTAAAGGGAAGATCTTAGGGGTGTCTTCCAAAAGGGCCTCAAGGCTGTGAAACCCAGAGGAGATCCTTAAAGATACTTCTTCACAGTTTGAAAGAAAATGTCCATTTTGTAAAAAGTAAGGAACACACCCATCCTTAATAGCTCCCATTGGCTGCCTGCTCAGTGTGCTGCCTTTTTATAGCTTTCCTTTAGAGTTTTGTTTCTCTCCTTGTATAGGGAAGTGGGTGCATGTGTAAAAGATGCTGTGAAGCCCTGTATTGGAGGCAGGATGATGAAATGTTATGTGGTATGAAATGATATTGTGATCTTTAAATTCCACCTGTAAATTTAGCTGACGATGGCATATTTTCCTTTCTGAGGCCCAAGGAGGACTATTAAACACCTGAGTGAGCTGCAGAGTAATACATACTGTAATACAGTCCAATCATTAGGTAGTATGTGTGCCCAAGCATCTTTATTTAGGTTGCACAATCATATGCACTCTCAGACATACTTACTTTGGCTTACCTAAAAAATCTGAAATAATGTTTCACTAAAGATGTTTTTACAAAAGTCAAATAATTGATGAGGAGTATGAGACACTAAACATACCCTCTTATTCAAGAGAGTGGAGACGGTTATTTCACAGACTTCACACTTGCCTCTGATTATTGATAAACATACACATGGTGCAGGGTTTAGGACATTTTTAAAAGGTCCAATTTTATGCTTTAATTAAAACCTTTACTGAAAGATTTGTCTGTTCTACAGAAGCTGAACAAATTTGCACAAATGACAGTAAAGATTGATGTACTATCCCTATCACCGTAAACTATAGAATGTTGAAGTCCCAGGGAGTAAGGACAAGTAGGGCTTGGGGCCACGGGATACATGCTGTATCATGTAGAGCACAGGCTGCTTCAGATGCTGCTGCTGAAGAAAGGATGAGGCACGAACAGTTGCAGTCTGTGCACGTACAGCTTGCATGTTATGCTTGTGTAACTCTCATTGCAAGATTGCAACTAATCATCTGGCCTCATTACAAATGTTTCCTTAATTCAAGATGTAGCCATTTTGTAGAGGGAGATGTCAAATTTCACCTCCAGGGTTCTCTCTCAGGGTTGCAACCTGTGTTTAATCAGTAATCATTTTGAGGCTGTCAGTTCTGTGCTCCCTGGATGTCATTTCTGTATTCAATTTTTTATTTTTTATGCTCAAACTCCCTATGGCATCATTTAAAATTTTTTTTCCAGTAGTTTTTTTTATGTTTCTTGACTGCATCTCTCAGGCTTCTAGGTCTCTGACAGAGAAACTAACAGCTGAATGGCAAATGACATCCAGGGCAGTGTGCATGTGTAAAGAAAGCATGAGGAGGACTGATAATGCTTGATACAAAGGGATTTTTCTTTGCAGAATGGTAGGACACAATGCACGTATCTTCCTCTGAGAGATGTGTGCTTCAGAGAGTTATTTTAATGCTAGCATAAATGTTTGTATAACTAAAACCTTACATTTTCTTTTCAATAGTAGCAGTTTACTCTAAAATGGAAACCTGCTTTCCAGCATGCCAGTTTCTTTGTACTGAAGCTCTTAAAGGACAAACTGCAGCAGCAATTGCTTTCATGCTAATGATTGCTACAAGGAAGGACTTAATTTTGTGATTCATAAATATCATTAAACTCTAATTTATAAACATGATCCTTTCAAGATATAAAGTACCCAATCAGTCCAAAGCAATTAGAATTTCTACGTTGTTGTGTTTTTAGTATAAATTCATTATGTCTGTCTGCACATTCTCAATCTTATGGTTGCCATTAGACTGTATTAATGAGAACATGACACTGGGCCAATCTTAGCAACAGCAGCTGTACCAACAAAATGCTCTCCTGAGGAATATTGATTTCCCTCCTTGGATGTACTTAAACAAAGGCTGGCATTGCAGACATCTTAACCTGTGTGTGTTTTAGTCTTCTCAACATTGCTACATCATTGCCTTTTATTTATGAGAGAGAAGTATTCTGTACTTTGACAGACATGGCCTTAATAGTTTACTTGACAATAGCTAACACATGCAGATAAGCAGGATTAAACAGTTTTCAAAAAAATGTTTTTTTCTAAACAGACTATTTCAACAATGAAATTTTTGACATTAAAAAAATAAAACAAAATATGAAGCAATGATGGGGAAGAAAGAAGAGCACAGAACACAGAATATTACTGAACTCCTTGTAGTGGAAATTGGTCCTTTTCTCATTAAAAATGTGTGGCATTTCTGTAAAAGCTTCAGAGAGGAGACTGAAATGGCTGCTTGGGATTCTTGGTGCTTGCTGCAGGGACACTCTGTCAATTGTGCCTATGTTTAAAGATTGCTGAAGTGCTGGGCAAATACAGCGGAGCAAAAATTTGTAACTCTTCTTGAAAATGCAGTCCATGCATTTCTCTTCCTGGCATTTGTAACACTCCTTCCTCTGTGCTCAATGTAAGTATGTACGGGTTTTTTTGATAACAATGTCATGAGACTGAAAAGTGCCCTGAGTGTCAGTGTGAATTAAATATCTGCTCTTCATAAGCTGGGCTTATGAGCTGATGATGTGATGTACATTCAGCTTGATGTGCTTTTGCATAGGTATTAAAAGGTAAAGATCTGTAAGCGAAATGACTCAACGAACGAAAAGCAGTTCTGGAGATGTTCTGAAGGGGGAGCATCATCAGAGTACAGTCTCTTAGGTGTGCCCATTCTGATAGCTGTTTATTAAAACTTAAGAAAAAGTACCTCTTGCTGAAGTAAAAGAGAACTAAAGTTCAAACCCATAATTAAAATAGGTAGCAAAGATTAGACCAAGAAGTAGCTGCCAAAACAAACAGCTAGAGTGATAACCTTGGGCTACTTTTCACAGCTGCAGTAGGGACATTCTTATTGCATTTCATATGCTGAATTGCTGTTGTCCAAAGAGGCCCACTTGAGCTCTCTGGCAGCAGGTTAAATATGGTCAGCAGGAAGACCACTGCTAGAGGAAGGGCATGAAGATAGCTGTGGCATCTGCTAAATGCACTGGTGGACAGAATGGAGATGGAGAGGACAATGTGCAGGACAAACGTCTTTCCTGCTGGGTGAAGTATCATGCTCAGCACTTCAGCACAGGTAGCACAGATTCAAAGGAGGAACTCAAGTGATGGAAGATCACTGTTAGGCTCATGGTAGATGCTATTCATTTTATGTCTGCTTTTTATTTTGTAAAAGAATGCTTGTTCTAACCGGATGCTGTGGTTAATTGTTGGAGAGGGAGACTGAGGGTTTCTTGCCCTGGTGGCTGCATGCTGGGTCACATGAAGCCTTCTGGAGGAAAGGGGAGACTGACCCTTCAAAGGGAGCAACTGTGCATAGCTGAGGGACACCCTTGCTGAGAGTGAAGTAGGACAGGCAGAGCATGTGAAAGACAATGAAGAACCATGAGCCTGCAGCAAAGCAGACAGTGGAAGACAGCTGGGAAAAACAGGGAGAAGAAAAAGCCAAGCCCCAGGGGTCATGTGATTTTTTTTCCCCCAAGAAACCCAGAGGAGATTGGGCAAACTTCAGTACTGTGCAAATCTCAGCCTCCTCCAAAAAGCAACTGAGTTACTGAACTAAGATCAGGCCTGGAGCCAGAGGATCTCACTACAAGGACACAGTGGACTCTTTTATAAAACATTTTTATTTATAATCTGCCTCATTCTGAGCTTTCTCTGTTTTAAAAAGTTTATTCTTACTCATGTTGTGATGCAGCCTGACTCTAAAGCTCGCAAGCACAGCATGGCTCTGAGGGCACTTGCTCTGAGAAATAGGCGCTGACAGACCCACCTCAGGGTACTGGCAAACTTGGGGTCCCTTCACAGCTGTGCAATTCCTAGTGACATCCCGATAGGCTGGCTCCTGCGTCATAATGAGCAGGATACCAGATGAGGAAAGAAAACATTCATTTTATTCAGGTTCTATGTGCATGTTACTTACTGACTGTTCCTAACTCAGGCAAATGATTACTTAGATTTGATATGAAACTTGATAGCATTTTATTTTTCTTCATGTGTCTCCTCCCTAAATTTCTTCTGCATAACTTTCTCACTCTCCTATCAGTACATGATAGCTATATCTATTTAAAATATAAGTTTGGGTTTAGATTTTAAATAGTTGCCTTTTAGGGATTATTTGAATCTAGGCTTCTTTTTACTTTCTGTTATTTCACTCAATATCTGGGCCAAGGTTTGTTGATGCCACTGTGCTTTCATTTAGGACACAGAAGTTTATTATTTATATGATGATTATACAGATTTTAAAATTAAGTAATAAAATACTGGCTCTGACATTAGATATTGAGTTGTCTTACCAGTGAGATGAGTCTTTACAAATCAGCCCTCTAAAGATAAGAGGTATACCTGTGTAATCCGAAGTAGTTACTACACCTTTTCAAGGACATCCATATAACAACAGAGTGGGAACATTACCTGAAATACATTCTACTTTTCAGCCATGACAAAATTTTTGATTAATCAATTTCTGTACCTGTAATCTGTACTCTTTGAGAAATCAATACTTTTCATTAAAGAGAAGTCATTAATTCCTTTTATATAGAAACCTTCTAAAATATGTCACAGAGTTTTACTTGAAGAAAATAAAAATGTGTCATTGCATCCCTTTAGATCTCTGTGAAACTAGTTTGCAAGTACCATGATGGACTTTTCAGGCAATGCTGAGAGCTAACATTGTTAGTCATCACTGTTAGTAATTGTGTCTATTCCAGCTTTTACCTTATCCAGCATTTTAATCATACAGTAAAATAATAGAATCATAGAATGTATTGGGCTGGAAGGGACCTCTAAAGGCCATCTAGTCCAACCCCCCTACAATAAGCAGGGACATCTCTAAGTAGGTCAGGTTGCTCAGAGCCCCATCAAGCCTGACCTTGAATGTCCCCAGGGATGGGGCCTCCACCACCTCCCTGGACAACCTGTTCCAGTGTTCAACCACCCTCATATTAAAGAACTTGTTCCTAATGTCTAACCTAAATGTACCCTTTTCTAGCTTGAAACCATTACTCCTTGTCCCATTGCTACAAACCCTTGAGAACAGATCTCCCCCCACCTTCTTGTAGGCCCCTTTCAGGTATTGGAAAGTTTCTAGAAGGTCCCTCCAGAGCCTTCTCTTCTCCAGGCTGGACAACCCAAACTCTCTCAGCCTGTCTTCATAGGAAAGGTGCTCCATTC
>VZZY01012618.1:85939-158716 GCA_013400335.1 Eurystomus gularis | reverse complement strand
ACGCAGTACTCCAGGTGAGGTCTCACCAGGGCAGAGTAGAAGAGCAGAATCATCTCTCTTGATCTACTGGCCACATTTCTTTTGATGCAGCCCAGGATGTGATTGGCCTTCTGGGCTGCCATTGCGCATTGGTGGCTCATGTCCAGCTTTTCATCTACTAGTACTCCCAAGTCTTTTTCCACAGGGCTGTTCTCTACCATGTCCTCTCCCAGCCTTTATTGATAACACTGTTTGCCCCAGCCCATGTGCAGCACCCTGCACTTGGCCTTGTGGAACCTCATGAGGTTCATCTGGTCCCACCTCTCCAGTCTGTCTAGGTCCCTCTGGATGGCATCCCATCCCTCTGGCATATCAGCTGCACCACCAAGCCTGGTGTCGTCATACCTGTAGAAGCCCTTCTTGTTTTTCTTTGCATCCCTTGCCAAGTTCAGCTCCAGCTGCACCTTGGCCTTCCTGATCTTGTCTCTACACAACCAGGCAACATGCCTGTACTCTTCCCAGGATACCTGTCCCTGCTTCCACTGCCTGTGCAGTTCCATCTTTCCTTTTAGTTTGACCAGCAGGTCTCGACTCAGACATGCTGGTCTCTTTACTTTCTTGCCCAATTTCTTACACATGAGGATTGAGAGATCTTGTGCTCTATGGAAAGCCTCCTTAAACATCTGTCAGCTCTGCCTCGCTCCCTTGTACCTGAGGAACATTATACTGAAGAAAAGTATTGTGATATTGTTATTTCATTAGAGTACTTTAGCATTTTGTTTAGTAGGGTGTTTTTATTAGAGTACATTAGAGAATTCTGGAGCAAGATTTGGATGTTTCTACACAAAAAAAGCATGAACTCAGCAGTAACTCATTTTACTTTGGCAAAATGTGAATTTGATCTTATGAAAATGTGAAAGGGTTGTCTGTTCTGGAGACTATTTATATACATAATCAACTCTCTGTATCACTCTACAGTCAGTTAATTTTTTCTCTTTCTTTTCCTAATCCTTCCTTGTTCTCCATTCAAATATAACCGATCTGCCCATGTATAATCTCAGTTCTGTAGGCTGCTAAACCACTTAAAACTGCATACATCTATAAATACTTATTTCTATTTCTGTGCTTAGGAGTTGCCATACTGGACCAGTTATGTGTGAATGGCCCATTTTAGGTAGCTACCACCATTAGATACTTGAGAAGATAGGAATCTCTCAGCATACAGGCAGAGTATAGGTCATCTGCCCCTCCCCTCCCTATTAAAATTTGTCAGGCCCTTACTAGTCGTTAAAAAAGAAGGTAAGTCCAGAAGCAAAATCTAAAGAATTTTTCCACCATTCACATATACTTATTTAGTAATGTGTGTATATATATATACACATCTTAAGAGTCTGAAATCACATGAGATATGCTACTCAAGTTCCTTCCCCTTTTGCAAAATATATATACTATGTTTCTAGTATATATTGTCAAAACTATAGACTGGCACATGGAATTCTTGCATATTTTTAGACCTGTAATAACAGCAGTTATTTTGTTTTCCACAGGAAAATGGCATTGATCCTCTTCAAATAAAGCTTAAAGCTTTCTTTTCAGGTCTGAAAAATCAGTATATTGGGATGTTCTTCCTCTTCTCTGTCAAACAGATTCTCACCTCTAGTTATAAGTCATCTGTCATAAACACCATTCCATGGAGAATGAAAATAAAGACATCTATGTGTACCTCTGGACAAGAGAAATATTTGTATCTGGGGTTAGTGAAACATATTTTCATACATTTTCTACTACTGATCTATCTATAGCTAATCTGGCTTTGTCTGCAATTCCTTGCAGTTTCTATATTAATAGTATTTTTTAATAAAGATTTAGCTGCAGAGAGAGGGAAGGGGTGATATTCAGAGTGAATGGTGTTGACTGTCTGTGGGAGAGACTGGGTGTACTTTTGGGGAGAGCATTTCAGATGGTAGGGTGGAAGGAGCGAGAATTGAGCCAGGGATTTACCCTGCAGCAATAAAAAAGAAGATGCAGACAGATGTATGTAAAAGATTTGGCCATGTCAGAAAATCACAGCCATGTTTCTGATAACAAAAATATCTCTGACAAGTCAGTGACTTCCTATCTCCCCTGATTTGTAGACCATTGGATATTTTCTGATAACTTGGGCTTTTTTTTTGGTGGGTTTTTTTTTGTGTGTGTGTGTTTGTTTTGGTTTGTGGTTTTTTTTGTTTTGTTTTGTTTTTTCTACCTTTTAAAACATCAGAAACATAGATTGCTGTTTAGCATCTGTAACTTTCATTTGGTAAGTCATGTTTCATGATTTATTTCAGTCATCCTTGGATGCCAAGAGTGCAGATTAGAAAACTATTGTAGAAACAGAATGCTAGGCCTGATCTGACTCTTTGATCCATGCAATTACATTTCTTATTTTAGGGATTTCCTGTAGAGGTGATTGAGGTCTTGACAGAAATATCTATGTGCAAAAGAAGGCTGAGATTGTGGACTTAGGGTTGTAGCTCCTAAGGAATAAATTGGTGGCAAATTATCTCATTATTCTTCATATTAAAAATATTAAGAATAGTCTTGCTCAGTTGATAGATCTAAGATCTAACTCATGATTGTTTTTTAAAGCATTTCTTTGTGGTTTGGATTGGCGCATTGAAAGCAATATGACTGAAAAATTCTGTATTGATACAAGTATATTTACAGTACATACGTGTAAAATTGCACTTTCCCATGTAAGATTCAAGGATAGAAAAACATTTATTCTGAATATTGGACCAATGGGTTTCAAAGAATGAATAAAATAGTTCCTGTACATAATTGGCTATTGGCCTTGTGTATGGCCTTAAGGCCTATGACTATCTATATAAAGAAAAAATATTTAAGTATTAAGATTTATTAATAGATTACATGCTATTTTTCATGGCCAAAAGGGATTGATCTCTGCATAGGCAGACCATTTAGTTGTACAAAGTTGCTCCTGCATTGATCTGAAGATGATCAGCTATATTTTTTTTTTCTCAGAAAGACAAACAGTGTTAAATTGAAGACGTTCTCCTCATTGGTCTTTTTTTAACAGTTGATTGCTGTAAAAATGTACAACTACATACAACTAACTTCTGATTTAAATTTATCCTGCTTTTGATTTTTCAGATTCAAAAGCTTCTTAGCTTGTGTTTTCTTGTTATTAACATTTATCCACTGTAGTTCTGTTGCTTATCAAACTTTATGAAGAAAGTATTTTTAAAGACTTAATTTCTAAGGTTATTTTAATATTTCTGACTCCTAAATGCAAAGCAGAAGAGTGATTTAGTTGGTTGTGATTTGGTCATTGAAGTGCTAGGGCCAGAGTTGTGGGTTCTGAGTTGGAGTTGACCTATGAATGAGTCACAACCCAGCAGAATGTTTTGGTTTTCCTATTGGCTCCGTGTTCCAGAGGCAGAACCTGGCCCACCTGTGTCTCTCTGGCTCTGCCCTCACCCAGGTGGTTGTGTTTGGGGTGGTGGGCAAGGCCAGGACTACATCAACCAGGAGCTGATGAGTTGGAGGAGCTTCCTGTTGGGTGGAGTTTCTGTTGGGGCTGGTTGCATCTTGTTGAGCTCTCTCAGTGGTGTCCTTCCATGTGAAGGGCCACTGAGGGAGTCATGTCTGTCGTGTCTGGCAGGAGATGCTAGCACTACAGTGGGCAGCAGAGGAACTGGACCCACAGGAACCTATGGCAGAACTGTCTGAAAGAAGACTTATGAGGGGATGTTGCTGAGTTCAGTGTTGGCCTGTGTGATCAGGCAACTGATGGCAGCATAAAATGGTGATGGCTGAATCGGCACAATAGTCATACTCCAGGGAGATGCATATACTGAAGTAGGTGGTCATTATTGTAAATGTGAATCTGTTCATTATTGATTTATGTCTCACACAACATTTTGATATTTCAATATTACAATTTTTTTAAACTTTAAGTTATTTCTTCTCCTCTTTGTTTTTGTTTCTTGTTTCATCTTCTTTGTCCTTTTGGTTTATTACTTAAACATTTTTGTGTTTTTCAGTGTCTTAAGTTCTTTGTTATCTTTCTGTCTTTCCATAGTCTCTTCCTTCTTCATTTTCCCCAGCTTTATGCAGTGTATTATGTCCTTCATTCTCCTCCATTTGCTTGTCTTATTTTTCAGTCTTCCTTACTGAACTACCTTTTCTCTCAGCCAACTCTTGCTTTCCTACCTCTTTCTGATTATTGCTTGAGAGAGCCTGCCATGACCATTTAATACTCCTGGTAATTGACTATGGCATCACTGACGCCAAACTACCACATGTGAGAGAGATTCAAGCAAGGCTAAGAGTGTCAGCTGTTATTTTCCTCATCATCCTACCTGCTTTGCAAAATTGCCTTTTATTTTGTTTGTTCCAAAATCTTGGTCTAAACTGTAACCCTGGCACTTGCAATACACTGTCTTGAAGTAATGCATGTCTTCTTTGCTTTTATTTCTAAAGGGAAAGAGGAGCTACAACTGAGAAGGCTCCAATTTCTATCACTATCCTTTTTTTTTTAAGGAGATGATGCTGAGAATTGCTCAAGAGCTGGGAGTCATGTCTCTTGGCTGCTATTGCTCATTGGGACTCAACCAAGGAATTTGAGATAGCTATTGTGTTCGTGCATCTGCTGTGTACTCTTGAAGAGATGGTTCAAATAGACTATACACATGCCTATAGACTATTGCTAGTATTTGACATGCTTAAACTTGCATTCTAGAAGATAAATTTGTCCTCCAAAAATGACCTGGCAAGGATATTAAAAGTAAAATAGTGTGCCCTTTTTTCTTGGATAATAAATCTTCCAGGATTGTTTTGCTGTTTATTTTAATACTTAGGGAGGCCTCACTGAGTTTTATACAAACAGATTATAAATAAACAAGGTGGGATTGCTGTTGCTCATGGCATGAGCATCTGGTTTTTTTGTATCTATTGAGTCGATCTATTGTTTATGATTTTTGGGAAACTGTCAGTTCATTTTTCTTCTGTAGTCCTGAAAGATTTTTTTTTTATTATAGAAATATGAACATTACAATTAATGCTGAAAATATGTTCTTGACTAGGCACATTTCATTTTTCTCTTGGTTGACACATTCATGCAAAGAGAGAGCATATAATTCATCCCAGATTACAAATAAGTAGTAGTTGAGGTAAAATCTTGTAAGGTATCCAGATACAGAAGTTTTCATTACAACTTACTGGGGTATTTCTGACTAAACTGACGTATCTGTAGAAATATGTTCCTGTGGTTGTCCTAATAGCTGTAAAGTTTGTTGCAGACAAACAGTGCAGATATGTATAGGCTCGTTGCTGGAATTTGGTTGGTAACTGATTTCAGTTCTAAGAAAACTATCTTTTTCTGTAGTTACTTAAGGAGTGGAATTGAACTAAGTAATGACTCCCTTTAATCTTTTATCTATATGGATAATCGGTTTTGGGGTGGTTGTTTTGTTTTTTTCTCATTGATTTCCTGTAAAGTTTTTCCTGAATCTTCCTGCTATTTTCTGCCACAGAGGCATTTGGTGCTTCTCTGGAAAGTCTGGAGTAGAAAGAAGCCAATGCTAAATGTTCCAAAGCAATATGAGATGATAACAAGGCTAAGAGCTGAGTCCTGCATGTGGGCCACAACAAACCCATGCAATGTTACAGGCTTGGGCAAGTGTGGCTGGAAAGCTGTCTGACAGAAAGGGAAATGGGGGTACTGATCAACAACTAGCTGAATATAAGCCAGCAGTGTGCCCAGGTGGCCAAGAATGCCAATGGCATCCTGGCTTGTACCAGAAATAGTGTGGCCAGCAGGACTAGGGAAGTGGTCACCACCCTGTACTCCATACTGGCGAGGCCACACCTTGAGCACTGCATTCCGTTTCAGTCATCTCAGTACAGGAAAGACATTGTGTTACTGGAGAGGGTCCAGAGAACAAGTCTTATGAGAAGCAGCTGAGGGAGCCGGGGCTGTTTAATCTGAAGAAAAAAAGGCTCAGTGGAGACCTTTATCACTCTTTACAACTACCTTAAAGGAGGTTTTGAGGCGTGTGCTGGTCTCTTCTTCTAGGTAACAAGTGATAGGACAAGAGGGAATGGCCTCAGGTTGTACCAGGCGATGTTTAGTTTGGATGTCAGGAAACATTGTTTTTCACTGAAAGGGTTATCAAACACTGGACCAGGCTGCCCTGGGAAGTGGTTGAATCATCATCCCTGGATGTGTTTGTGTTGATGTGGTGCTCAGGGACGTGTTTCAGCAGCGCACTTGGTAGTGCAAGTTTATTGTTGGACTTGATGATCTCAGGTCTTTTCCAACCTAAATGATTCTGTGACAATATTGAATAAATCAACTCCTGACATACTCTGAATGTTACAAATGTTACCTCCCTTCCTAACTTCACACATCATGAAAGGATACTGTTCTATGGCCTAATTTTGACTCTTTGGGTGGGTGAACTAAACAGACAAAACCAAGATCTTTTGTTTTGAAAACAATGAAACAAAATATTTTCAGACATTTTGGAGGATAAAATCTTGTTAAAATTTGACTCTTCTTAATTGATCTACAATTTGACTGCACTGATATATGCATTACCCTTCACCCTTTTCTCATATGACATCATTCAACTACAGAGAGGAGAAGCTTGAAAAAATTACAAATTAAATTCAAAAGGATCTTGGAGCAAATTTAGAGATATACATAATATGAGACAAGGGTATTTAGGAATGCTGTGAGGTATTTATAAGTGTAACTGAATCCTTGGGTGAAATCTGTATGTAAACTATATTTTTTAAAGAATTTTTTCCTGATGTTAAGTTGGAACATCCTGTGTTCTACTTTGTGCCTGCTGCCCATTCTTCTATCACTGGGCACCACTGAAAAGAAACTAGTGACATCCTCTTGACACCTTCCCTTTAGATATTTATAAGCATTGATAAGATCCCCTCGCAGTCTGCTCTCCTTCAGGCTAAGCAGACCCAGGGCTCTCAGCCTTTCCTCCTAAGAGAGATGTTCCATTCCCTTAATCATCTGAGCAATATTGTTCCATCAGTTTAAGAGAACTCCTCAAGATGAGCACTAAAATAAATGTCACCACTAGTGATGTGTCTTTTGTTTACAAAATAGTGCTTATATTTAAAAATGTGTGCTGCAAAGGCAGTTGTAGTTGCCAGCCAGTAGTAACTTTTCTACTAATCTTTCTTTCCTTTCTCTTCTCTGGTTAATATGGTAGTGTTGCTTTGGTTTTTGTCAGTATTTTTTTATCATTAATAGTTACCTAGGTTTTGCAGGATTTGTTTCTTGCCTGTACCTCATCTGTACCTGCATATACCAGTACTGTTGCTGAATAGTAGAGCTCAGTAAAATGGAGGAAAACCATGCTGGATTTTCTTCTGATGGTTACTTCACCATTAAGGGCCAAGTATGAAGTGCTTACTGCTATCTTCAAGTTTAAGTTGATTTGGAATTTTAGTAAATAGTCTTAAGAAACAGGCTCATTGATCTAGGCTGTTAAACTTGCTTTGGAACTTATGGAAGCTCATGGTTAATGGTGGGGTTTCTCTCTTTCAAAACAATTTTGGAAGTCACATTGATTTTAAATAAAAGAAAAATAGCCCCAGGCATCCACACCCATATGTGTGCCTGCCAGTTAGCTGTCAGTAGGTGACCTCTTGCTTACAGTGATTACTGGTCATATTCTTAAGCATGCCTGAAGTATGTTTTGACACTCAATTATTTGATTCTGCATGCAGCTTTTTGCCTACATGTACCTGCTCACTGTTGAAATTGTTTAAAAAAAAAAAAAAGAAATATATACACATACATATGAGAAATGTATTGAGCAGTGGTGGACACCAGATCCTTGAATGCCTTTGCTTGCTAATTTAGTAATAATAAACAAATACTTTTAATAGGTGTGTCATTTAAAAGATGTAGCTATCTGTTAACTGACTGTTGTATTACCATTATTTTAAAGTATTTGCTACCTATCTGCGTATGCCTGTGCACTTTATGCAGGAGTTGTTGGTGAAATAAAATTTGGTTGGCAAGACTGGCTGCATGAGAACAATCCCTTTAGATCTGAAATTTTATGATATTTTCCTCCTGACCTTCAACTGAGGTCAATCAGATCTCTAACACTGACTGTTTTCCAATTATACCAGCCTCTGCTAAGATATTTGGGATAAAAGGCTACCGTATTCTTGGGCTCAAAGGACACATGCTAATTTGGTGTAGAGGAATTAAAACTTAAATAGGAATACAAAGATCTTTAGACTGGAATGGACAAGCCCTAGAGGCAAATGAGAAGGCATGATTGCTAAAATTGTGGTATTCGCTTAACTAAAAGGAATTTCCATTTATATTTATCTGAATGCTTGTGCTGTATTTTATGGTATTATAAAGCCACTTATAAAAGGCTGCTGCTAAACTAAAAATTCTCTGTTAAAATG
Organism: Eurystomus gularis; assembly: GCA_013400335.1. NCBI lineage: Eukaryota > Metazoa > Chordata > Aves > Coraciiformes > Coraciidae > Eurystomus > Eurystomus gularis. The sequence goes on along the minus strand of VZZY01012618.1, from coordinate 150,277 downwards.
ACTAGGAAGCAACATTTCTGTGATGAAATGTGTGCTAAAAATATTGACAAGGTTAAATCCACACCATTCTTTTTGAGTGCTCAGCCTTCATCTTTGAATTTAACATATGTTGGAGAAAATGAAAGGCAAATGATACTGTGAGAAATGTTTTCTAAATGTGTATCACTCAAAAAAGAAAGCCCAACAAATCTCTTCTGTTGAAGTAGTTCTTGCTTTATCAACTTTGAAACAATGCTTGGCATAAATGTCAGCAAAGAAATAGTGTTTACAGGCTCAGCCCTATAACAGTGAACTTTAGTGATAAACTTCAGAATTTTCAGGTACTTCATGAAGTTACACATCTCTTTTTTTTTTTTGATGCTTAAATTTTGTAAAAGTGCACCAATGAAGTGTAAGAAATGGTAATTTTTTTCTCCAATTTCCAGTACTTTCTCTTTTCCATTAATCAGATTTTTAAGCACGCTTTTTGATATTCTTGTTTTTCTTTTGTAGTCCCTTCCAAAGATAAAAAATGTATAGGTCTACTTCTATAAGGTTCAATTCAAAATCCATACCAATTAAGTGCCTTTTTTTTGTGCAGCTTAGCTTCCTTCCTCCTTTTATTGATTTACAAGCTGGCAGTGTTAAATATTCTCAAAAAAAAAAAAAAGCTACATGTTTTAGTAATATTTTTCCCAGTGTGCTCCCTTTTGCAGTTCTTAGTAGATAGTTTTTTGTTTCCTGCTCCAAGCCACTGTGGGCTGTTAACATTTGCTATGTTTACTTTAGAGATGGCTATAATTCAAAGTAGGATAAGGTGTTTAATCGCTGTGTTATCAGTAAAAGCTTGTAAAATACTTTTAGGTACATTTTTTTGAAAACCATTAGGCAAATGTCCTACCAAATATTTAAGTGCAGGCATTTTTAAGCCTTTTTAGAGGTGAGCCCACAAGAATGTGAATTATGCACTTCAAAAAGCCAATATGTAATACACAGGAATAAAATGAGAGCTTCTGTCTGAAGTTTAACAACGTTAAACCTGTTAAAGTAACAAGACAATTTAGGGGAACCTTGCTAGGTTGCTTTCTTAAGAGAAGTTGAGGATGGTAGCCAGATAAATTCCTTGCGAAATTAATTTGGACAGAAGAGCACTCAGAAAAGTGTTTATACAGAAGAATGGAGGGCAATAGCCTCAGAGTGTATGGAGATGACCCAGAGCTGTGAGGAAGAGAGGTAAACAGTTAATCTAGATCAGCTCATAGCTGAGGAGGACAAGCCTTCTGGTTTTGTCAGCCCCTAAAATTCATCTGAATCAACCGGTGAGCCAATGAAGACTCTATTTTCTCTGGGTTAATTAGCATTTGTTTAGGCCTTCCCATGTGGTCCAGTGACTGAACAATGGATTCTTTTGTTCTAGCTCTCCTTTTTCACGAAACAGACTAAATTACTTCTCCCAGTTAGCCAACATGCCATTTAGTTTTAGAGAAGTTTTCAACTGTCCATAGATTAAGGATAGTCTTGCTGGCAGATACCAACCACTTCGGCATAAGAATGCTGAAACTGGAATATATTATAGCTGAAACTGTGAGATTTGTGAATGTTGGTTATATGGTGTTCAGTCTCCCGTGTCTGAAGTTTTTAATAGCCAGAGCATTAGGGGGATTGGGTTTACTTTTGTCTGTCTGAAAATATGGCTTCATGAAAAACTTTGCCAAGACTTCTTCTTGAGTTCTACATGTGTGAATAAGGATTAAAAGTGTTGCTGTTGTGCGTAAAGAACTAGATTTTAATATTTGTCGTAGTGCAGCCATAAACTCCATGTATTAATGTTTGTTTATTAGCAGAGCATCAAAAGAATGCTGTGTCTAGAAGCACAGTTTCATTTTTCAATTTTAAAAATGAAGAAGAGGCAGTGCTCCTAGGGTCAGAATTCCTGGGGTGTGTGCTCTGATATACTCTATCATAATTTCTCTTCAAAATGGCTTGAGAAGGCTGGTGAACAGTTCCTATCCTCTGGTTTCCTAAAATTGCTTTTATAGTGTGACAGCAGTGAAAGAAACGGATCAGACAACTGAAGTTCTGAAGAAAGGGTGGTAATATTTTACACTTTCTTGCCTTTGAAAAAGGTCTTAACATGACTAGGATAATTAGAACCATTTTGATCTTATGAGTAATTGGAATATAAGCCGCGTTTAGGGTTTTCATGTTTTTATTACATTTTTTCCACAAGTATTAAAATAAGGAAGTATTAGACAACTGTATATTTGAAAGTAATGTCTTTAATAACAATAGAGTCTCTCTCTTTAACAACAAAAAATGTACATAGGTCCAGTGTTATCTTTAAAGGTACACATCAGACCTGAAAAGAAAAGTAAAATCCTTATTCACAACAGCAATTCTGCTTGTTTACCAGTAAAGCTGAAAATAAGTAGAAAGTCAGGATTTGATTGGAATGATCATTATTTTGAAGCACTTACCTCAAACTCATGTTAAAATGCTACCAAGAGGCAAGAAGAGTGTGATAGCACTGTTTCTATTGTAAATTAGTAACCAGCCTGCAGCTGTGTAGCTCATTAAAATCTGTGTCATTTAGGGATATTTTGAAAACACAGAGGTCCATTAAAAAGACTGTCAGTGTATAGTTGTCAAACAGACACGCAATTATTGTCATAATATTGCCATCAATTGGATAGGATAAATTACATGATGAACGGAGAATCTGTCTTATATCCTTTTGAGATTTCCCAGCACAATTTTCCCTTTGTTCAGACCAGCCATCACCCATCTTTGAATATGAGGACTCAGATTGTTTGCTGGAAACCTCTGTGTGTACTCATAACTTCTTCTTCACTCCAGTTTGAGACCAACAGTATTTTCTTTCTGCTTCCATACTGATGATCTACAGCCATTTATATTACCCTATTCAGTCACAGAGACTGGCTTCTGGTTGTTAATTAAAAATCTGGACACATCTGTCCTTGACATCCACTCTATTCTCCAGAGATGACTCTTCTTGCCATGCTGACGTTGCTGGGGATAACTGAAGGTGGGAATATTGCTTCTTGCCTCTGAGAAAAACAAAGCACCTGCAATGTCTGATTCACATAACACAGATCTCATACGGCTACAGTACAAGGTGTCCTCATGTTTCAGCTCTGCACTAACATAATTATTTCCAGAATTGAGCAAAGCTTGTGAGCTCTGCTCAGGCACCAGGCTACAGCTGCCTGAGCTGCTGCTCATGTCCTGCTGCCTTGGCAGTGGGGTTGTGGTTTGTGTACATGGCTTGAAGGCAAGCCCTCTTCTGGGGCCTGCCTAGGGCTCTCTGCTGGCCAACTTCTGTCTCTGCTCCCTGGAAGCTTTCTGCACCTTTGTCTCTCTCTGTTCCTTATCACTATAAACTGCGCTTCCTGGCAAGCAAAACCTCCGGTGACACCCAACTGAATTCTGGCTCTGCTTTGCAACATTTAGAAGTTCCTTGTATCTAAGGGGATTGGGGTGGGTCATAGGAGGGAGCAGGGCTAGGAACAAGATTGCTGCTCTAGTGGCTGTGGAAAGAGGAAGTCCTACATAAAGTGGTAATATTTCTCTTAAAACCTTAGGCCATCTGTCTTATACTTCCACTAGGATCTCCTTCACTTTTGTGTTCATTCTTGGTGCACAGAACTGCTACATTCAGTTTCCTCACCCTCCTACCCCACAGGACTCACCTGTTCTCATCCTTCAGCCACAATAAACACGAGAACCACCCTTTCCACATGCTCCAGGGCAGCTGCTCTTACTATTCTACTAAGAGTACTATTCTACTAAGAGTACTGATACTCTGCTATTAAGTAGAGTACTACTAAGAGTAGTTCTTAGGTTTTTAAGAGTACAGGGAAGAAGGCCAAACCAAGTTTTTCGGTACAGGATGAAAAATGAAGGGGTAGAGTTAAGATGCACAGGGGTATTTTTTGTTCCTGTTGCAACTGGAAGGAGTTACTTGCTCCTGCTAAAAAATACCCTTCCCTTCCTCTTCTCCAGTGGCTATTACTTCTTTCCCTCTCAATCCATTTGCATTCACCTGCAACATCAGGGAAGAGGTGAAAATGGGCTTATATTCTTGTCCAGGTTTGAGTTGGAACAGAATGATTCTGATAAGTGATTTTATTTTGCAGTTAAGTCTCTTCCAACTAACTGCACTTTCTGAAGTTAATGGCATGCTTTTACAGATAGTCTGCTTCTAGCAGTGATAATGCTTTATGTTTACAGCTACTGCCAAAGATTGGTGTGTGCAAACCAAGGTCACTGTCAAATCTTGTGTACTATATTGGGGGGTACAAAAAGTAAAAGGCCACACCTTTGGGAATGAGCAGACAGGACAGGTGACCCTAAACTGATCAATGAGGTATTCCATCCCATACACATTATATTCAGTATAAAGCTGAAGGATCACAATGGTCAAGCTCTCTTCTGCAACGGCGGGTATCAGAAGAGGACTCCATCCATTTTGCCTTTGCTCCTGATCTGTGCGTTCCTAAAACCAGTTCCAGAATCCAGCTCCTGAGTATGGTACCTATCTGCTGCTGAGTCCAGTCTGGATCTTCCCCAGCACATGTTCCTCAGCATCAGCTGTGATGGTGATGTAATTCTCATGGTGGGGAGGGCTATATTAGATGCTGGTTTTGTAGATATTTGTATATATTTCATTTTATTACTATTATACTCATTGAAGCTGTTTCAGTTTTCTAATATATAAGTCTCTCTCCCCATTAGTCCCATTCTTTTCCTGTTTGGGAGAGCAGAGGGATTAACAGAGATCCATAAGTGTCTCTCTTATTCCTTTTCTCTTTCCCTCTGAGGCTGGGGGGAAGAGGGGTTAGCAGAGAGCATCTACTATAAGCCTAATGGATTGCCCTGACCCTAAACCATGACAAGTCTTGTGGAGCTCTTATTTCTTTCCTCAGTCAGAATAGATAACTGCATACTTTTCCCATGTACCTTGATCTGGCTGTACTTGGAACACCTGTTCATACAGTGGGGAAAGAAGAATCAAGAACTTCTGTCATTGAATTATGCTTCATGTAACAGAAATTTTGCTAGAAAGGAAAGAAAGGAAACTTTCTGTTTTGTGTCACTGAAAAGGAATTTGTTTTTCTTCAGGTAGGATCTGATAGTTAAGCCACAGTAAGGATATAAAACCCAAATTTTCTTTGTTGTTTATATCAATATGGCTTTTACCTGTATCGGATTAACCCAAAGATGGCTGCCAAATGAGGGAAAAAAATCTCTGTTTTGTCATGCAATAAGCAATTCTTGTTGTATGACAGTATTACCCTGATAGCTACAATAATTTTTTTCTGTCTTTTCATAAGTTAATGTGTGGAGTTTCAAGATATAATAACTGCATCACAACAGTTAGAAATATATATTTCACTGTTTATTTATTGTACACAGTTTGATACAATGAGAATCATAGATATGTTAAAATATTATTTGTGAACTCTGTGACCACATTAATGAGCAGCTACTTGTGGTGTTGATGTTGCAGAAGACTTCCACAAAATGGTCATGAAAGATTCCTCCTTTTTTTTTTTTGTTAAAAATCATTTGCCACTTCCATGTATACAATTTAGCTAAGCTCTTGCTTGCAAAGTTGCTAGGATTCAGTTCCTGTATTCATTCTTTCTTTGTCTTTTTGTGGGGACTAGGAGCTGAGAAGAATAGAAATGATCTTTTTACCAAGAGCTCACCCATTCCAACACTACATTATGAATAAGTTTTTATTTTATTTTTTTATTAGCATTTACATTCTAGGGAATTTATTTTCTAAAGGCAGTGAATTTGCTAAGATGTTCTGTCTTGTCTTACTAGCTAACTTCTGCTGTTTTGGAGAGGCAGAGTTCACAAGTGAAATACATACAACAGAGTTATACCAAGTCACCAACTGCAGCCCTGTCTTCAAGTAGAAATAGATTTGATGGATGGCTTACACTTGATTTAAAGAAAAGAAAGAAGTAAAGGAGTGCTTTCACTGTTGTGAGGGTCCTCTGAAATTTGAAGGTTTCCTCCTGGTGAACCTGAGTGTCTAGTTTACCCCAGAGAATAAAAGGGTGCTAGACAACACAAAAGAGATGCATTAGATGGGTACATATTTTAGGAGCTGAAACAAGCATGGGCAGGAGAGGAGCAGAAAATAATTGGATAGGATAAGGCCTGAAAGTCTTTCAGTAGGAAAAAGAATGGCAACCCTACAACACATCTAATGGTTCTGAGTAGGTTTCAACAGTCTAAGCTCCGTTCAGAAGTACTGCTGGTGGTGCAAATCAGAGGTGCACAATATGGCTGCTTTTGTAACCTCCCTTTTATGTTAAAGGTCTGGAATTTTTGGAGATTATTGGGAAAAGGCATTGTCAGGATTTGTGTAGGTAAATATTGCTCATATACTTAGTTCTAGTGTGATTCCTGAGCCATGTGAATGTTAATAAGCAGGATGGAAATGTTAAAAAAAAAAAGTTACAGAAGCTGCCTGCAGGGCTTACGTTGATGCTTTGTTTGTGCATTTTCCACAGAACCATTTTAAAGCTTGTCCAAAACTGGTACAGCTCACTAGCTCTCTGCTAGTCCAACAACAAAAGTTTTGGTTTTCCTCAAATACACCTTTAAATTAAATCTCTTAGTTTTATTAGATTCTTAAAGACAGATATTCATGTTATGGGAGTTTGAAGACAGGAAGCAGGGCTTCAGTCCAGTTGATCGCCATCCTTTATTCGATGTGGGGGGAAAACATAGTGACCAAGGATGAGGAAAAGGCTGAGGTACTCAATGCCTTCTTTACCTCAGTGTTTAAGAGCAAGACCAGTTGTCCTCTGAGTGTCCAGCCCCCTGAGCAGGAAGAGAGGGATGAGAAGCAGAATGAATCTCCCATAATCCGAGAGGAAATGGTCAGAGACCTACTACACCATTTAAATGCATCCAAGTCTATGGGGCCAAATGGAATTCACCCAAGGGTACTGAGGGAGCTAGCAGAAGTGCTCACCAAGCCACTTTCCATCCTTTGTTAGCAGTCCTGGATAAATAGGGAGGTTCCAGTTGACTGGAGGTTAGAAAATATGACATCCATCTACAAGAAGCACCAGAAGGAGGATCCAGGGAACTATAGGCCTGTCAGTTTGGCCTCGGAGTCATGGAAGATTATGGAGCATATAATCTTCAGTACCATCACATGACACATACAAGACAACCAGGTGATCAGGCTCAGTCAGCATTGGTTTATGAAAGGCAGGTCCTGCTTGACTAACCTGATCTCCTTTTATGACAAGGTGACCCATTTAGTGAATGAGGGAAAGGCTGTGGCTGTTGTGTACCTGGACTTCCGACAGTGCAACACTTTTGACACTGTTTCCCACAGATTTATGAAAAAACTGGCTGCTCATGGCTTGGATGGGTGTATACTTCACTGGATAAAAAACTGGCTGGTTGGCCAGTCCCAGAGAGTTGTGGTGAATGGAGTTAAATCCAGTTGGTGGCCAGTCACAAGTGGGGTTCCCCAGGGCTCAGTATTGGGGCCAGTTCAGATTAATAACTTTATCAATGATCTGGATAAGGGGNTGTGACCAGCCAAACAAGCCACACCCAACAGGAAGCTCTTCTAGCTGATCAGCTGCTTGTTGATATAATCTTGGTCTAGGCCACCACCCCAACCACTACTACCTGGGTGAGGACAGAAACACAGGTGGGTCAGGTTCTGCCTCTGAAACATGAAGCCAATAGGGAAAATAAAACATTCTGCTAGGTTGTGACTCATTCACAGGTCAGCTCTGACTTGGGGTCCACGACTCAGGCCCCAGCACTTCAAGAGATCGAATGCACCTTCACTAAGTTTGCAGGTGACACCAAATTGTGTGGGAGCATTGATCTGCCTGAGGGTAGGAAGGCCCTGCAGAGGGATCTGGACAGGCTGGATCCATGGTCTGAGGTCAGTTGTATGAGGTTTAACAGGGTCAAGTGCCGCGTCCTGCACTTTAGTTACAACAGCCCCTGCCAATGCTATAGGCTTGGGGAAGTGTGGCTGGAAAGCTGCCTGGCAGAAAAGGATCTGGCAGTGCTGGTGGACAACTGGCTGAATATGAGCCAGCAGCATGCCCAGGTGGCCAAGAAGGCCAACAGTATCCTGGCTTGTATCAGAAATAGTGTGGGCAGCAGTACTATGGAAGTGATTGTCCCCCTGCGCTCAGCACTGGTGAGGCTGCACCTCAATTACTATGTTCACTTTTGGGCCCCTCACTACAAGAAACACATTGAGGTGCTGGAGCTGCTCCTCCAGCAGAGAACGTTTCTGCAGCCCCTATGCTTGTCACAGGCTTTTCTGTATCTTTTAGCATCGGAATGTATCTGTCTTTCCTCTTGCTGTACACCTTAGTAAATATTTCAAAGTAATGCAGGAGATCTAGCACTACTCTTTTGTGAAAAATAAACACAACAATAAAAGGGAATCTTGTTTACTTTCCTTTTACTCATCCAAAAAAGTAAGTTTTTCTCTTCTATTGTTTCTATCATGGCCATAGAATCACAAAATAGCTGAGGTTGGAAGGGTTTTCTGGAGGGCATCTAGTACAACCATCATGCTTAAGCAGGGCCACCTATACTTGATTGCGCAGGACCATGTCTAGATAGCTGTTGAATATCTCTAAGGATGGAAACTCCACAACTTCTCTGGGAAACATTTGCCAGTGCTTGGTCACTCTCCCAATAGAAAAGTGTTTCCTGATGTTCAGGCAGAACCTCCTGTGTTTCAGTTTATGCCTATTGTCTCCAGTCCTACCACCGGACACCACTGAAAAGAATGTGGCTCCCTCCTCTTTGCACCCTCCCTTCAGGTACTTACACACATTAGTAAGATCTCCCTGAGGATTCTCTTCTCCAGGCTGTGTAGTCACAGCTCTCAACCTTTCCTCATATGAGAGGTATTCCAATGGATTGTATTTACATGTATTTTGGATTTTTATTAATACATTTTCACAGTGTCAGTAAAATATCAGAAACAATTTATTTTTCATTAAAAGAAAAGAAAATGTGTATTTTTGGGTATTATATCTGAAGCATAATTTGCTCGCACTATGCCATCACTATCATAAAAAAGACAAAGTATTTCTAAGCTAGCATTTTATTGGAGCCTTTTTTTGCTTTAATATTAAAATTGGTTTTTTTAAAGGCCTCCTATAAATATGCTGTTGAGCTGGTGACAATTTTGTCTCCCAGATAAAAACACTGGATAATGTTAGGTTTTGATGTTCATTTGGTCTCAAGTTCAAATTCTGTCTATGTAAGTTCAGAGATATAAAATTTGCAGTTCAAGCTGAAACACTTATTGCTTGCTTTGTCCTTTTTTTAACCATGTGGATTGTAGTGTAAAGCTGCACCCGTGGTGTTACTGCTGTATTAATATCAAGATATAAAGGTACTTTTATGTTTTTGTGCAAGTGGTGGTAGTGGTTTATTTTATACTAGTCCACAGAGGTCTTCTGGGTGCTGTAATTTCTCTCACCTTGGTGCATCCTTATCAGTGTAGTTTGAAATTATATGTCTTTTTTATGTTTTGATAGAAACGGTTCTAGTATGCTCTGAAAATCCACATACCCTTTAAAAGTTCTCATCTTCATACTTGGCCTAGTTCAATCANAGTTTTTTTTTTTTTTGAGTCTTCTGGGAAGATCAGATATAATGCCCACATCAGAAATGTTAAAGTAGTCATGGTGTAATAGTCTTTTAAAACTGACAGGGCTTACTATATGTAAAGGAAATATGTAGATTAGACATAATCTAGACATAATCTTCCATGTTCTGGAAAATAGTTCAGGTAAAAGTTTATGCTTGAAGATACAGTTTCAACTTCTCTGTATTGATGGAGTACATGTTTCCAGCTCAGCATTTTGGGAAGGATTGATAGCTAAATGACACTCCTCAGTGTGCTCAAACCCAAGACTGGTAACATTGAAGTTCGGACTCCAGACCTGCCTCTTACTTGCACTTTCTTTCCATTGCATGAGCACATTTTTCAAAATTGATTACCCTCCAAAGCTGTAATAAGATTGAAGAATATGTAAATTTAAGCGGAAGAGCTCTGTGGTGTTGAACAATGAGAATACCTTGGTTGAGAACATTAAGGTTAGACGAAAATATACCCACCAACCTTCAAAATTATGACTTGTGACACATTTGTCTCTTGTCAGGCTCATAGCATCAATCAAATCTTCCAGCCAGTGACTGGAGTAATTATCTCATTCAGTGTTGCCCTTTCTAATTATTTTAAGAGACACTTTCAGGACACAAAAGATGTAAAATTTTTAAATCACAATTATATGTAAACAAATGCATTCAGTAGCACTGTATCTTTAAGATTTTGTGCTCTTTGTTCGTGACACATTGGACTACACCACCTGTTCTGCTACAGAGTTGCTGGTTTCCCAGGACTTATGCTTTGTATAGTGCCTGCTCTACTCATTGTGCCATTCTTTAGTAGTCTCTATACTCTGATATTTGTGTGTAGTATTTCGTATTTGCACAGAACTATAGTAAAAGTGTTTGACAGCAAATATTTTAATAATGTCTTCTTGCACAAAAGCTTCTAGAACCTTTCAAAATGCATAAAGTCAAACTGCTACACAGCAAGCAAAAATAGCAAGTGTCTACAGTTTGTTCCTATTTAGTAAATATAACAGTAGAAACAGTGTTTGACTAAGGTGTGGGTGAAAGAAAAAAAGAGGAACTATGGTTGTAGTTGGGACATTGTGTTAGTGAAAGCGGTGACATTTTCTACACTGTGGAATAGAAGCCTTAAGCAGGAAGGAAACAGAAATCTGATTTCAGCATTTTGGATTAGACTGAGCACTCACTTGCCAGAAAGAAGTGACAATGTTCTCAGAGTACAGAAGCTCACAGTCCTGTACTGACCAGAAGGATCACCCAGCTTTTCCATGTAAAGCAAAGAGGAAAAAAAGGGAGGAATGCTGGAAGGCATGTTTCATGGTGCCTGGTTAGGTTCTGTAGATGGAGATTAACCCACAAACAACTTGCTTACAAAGAGGGAGGGTTTGGTTTGTGAACAATAAAGTAGGTGTAAAAGTAAAATGAAGTAGAACGGGTTTTTGTTCCCACCTCTTATTGTATCAATGTCAACAGAGGAAATGAGAAGACATCTAGCTTTAGCTTTTGAGGAGAAAAGGGGGAGACTATTGCTGAATTACACATCCTGCCCTATTGCTGGCATTCTGATTCCTATTGGGGTCTATTCCCACATAGCTATGCAGTTTTCCATTAAGATTACTGGGCCGCCATTAGAGTTAGTATTGACAGTTTTGAGTCAACAGTTTATCTGAGTACTCAGTATGGGGGTGCACAGTAAGACCTGATGTAGTCAAAGTTAAGGTACAGAGTAGGGGCTCACAGACCAAACTTTGGTGATGACTGACTGACAAATTAGCTTTTGGAGAAAAAGGGAAATAAAAGGACATTAGTGGCAGCAGACTTCTAACTTTTGACTCATGAGTGAGCTTATTTGGATGGGTTGGGGGAAGAATGAAAAGTGCTGGGCTTGGAGTGGATGATTAAACTGTGATAATCTCTTAGATTAGGGTGGTTTTTAGCTTGAGTGAACTTTAGCATTAATAAAGCAAGATTTAGTAATGCAGCAATAGCTTGTATTGTGAGGATTTATGATCCTCCTCATTCCTTGCTCCTTTGGCTTTTGTACCCATTTGTCATTTCTCTTTTCTTCTCATCTACCCTGGGATAGAATTATTTGGACCTTACACTTTCTTCACATATTTTCCAGATTTTGGTCAGTTTATCTGCTAAAAGGAAAAATACAAGTTTGGGCCTGTCATTATTTTAAGAGAGCAGTTTAATTACCTCTGTCCACTTCTGTTTCTTTTACAAGCTTAATAAAGCATATAACCTCGGGGACAACTATTTAAATATCAGCACTAGTACTCTGATATCATACTTGTTTCTACCTGCCTTTAAATCATGTGCTGTGCATTTGATCATACAATTCTGATTTCTAAATGTCATTTGAGTGTTTGTCACAGTGATTGATTTCATCACAGGATTAGGTAAGAACCTGGTTTAAAAAACACAGTTCTGTTTTGTACTTATCTGCTACTAAATCATGTTCTTGAAGAATCTTTATGCCCCCATTTTAAATACACAAAATATTTTACGTAAATTAGAGATTAATTAGTGTACTGAAAATTGCATTTTCATTACAGTCACATTTGCAGAAGTCAGACATTTGGAAACACACAGCTAACATGGAAAATATTTTGCAACCTTAATAGTACCAGTTGGATTGCAACAAGCAATGCTTTTTGATTCCATTGTCCACCCTTTCCAGTGCAAGACTTCATAAGCCCTCTTCAGAAGATTTGGTGGCTAAAGTCTAGCTGCTGTCTCGTCCTGGATATTAGCTGCAAATTTATGAAGAAAGGAAATCTCAGCTTTCACACCTTCACGGCCAAACCAACCCAGTCTTTGTTTTTGCAGGGTCCTGCACCTGGGCTGGGGCAAGCAGCATTATCAGTATAGGCTGGGAGAGGACATACTGGAGAGCAGCCCTGTGGAAAGGGACTTTGGAGTGCTGGTGGATGAAAAACCGGATATCAGCCACCAATGTGCAAAGGCAGCCCAGAGGGCCAATCACATCCTGGGCTGCATCAAGAGAACTGTGGCCAGCAGATCAAGAGAGGTGATTCTGCCCCTCTACGCTGCCCTGGTGAGTCCTCGCCTGGAGTATTGCGTCCGGTTCTGGAGCCCCCAGCATAAGAAGGATGTGGACGTATTGGAGCATGTCCAGAGGAGAGCCACCAAAATGATCAGGGGAATGGAGCATCTCTCCTATGAAGACAGGCTGAGAGAGTTGGGGCTGTTCAGCCTGGAGAAGAGAAGGCTCCAGGGGGACCTTATACTGACCTTCCAGTACCTGAAGGGGGCCTACAGGAAGGCAGGAGAAGGTCTATTCACAAGGGTTTGTAGTGATAGGACAAGAAGTAATGGTTTTAAGCTAGGAAAAGATAGATTTAGGATGGATATTAGAAAAAAGTTCTTTAACATGAGGGTGATAGAGCACTGGAACGGGCTGCTCGGAAAGGTGGTGGAGGCCCCACCCCTGGAGTCATTCAAGGTCAGGCTCGATGAGGCTCTGAGTAATGTGACCTAGGTAGAAGTCCCTACTTGCGTAGGGAGGTTGGACTAGATGACCTCTGGAGGTCCCTTCCAGCCTGAAACATTCTATGATTCTATGATTTGTGCACCTACCAAGAAAAACACACACATAGCTGGCAGAGATAATGTCAACAGAAAGAAAGCATTAATTTATCTGAGCAGCATTAGAGTAAAGGACTCCTGCCGTGCTCACCAGTTACTTGCTCTTCACAGCTGCCTTCTCAGCTAGGGGCTCCAAATCAGCACTGTGAGAACAGAGATGACCATAATGTGTTTGTTCATGATGGCAATTTTCTTCACAATGGTAGGGAGATACTGTTTAGATAATACTCCAGACTTCTGTTTTCTGATTGAGTAGTTGTTTTTACCTGTCACTGCATAAATTCAGTCAATTGAATGTGTCTTGACCATGTTAGGGGGCTGATCTTTAAATAGCTTTAGAGAAAACATTACAAGTAAAGAGCCACTCATTACAACACTGCTATGTTTTGGTTTTACTCAGATATGTTTCCTCCTTTGCTCCCTTCTTGCATAGTGTGCATTTAAAGTTATGTTTGTTCAGATTCTGCTCAGATGCCAGATGTAGGGCAGGGGAGGGAAGCACTTTCAAAACTCATGTTCATCTAGTGCCAGGTAGAAGCTGTTTTGGCAGGGTAGATCTCTCACTACTCTAGATTTCTTTGCAAACATCCTATTTCTTGTGAGATCAAACAGGAACATGGGAGATGGAATTCAGTCTTAACAAATATTAAGCATTTACACAGTAGCTGTACCAGTCTTGAAGAAAAGAGTATTTCTAGGAGCTATTTGTCTTTCATCTGAACTTCAGCAATCTACCTTCAGATGAAATGAGTTATGCCTAAGAAATTCTCATTTTCTGACACTTTACTTACAATAATAGGAGAGTTAACGATGAGCTTAGATGTAAATGTCAAGGTTAGGTGACACAAGTCTCTCCTGAGGCTCCGTCACTTGGGTATTCCTACTTGCCAGACTAAATCCTTATAATCTAAACAGTGGCATTTCTGCTCTTTGTACGAATTAAGTGTGATGCAGGTTGTAAATTGTTACATATTCCTTTGGAAATACAGCAGCAGCTCTCCATAATGCCACTCACAGATGCTGGTGTTCTGAAAGTGAGTGAGGGATGGGGCACTACTGAATAAATATCCAGCTTGCCCATCAAATCTGTAGACAAAATATTCTAGGTCAGGCCAAGACATTTAAATGGCTAGGAAGGACCTTCTTGCTTTGCTTCAATGTCTTTAAGTATTGGCTGATCATACTGAGTTTGGTGGTGAGAATACACTGGATGTGGTCATAGGTTTTGAGGGGATGTGGGTATATATAGAATCATAGAATGGTTTGGGTTGGAAGGGACCTCAAAGAGTAGTTCCAACCACCCACTCATGGTCAGGGACACCTTCCACTAGACCAGGTTGTGCAAGGCCCCATCCGACCTGGTCTTGAACACATCAAATGACAGAGCATCTACAGCTTCCCTGCACAACCTGTTCCAGTGTCTCACCACCCTCATAGTGAATAACTTCTTTACATTTAATCTAAATCTACCCTATTCCAGTTTGAACACATTACCCCTCATCCTATCACTACAAGCCCTTGTAAAAGGTCCCCTCCCCAGCTTTCTTGTAGGCCCCCTTCAGATACTGGAAGGCTGAAATGGGTTTTCCCTGGAGTCTTCTCTTCTCTAGACTGAACAACCCCAGCTCTCTCAGCCTGTCCTTACACAGCTGGTGTTACATTATGATGTGCTCTGTAGATGGGATTTCTGGTGGTTACCTGTCACTTATTTTAAAAAGACTTTGCCTAATCAGATATATAGTGTAACATCCTTGGAAACCACTTACTGTGTCACTAGGGGCTCAGATTTTGGATAACACAGATCTAGCAAAAAACTTCACTAGCCAGTCTTCTAAATCCAATTAAGCATATCATTAACACTTTTTCAAAAACAGTGGTGAGAGTAACCTGTAAAATCTATCCTTCAGGAGAACTTTCACTCCCAGCCAATCCACTGTGATGTATGCTTTTCTGTGCAAGCTAACTAAGGTTCCTGCCAGGAAAGTTCTCCATGTTTTTGTCTTGTTAATAGTTAAAAAGGGTGAAAAGTATAAACAATGTGTATTGGCAAAATGTGGGAGGCAGCAACAAGGGAGTTAATCTGAGCCTCAGGAGACTCTTTAAGTTCCTTGCTCCAATACATATTTCCTGTATGTTTCTGGATGTGCTCTTTTGACCTATATTCACTCAATATGTTTACTTTAGTAAATCTTGGAAAAACAAACAAAAACTGGTCCTAGTTTCTCTTGGGCGCTTATTTCATTACAAGACTGTCACACAGTTCTGATTTCTAGCCAAAGCTTAGGTAATACTCCACATCTCACTGATATAACTTGTCAGTACAGCATAAGCAGCTATTCTTACAATTGCTGCAAATAATGGGAAAAAAAGTATATCAATAAACTTGTAAGGCATACCTTCTTAACACCAAATGTTCAGAAAAAGAAAAACAAAATTCAAGAAACTTTTAAACCTTTTGTGGCTCATCCATTATGGTTTATATGTCAGTATTTTCACTATGGATCTTTTTTTCCACAGGGCTCAAACTTACCGTTTGTTCTCATGCATCAGTTTTCCTCACAACCCTTTGATTTTAGTATTTAGAGCTCTTCACTTTTAGCCTGATGTAGGTGGATGAGAAGTACCTCGCTGTGTAAAGGAGTTGTATATCCTGGGATTAAAATGCTCTGTTACGTGCCAGCAGTGGATTTCATCTGTTCAAGACGCAGGGAAAAAGGAGGATAGAAACCATGACTGTGTTGAGATTATAATGTCATGTTGCGACACACATGCACCTGGTGTGAAAGTGCAGTTCCCACAGTGTTTCTGGCTGAGAGGCTATAGCTGAGAAACAATACACTAAGTGTACATCTACTAGTAATTTTTGTCAGATGTCTCTTATGATTAGTTACACAGGAATAGACTATTCCCATTATAAAGACAGTAAGGGTGATTCTGTGCTGTAATAATATGGAGTGTTTCTGAAACACAGTCTGCTGCAGGACTCTTCTGCGCATATGACAATTTCATGTGCCCTGCAGATGTCAAACACACAGTGGGCTCAGGTTTCCTGTTCCTTGGGTTTGGCTAAAGCCAACCTGAAGATGCTGCAAAAAGAAATTATTTGAGACTGTGTTTGTAAGAGCTGGAAGCTGGCATGTGATTTGCATCCAAACTGATCCAAATGCTTGTGCTGGGGCTGAATCCTCACACAGCAGGGACTGAGGAGAATATAAAACATATTCAGATTTGTTGCATTTACGAAGAAATTGTGGGGGAAAGGTGGAAGTTCACTTTGAATCGGAGCTGATGGCATAGGGGAAAAAATCTTGCAAAGTGGCACAGAAAGGGTCAGGTGAAAAAGCTCCAGCACCCTGTGAAATCAGGAGAGCAGCACAACAGATCACGCTATCTGCAGGAGGCAGCATATAAGCCTCAGTGAAGATAGGAAAGCACACATCACACCCCTGATTCAGCCTGTGCCTGCTGGGAGGAGCCCTCCCCCTCCTCCCAGGAGCTGCTGCAGATCTGGCAGGACTGCGGGGAAGGAGCCCTGCTCCCTCCCACCCCACTTCACTTCCTTGGCTGTTGTGGTATCTCTGCTGCTTTGGGGGTTTCTCAGGGCTGAGTTATCCAGATGCTATTTATTTTGCAAAATGTTGAAGATGATTGCATTCTGATATAAGCACATAGATAGATTTTGTGTATGCATTTGTGTGCGTGTGTGTGTAATATTTTAAGCTGTCTGGCACATTAATTTAGCCACCTGTCTTAGGCTCTTTCTGCTGCACAAATTAGATTGTCTCAAGGGAGCCTATGCAGCTGATTGGGTCTGCCTTGTTACTAAGGCAACCCTTCTCCTCTCTGCTATATGCTTTATAACTCAGATTCACCAGGCAAAAAATGCAAGGGAAAAAAAATGCTTCAGACCCTGGGGATACCAGTACTTAATAGATGCTCTTAGCAGACTTATTTATTCAGACAAGAATACAGTTTCTAAATGTAGAAGAGTGTTGAAGCAAGCAGAGTCAAATATAATGGTACTGTATGGAAGGGGATGATAAAGACCAAAATAAAGGCTTGTACAAACATTCTATGAATCTTAGATTAGCTGTGCTGTGTGTAGCTGACGTAAAGGTATAATGACTGGATATATCAGCTGTTGTCCCTTTGAAGGTCATCCCTGATTAGGAACAACAACAAAAACTTGTTATGCTAAAAAAGCCACAAATGGAGCAAAGAGTCCTTGTGTCAGATTTGCTACAGCCCAAACAATATTTTATATTGATTTTTCAGATCAAAATTATTAGTTTGTTCCTGCTTCCTGCTTTTAGGTGATTCATATTGATTGAATACACCATAAGATGTGGTGTACATCTTATGCAGAAACGAGGAATGATTTAATCTTTGAAGAAGGACTTCTTGATCTCATTAGTTCTTTGACAACAAATCCAGAAACAAACTAAGTGAAATAATAGTGATTATACTCAAGGATGGGTAACTGATTAAGGTAATCATGTACGCAAGTGGAAGCAGGGATGGGCCTTTTAGCATTATGTCCCAACCTTTCCCTTGAGGAGCTGTGTCCTGATGTGTGTATTTGTGTTTACATTTGGCATGAGCAATGTGCACCATAGTCTATGATTTGCATGTTTATCTCTTCATCTTGTGGCCAGTTCATTAATTGGAGTTAATGGCCTCTGCAATTTTATGCTGAGGGTCGAGTCGGGTATTGTTCGGACATTAAAAAATCTATGCATAGAGAGGAAAGCAGTGAAGCTTTTCCAAGATTGGGAGAGTTGTTTATAGCTGGATTTAGATGCTTATATCTTAAGGAAAGGCTCATATACTGTAGCTATCTCCCTTGACAGTAGTGATTTGATGAGGAGGAACATAATCTTTCTCACATGAGTCAATATTCTAACCCTACTAAGTGTAAATTGCCACTAACAGTGTCCACATCACAGTGCTTCAGAATGCCCACCCCTCCTTTACTGTGGTGGTCACTGAAAACCAGTGTACAGGACAAATGATATGTACCTTCTAATGATTCCCTGAAAACCAAACTAGTATTTTTATTTCATTTGCAGTAATGAAAGTGGTACTGATCATAAGAAACTGAAGTCTTGTTAAAAATCAGTCACAGAGTTTGATACAGTATCCCTTCCATGCTAGGCTGCATAGGGGAATGTCTTTTTACTTGTTTGGAAGACATTATGCGGTAGTTTTCATAGACTTTTCATTTCCAATGCAAGCCAAAGTAAATAAAATGTTAGTGCCTTCAAACTACTCCAATATTCATCTCTCAATGTACACATAGAAGTTTGACTTCTGTTGCTCACTTCTCTTTTACTTATTTTAGTTTAAAGTGTTTTTTTTAAAAGCACTGAAGAAAATACTTTGATTGTGGGTGATATTCTGCAACTTGACCAGTTTTTCCTGAATTTATCACAGTGTTAGGTTTTTTGGCTTTCTTTATCCTTGCCTTTAGCTCTGACAATTTGATAGACTCAAACCTTGAACACAGCAATTGAAAGCTTGCTGTCTTTTGGCATTAGTAGAACTTTTTATTATCTTGAACTAGCTTGCTCATTCTATTTTTAAAAAGTTAATTTGTATATGGAAGGAATATCTTCACTCAGGCAACTAACTATAGTTAGTGCAAACAAGTGAAGGAAAACAATTCTGAAATGTAATTTTTAAATACCACTATTTTGAATGGATTATGATCCTATGCTACTTCATATTCCACAAGAATAGCTTGAAATTTATATTAATTGTCGTTCTAGAATACCTACATTTTGTTGATTAAAGCTACATTTCATAGATGGTTTTAATAGTTAAACTGGTTGGTTACATCGGGGCAGAATAAATTTTATAATATATCTGCCTTGTGACGTATGCTTCCCTTGTGCCGGAGCAGAAGTCATTCTAGAAGATCCAGTTGTTATTCACCCTAATTAAGAGTGTGAGACCATCTTCAAGGGGTTATGACATTTCATTTCTAAATGTTATTCAGCATGAATTTTATAATGCTGTTATCATGCATAGATTCACACACACTTTTAAATACCTAGGAAGACATTACTTTTGATAGCCTTGTATTTCACAGTGTCCGTTGGCATATGTACATACAATGTTGCATATGTAAAAAATACAGGACTTTCTGTATTATGCACTTAAATCCCATGTCCCTTATTAGGAAACAGATGAGATACTACTTTCTCCACCTTTTCTAATCTCTCTGGCTTCTGCTGCCCATGTTACTCTTATGGTTTTGGTAGCGCACTGTGAGCTGTTGTCCATCTCCCTTCCTGCCCAATTCCTTACACCTTACAGACTACATAGTTGAATGAGTCCTTTAAGCACAAATGTGCACACTGATCTGGTGTCTAGGCATTCACAGAGATCCTTGGCACCTTGCAACACCCTTCACTACCTTTTCTCTTTGTTCTCTTGCTTACCCTCACTGTCTGGAGCTGTTGTTGCCTCTTTTGCTACGCTTCCTTTTGGTTTAAGGCTGAATTTAAACTCTACTCTGCTTTGAAAGCAGGGCAAAAAAAGCATTAGAAAGCTACAGGTGACTGAAGTTCGCTATGGATTAGAAAGGAAAGTCATGTGGTGGTAACTGTAATGATTGATGCTATTTTCCTAACAGGCATAACACCTATGCATAATTTCTAGTCCGAAATTTTCATTAGGAGAAAAAGCTGACAGCTACTTTCAGGAAAGTGGACCACTGCCAGATATTTTGGGAGACAAAAGCAGTAAATGATGGCTGTTAGGCATTTTCTTAGCATATAAGGTAGAGGAGGATTTATCTGCAACATTAATGCACTTTGTAAAAGGGATGTTTATTATACAAATGTATGTGTTTTACATTATCTGTTAACCTGCCCAAGCAAGAAGACGCTGTACATCTGATTGTGTTCCTGATTGCTTGGCAAATGCATTTAACTCTGGATTCCTATTACTTTGAAAAGCGCAGATTACTGGTGCAAGTCTGGAGAGCTAGAACAGTTGAGCGATAGGTGTGCAGTGCTTGTGGAGGTGATTCAGCAGAGCAGTGTGGAAGGCCCCACGGTGGTATCTGTAGCTCCACAAAGCAACCTGAATCAGTGGAGAAAAGTCTCCCGGGAGGCTATGGTTTGAGGATGACAGCAGGAAGCAGGTCCCACTGTGAAACTGTGTGATCCTGGGAGGTATGTATAGGGCAATAATAGACAGGAGAACAATTTAACCTCTGTAGACAATGTTGCTGGGAGAGATACCAAACCACAAAGTCCATTTTTTGTAGTCCACATTTTACAAGAGGTATCATGACTGACAGATCTCAGAGAGAACTGCAGAAACAACTTAAACATTACAGCTAGTGCCCAAAAGAGTTCAGTCACCTAAATTTCCTCACAAGAGGATGTGAAAGTTTAGAGTTAGGTTAAGAAGCTTGGACTAAGCTTGGAGATTCAGATCTAAAAGTCAGAAAGGAAATATGTATCTGGAAACTGAAAACAGTCATTAAAATGAGCACAAATAGGTAACAGCAGGATTAATTTCCACTCAGAACAACTATTCTATCTCTTAATTTCATCATGGCATGGTTTTGAAGAGAAGTCTATGCTTTGGTCACTTATCTCTCTCAGTAGTAGTGCAAAGTGATATCTGCTGGCCTGAGACATAGAAAAGAGTAAGTTAGATATATTTTTCCTTTCAGACTTTCCATTCAATGAATATAAATTTCCTTCTATAAGGGTAAACTGGAAATCTTCATTTTCTGTGGTAATGAAGACACAAATTATGCAAGTTCCATTTCCAGTGATCTTCAATGAAATTCAGTTTAGCATTAGCAAGTCTGTGATTTTTATCAGAGAATTAATGAGTCACCTTGCAGAAACCACTCTTTTTTGGACAGTACTTCTACTGGGTTTTGCGTGGCAAGGTTTTGGTAGAGGGGGACCTACAGGGGTGGCTTCTGGGGAAAGCTGCTGGAAGCTTCCCCTATGTCCTACAGAGCCGGCACTAGCTGACCCCAAAGACAGGCCCACTGCTGGCTAAGGCTGAACCCATCAGTGATGGTGGTAGCACCTCTGTGACAACATATTTAAGAAGGGGGGAAAAAACTGTGCAGCTGCAGCTGGAGAGGAGTGAGAATATGTGAGAGAGATAATTCTGCAGACACCAAGGTCAGTGAAGAAGAAGGGGAAGCCATGCTCCAGGTGCCAGAGCAGAAATTCCCTGGCAGCCCATGGTGAAGATCATGGTGAGAGAGGCTGTCCCCCTGCAGCCCATGGAGGTCATGGTGAAGCAGATATCTACCTGTAGCCTGTGGAGGATGCCACACTGAAGCAGGTGGATCGCCAAAGGAGGCTGTGACCCCATGAAGAGCCCATGCTGGAGCAGGGTCCTGGCAAGACCTGTGGAAAGAGAGGAGCCCACACTGAGGCAGTCTACTCTTGAAGGACTGCACCCTGTGGAAGGAAACCAAGTTGGAGCAGTTTGTGAAGAACTGTAGTCTGTGGAAAGGACTCACATTGGAGAAGTTAATGGAGGACCGTCTCCTGTGGGAGGGACCCCAGGCTGGAGCAGAGGAAGAGTGTGAGAAGTCCTCCCTCTGTGAAGGATGGAGTGGTAGATACAATGTGCAATGAACTGACCGCAACCCAAATTCCTCATCTCCGTGCACCATTCTGTGGGAGGACATAGAGAAATCAGGAGTAAAGTTGAGTCCAGGAAGAAGGAAGAGGTGAGAGGAAGTTGTGTTAAGATTTAGTTTTTATTTCTCACTATCCTACTCTGATTTGATCGGTAATAAATTAAACTAATTTCTTCAAGGCAAATCTGTTTTGACTGTGACTGTAATTGCTGAGCGATGTCTCCCTGCCCTTATCTCAACCTGTGAACATTTAGTTGTATTTTCTCTCCCTTGTCCAGCTGAGGAGGGGAGTGGCAGCCTGGCTTCAGTGGGCACCTGGCATCCAGCCAAGGTCAACCCACCACGGTACTATGTGCCCCACAGGATAAAAAGATGCCTCAAATATCAGAAGCCCTTCTCCTCCTGCACATTGTTTTTATGTAGCAGTTTCATGTAGTTTTATCTTAAGTAAAATGTCTGGTTTTTTAATCAGAGGCATTTACTGTTGAGCAACACTCAGGCTCAGGGTCCAGCTACTTGCTGTTATGTCATTCCCATAACATGATCAAACACTACCTTGAAAAGGTATTTGTCATGTTTCTTGCCCCTCTGCCCCACTTCAGTCCTATGGGAAATTGTTGCACAGCTTTGTCATTCTGTTATCTAGAAATCATTTAATTTCTAATCAGCTTGCAACCATATCTTTTTGTGTCAACATAATCTTTTAACTTCTCTCTTCCTTGTGCTTAACCACTTGATGCATCTATAGAGACCAATCAAAGCCCTCTCAGCTTGGGTTGTGGCACTGTAAATATATGAACATCTCTATAAGGGGGACTAAACTGTGTGGTGAAGCCATCCAAAGAGATATTCTCACCACCTTTGTTACCTGCAGTCACCGTGCAGCACCTTTGGCCTGGTAAAACTGAATATCTTTGCTGGTAAACTCAGTCCAAGCAATATTCTTTCAGAAGCAGTTCAAATGAAATCTTAACCTCCTTTATTTTATCAAACATGCTTGCATGCAGTGGCATGCTTCATCATATCCTCCATGTCATAAAATGCTGTTTTTCTTCAAAACCTGCTTAAAACCTTACATACTAGGGAAGCTGCTTTAGTAGTCTTGTAGTTGCAAGTTTATTATTCTTAATACTCTGGGGGGACATTGCCAGAATGTAGGAGCTTTGCACTTCCTGTAGTGCTGCTTCCCATTCCAGGTTATTAAAAATCCCAGTTTCCCAATTTGCATATTCATATGTACCAGTTCTTCCAAGAGTTCTAGAAAAAAGATTTTTTTCATATCCATCTCCCTGAAATTTAGCACACAAAACTTCTCAGCTTTGTTTCCACATTAGCTTTGATATTTCCCGTGTCGAAGCATACATTCCCACAAAGCATTTTATTTCTGCCCCAGGTTCAGAAATGTTCTTGTTCAAAAGCTGAACATTAAAAAATGTTCACTTACTCAGATATTGTCTTTACTTCACTGTCACTGCATAATAACTTGTCTTTCCTTTGACCTTCTTAATTCATGTTAAGGATGGCCATTTTGTTAATTGTTTTAAAATTCTTAGCTTGGTTTAGTTTAGGCTAACTTCTACTGTTTCATACATTTCTCTTACACTTTTTGATCTCCAGGGTAGAAGTATTGTATTTCTGTCTACTTTTTGCATGGCAGTTATTCACCCTGTATTCAGCTCCTCCTTGTTTTTTTTGTTTTTTTTTTGGTTTTTTTTTTTTTTTTTTATTGTATGCTGCTTCCAGGATGTCCTGGTTCAGCTAGGATAGGGTTAATTTTTACCAGAAGTTGGGAAGGAGCCATAGATAGACGACTGGGACAGCCAATAGATTATTTGATACCATATTGACGTCATGCCCACAGCACCAGGACCACGCAATCCGAGCTGGGTTGTCATGTTTGTACAGCTCCCGCGGTCTGTACGGTTTTTATCACTTGTTTTGTATATTATTTAATCACTGTTATTGTTACTCCTGTTCTTCTTACTTTTGCTTTTGCATTGTTGTATTAAATTCTCCTTATCTCAGCCTGCAGGGTTTTGTATTTTCCTCCTTCTTCTCCTTCCCTTCTGGGGGGTGGGGGGACCATGGGTGGGTGGCCATGTGGTGTTCAGCTCCTGACCAAGTCTAAGCCACAACACAGGAATATGTTTTTATTTCTATTTGAAGAATGAAAGCCTGAAGTTTCAATCCTTCAACTGTTCAGTCTCCTTAATTTCTCAGTGTGCTTTTTCCCGATAAATTAAATTGAGTTATAGGCGTGATGAATTTTTTTTTTAATAATTCTATTTAAGGCAAAGGAAGTTCAGTTCATGATCACTGGATTTATAATTATTTTTCTATGTCTGTCTTTTTTAAAACATACTGTTTCCTTAGGTTTTTTTTAAACTTAAAATAACTTCATTGTTGTTTGTTACTATTATCACACTGATGTTACTTGTCTTCCTTAGTTTTGCAAAACCAGTTTCTTAACCTCATGTAGTTATTGATACTAATTACATTGTCATCTATACCCTTATCTCCATTTGACCACAGATTCTAGACCAGACATCATCTACTGTTGCAGAAGAATGGATCCATGATGTTACTACTTATGGC
The DNA here is from genome assembly GCA_013400335.1 of Eurystomus gularis. Classification (NCBI taxonomy): domain Eukaryota; kingdom Metazoa; phylum Chordata; class Aves; order Coraciiformes; family Coraciidae; genus Eurystomus; species Eurystomus gularis. The sequence continues at coordinate 125,772 of VZZY01012618.1, read as the reverse complement.
TTTAGTTTACAATATCATTATCATGATGCTATTTCCATTGCCATAATTTTTTAATATATTTTTTTCCTGAATTCCATGTAGTTTTAATCAGTTTGAGTTCTCATGTACTATTCCGATGCATTTCTTTCAGCCCTACAGTACTACATAGTTATGGGACATGTATATATTTCTGGTCATTCCCTTTTAAAGCTTAATTTTCCTGCACTGGTATATTAACATTATAATTCGGCTTTGAACACCATCCTAATTTTTAAATGGGTTAAGCACACTATTTCATTGTGTAGATAACTGACTATAGACACTTTAAAATGCTTTTCAAAGAAACATAAATATATTATGGGAAAGTGGTCTTGCTTTGCCAAAGCCATTACTTGGAGTTACATCACATTCATTTTTTCATCTTCATAGCAAAAAAAGATGTGAAAAGATTATCTGTATAATATATCTGTATTATATGCTGTATACATGTACTGTACAATATATCTGTACTGTATATAACAGTCCAGTTTGGTGTCTCAGATATTGTCAAGAAAATATTTTCTAACAAACTAGGAAACATCTCTCCTTTATTCTTCAGACGCAGAGGGACAAAGTCAGACAGTGGCCTGTTCATCAGGAGGTTAAATGGTGCCATTTACTCCCTAAAGCTTGTCCTTGGCTCCAGAACTATTGTCCATAGAAGGTATGAAAGGACTTAGACCTTGGATGAGAAATGAACACAAAGACCATCTTTGACTGGGCTTTCTCTAAATTTCTGACATCTTTCTGGCCCATTTTTCAGATGTATTTAATAATTAATTTGAGGTGGTTTTTTTGGATCAGGGTGGTGTTTGGCTGCTACTATTCAATATAAATATATTAAAGAGACTACACAATAGACAGACCATAATTTAATATTGATACACTGTAAGAATTAGGCAGAGAGATTTAATTTAATTCTAGTGGAAAGATACTTAACCTTTTTTATTAACGAGAAATTTATGCACAAAATGCAAAGATGAAGGTAGTTTGCATCAAACACTAACTTCTTTTAGCAAAAGAGCCATGAAGAGATTGATTGCATTTGCCTAAGAGGAAGCAGTGCTGAAGATGTCTTAATTCAAGTGGCTTCCATTTAATTGTCAAGTGGCTCCAGAAAAGGAAAGATTAGTTGAGCATAAATCCTGCAATCCCCATGTGCTGCAATAATTGTTCCTAAGAAATCATTGTTTCTGCTCCTTGCGAAGGACCCATGTTTGTAATTGCAATGTGTAGGAGATTTACATATTGCAAATAAATTGAGCTTTTTTGTTTGATGTCTAAATATCCATATCCATATTGACAGAGAGACAGAGAGATTTATAAGTATATCCCTATCTGGCACTCCCTTGACCACAGAGGGAGAATATTTCAGCTGTGGGAGGTAGTTCTCTCTCTCAGAAGCCCAGCATAAGCTTACCTGTCATGCACATTTTCTTTCATTGGCCACAGTTACTAAGGAAACCACCTCTTCTGTGTGAGGGCATCATAGGTGCCTCTTTTGGGTGCCTGAATCTGGGACTGCAGCCAGACACAACTTGCAAATTTAAGACTGTACTGCAGCTTACTTGACCCTTGATGTGAGCAGAGATATATTATGTAATACAATTAGTTTCTGCACAAGGAAAGCTGCTGAAGGATGAATTCTTCAGTGAGAGTGTGTCAAGAAAATCTCCCCCCTCCCCAGCTCTGAAAGAGTGGTTAGTAATGCAAGCTACAACCTCTGGGACACTGGGAAGAAAATGATTTAAGTTTACTTGACTTATACTGCAGCTATAAAGTAGTGCAAAAAGCATAAAATGTTAATCTTAAAAGGTATCAGGACAGTAACAAAAATCCTCATCCTTGTTGAAGTTATATGTATGACATGAGATGAGCTGATTAGTTCAGGAATGTGATTATGTATGAGCTTGAACTCTCTCTTGCTTCTTCATTCAGATCATGTTGTTGACCTACAAGCTCCAGTGATTCAAAATGGAGTGGTTTAAGAGATCCCTGTTGCTGCTATACGCAGCTATTGATTTTAAATCCCTCTATCCTCACATGAGCAGAAAAGACACTCATGATTCCAGTCCTTTAAGCACTACAGAAGCATATACTGAGTAGGCAAGTACACCCTTGATAAAATCATGTTAAACACTAAATATAGAAAATTTGCATCTGTGAACACTTAAAACACTGACATTGGTGTCTAAAAGGTTCTGAGCTAACAACAATATTAATGAAATAGTCGATGGGTAGGTCTGAGCACCATGCAGCAGAACTCAGACTTTGCCTTAATGAGCTCCATGGGCTGAACAATGTGGGCAGTGGGCTAAAAATATTATTGTTGCTGGTAGAGATGAAGGTTGGACTTAGAGATAGGGTGTACTAATCTGAGACCCTTCTCAGGAGTGCCAGAGCTAGCTCCCTTTGCTTTATTATATGACTTAGGAGACAAAGTCCACAAACATTTTTGGGCTCCAACTTCCATATAGGTCTGGATCTTCTCACATGTAAGTTCAATGCTCAGTAGATTTATGGGCCTAGAACTTAGTCTTTCTGCTTTTTTTCCTCACCTTACAAGGAGGTGAAAGAAGGGTTATTCACTTCTAATTATCGTGATAGTTAATGCCCGTTTTCGTAATGGTGTTTTGTTAGAATCCAACAAATTCCTGATCTTGATACGCAGTTGGCTAAATTACAAATTATTCTGTATTTGTTTTTCCTCAGATTTCTGAAAGGCACAAGACAGAGAGGCATGGTGCTTGCTATATTCTTAAATAAGTATAGGAAGTTAGGAAAAATCTTTTGGGATCAATGATTAAAATAGATAGGTATAGACAGGATTGATAGTACTGGGATTTACTGCTGTTACGAAATGGGAAGGAATGATGGCATACTTAGCTCTTAAACTAACTTGAGCCTAGTAATGTTCATACTGGTACTTAAGCAATAGTCAAAATGGGACTTAGTCCTCAGCAAGTGAAAGCTTTTAATGGTTAGCACTTGTGTAGTCCCGTTGAGGAACCCACAACATCTGCTTATTTATATGAATAAAAATAAATATAGATTAAATCCCTTTCTTCTACCTTCTCTCTAATTAGATGGTAACTCTCGAGGGAAGGGATTGACTCTTTTGTGTGTTCATACAGTGACTAGCACAATAGGTCACTGATCTCAGCTGTGGCCTCTGCCTCTGCCACAGCACAATGGTAGTCTTAATGAAAATGCGTCTCTCAGACTGACCTTTCAGCATAAATGGAAAAGAATTTTAATGACTGTAAGTAGATTATATATTTACATTCTCCTTCTTTCTGCACTTCAAACCTGCAGTATTTAATATGCTGGCTATTTATAAAACACATCATACAGCTTACCTTTAAGGAACAGCATAGAGAACACACCAGTAGACTGCTGGACTCTTTGGGCTCTGAATTTCACTATCACTTTTACATGTAAAATCCAGCTGTAATAGTCTCATCTGATTCAAGAAAGCAAGCTGAGCTGCACAGCCAGATGGTCACTACTTGCTTAGATATTTCCTTCATTTCCCATGGCTGGGAGATTTACAAATATAAATAATGAAATAAATTTCATTTGAATGTTGCTGTTCATAGGACTTGCATCCAGAACTTAATATATTCCATTTATAGTAGATACAAGTTATTATAACCCCTTCTAGCCTTTCTCTTTGTGTTTGCTCTCTTGTTTTTTTTGTGGATACATTCTACATGGATCACTTGGAGTTAAATGTACAAGAGTGCAGATGCATTTATGGGCACATGATGGATGAAGGGAAGGGAAGGGTGTGGTTCAGCCACAGCAGATCCTCAGCTTTTAGAAATAGGTGAGTTGCTGCAGATACTTCTGATGCCTGCAATATGTGTTCAGTGTAAACAAGCAGTTCTGTGAGCAGCTAATGAAACCAGATTTCCTACAGATACCTGTCTCTTGGTTGACTTAGCTGAGACACAGTTTCACATCATGCCTAAAACATTCTAACTGCAGAGCATGCCTAAAGAGGCAATCTTGGTTTCTTTACTCACTTTCAACTGCATGTTACCACCCCATCAGATCTAACAATCACATGGCTTCAAGGTAAATTTGAAACCCAATTCGTGTGTGTGTGCATGCACATGTGGTGTTATTCCAGCTGGATCAATTGGCTGATTATCTCTAAGATCAGTACCCCTCTGTCAAGTTTGAAATTTAGTCAATAAGCTCTAAAGATTTTAGACAAGAATTTGAATATGTCTGCAGGTACATGCATGGGATGGATGTTTAAGTGGTATAACTGTGTTCTGCAACCTCTTTTTTAAAGTAGAGTTGAATGCAGTGTTAATATAGTAAATGTGTCTTTGAAATGTCTGTATAGCCTGAAACCTGTAACAATTCACACCAGAGAAGTACAACATGTAACACTTCAGGAAAGACTATGCTACAGCTCAGGATGCTGATAAGCAACACATCAAACCTCCTTGGTGGCATCCCTATCAGTTTCAGGGTAGTAAGTGGTAGGCATTCATTGCACTTTGATGAAATGAATATGTAAATGTCAGTTGTGGGACATGTCAAGATGTTATTTCACTTGATGCACATGTGCAACAGGAACAGTTGAAAAAAAGTTTTTATTTATTGTCATGCCCCCAGTAAAACCAATACTAGCATCAACATTGAATAGTAATATGCAGTCAAAGTGACTAGCCAAAACATCTTCAGGAAAATCATAGAACAGGAATAATCAGCTACTCTGAGGGTGATAAATGACCTGTGAATCATCTATGGTACTCACTAAAAAGAAAAGCAGACAAGTGTCTAAAGTTTGATGGATCATGTGGATCAATGAACTATTACATTAGTTTCATCAACTGCCCTCAGAAATGTTGCTCTGTATGTGATACATGAAGTAGACCTAAGTTAGTTTGAGAGACATTGCTTTAAGTGCATTTTCTTTGCTTTTGGAGATGAAGCAGAAAGGGTGTCTAGAATATATGCAAATGTGCATACTGATGTGGTAACATCTGACACTTCATTAGTTCTGGTCCTTATTCCCTGGCCACTTCCTGTGTTCTCACTACATTTGTGTCATGCACATCACTTGTTCTGATATCCACTAGGCCAGTTCAGCGTTGTACTGCATATCCTAGGTAGGCGTTCATCTGCAGAGCCTTCCAGGCTTGCAGGCTGCTGTGTGTGCTGCTTGTGTGTGTTGCAGCCTGCTGCATAACATAGGCTTTTGGGAGCTGAATGCAAAGAAATTGTTCAAGGTTGACAGTTTTGTGGCCTAACTCAAATATTGGTTCTTACTTTGGCAGCTAGGCGACAATTTGAGCTCTTATGATTCCAGGACGTTGGTGCTAAGCTGGTGCTTTGAACATCAAGGCTCTAATTGCTGCTTTGTTGGCGGACTGCTTCACAGATTTAGGAGAATCACATTGGATCTATTTCAGTGTCTGCAAAATGGATGAAGTAGAGCTCGGTATTCTTCTTAAAGAACTTTGATCTGTGTATGATGTGGGCTGTAAAACAGCCGAGAGAAACCACCGTGAAAAATTACACTAGTTCTGATCTACCCTTCAACTTTTCTGGCATAGTTAGAGTAGGGAAGCAGGTGTTTTGCTGGCTGAAGTAATAGCACAAAGACATTTGCCATCTTGCTAATGTAGGTTAAATTTAATTTTGTGAACTGATATAAGCAGTGGCGCAAAAATAGGTTTTTGATACAATAAATCATATCTACACTAGAAGTACTTGGAAAAATTATGCTAGATAACCTTTTCTAAACTACATATAGATACAGGCATGCTATGTATTTGCTGCTTTTGACCTTCCACAGCCTCTTGTTGGAAACAAATAATTGGTGCTTGCTACTGTCACAGGTCACTACTTCAGTATCATTTCTGGGTCTGCATTTTACTCCCATTTTCATCTTGTTAAGCAGAGCTGTCCCCTTCTAGCCTGTCCTTCACCTCTCGCCTCTCCAGCAAGACCAGACTTCTAAGCACTGGAAGGGATTTCAGGAGGGCTGGAGACTGGGGGGGGGGTGATATTGCCTGCTGCAGTCATCCACTGACCTCTTCACATACTTACAAAGATGTACTATGGAGTAAACATTAAGTAACATTTTAATATTGGACTGCTCACTTTTTGCTGCTTTTTGTAATAATCTCAAAGATAGTTCTTTGGTATTATTTTACAGAATAAATTTGATTTAGCTTATTTGTGAGGAATGTGGGGTTGGCTGCTTTGGGTATTCTTGCTAGCCTGGGAAATAAAAGCAGAGTAGCACACATATCTGTGTTGGCTTATTTACCCTTCTGGGAAAAATGCACTATAGATCTACTCAGAGGAATCTTAAATGATAGCCAGGTTTCCAACTCTTTGCTTATATAAGCAATTACATTTAAAATAAAAATGCTATAGGATTTGGCTATGTATATTTTAAATGGAGGGCAATGACTTTCAGTGGCTCTTGCTTTCTAGTGAAGAAGATTTACAGAGTACCATTTTGGAATTTTCTCTTATTAATATTAATTTTTAATTTTACTCTAAAATGTCCTTTGATTGTGGAGCAATAATTGACACCACAGTATTTGATGCCCTGAGGAGACTGCTTAAAGGGGAAACTAGAAAACAGGGCATTAAAGCATGGCTGACTGACAGCAATGCTTATCATATCTCCTAGTTCACAAAAATCCCCAAACCACTCATATGTGTAGAGCATCTTTGTGAGAAACTGCTATCACGTATTACTGTCTATGTACTAACGTCCAAGGACCAAGGCAGCACTGAAATCAGAAAACAACAAAAACCCCAAAACATTTGTGTAAATTGAAGAAAGAGCATTCAATTCTCTCCCAGTATTCATGAACCAAATGTAAGTTGTATCGTTGACATATATATGTTTAAATAATAATTCTACTCTTTAAAATCCAAAGTCCATGCACAGCTCTGTCCCAAATATATGATCTAGTCTACAGAGTTCTGGAGCAAATAAAATTTTACATGTTCACATTGAGAGGAAAGCAGTGGATATTTCTATATTAGCTTGGTTTTGATTTCACCTTTTCACTCAGCAGCTCTAACACTACCTGCAGATCATGATTTGTTCTTATTGGTGATGTCTAAATTTTTGCTCCTGCGGAGATCCTTAGATCCTTATTTTTGTTTCAGCTGTAAGATAATATTTTTTTCAGATGCTAATACATCTTTTTAGCTGTTATTTTTAGTTCTGACAGGAAGGCACCCTACTTAAGTCTAGGGGGTCCAGCTAAGCTAGTTTATGCAGGCTTTGTAAGAGCAAAGACCATATATAAAAGGAAAACACCTAGGGGTCATCTTACTTGTGAGGTGAAAAACAGCTGCCTAACAGCACACAGCAGCTTTACACAGTAGTTTGGGACAGGACATTACTGAGCCGAAATTAATGGGGAGAAGACAGATTGATTCATGTCAGAAAACTGCCTGGTGAACTCAGTAACTGCATCTATACAGTGAATTTTTGTTAGCATTTGAAATTCTATTTGTTAAGTTGTTAGCAACTATTTCAAACATACTTGCAATTTATTGCAATCATCCTGGAAGCAGCACCTACAGGAGCCAAACAGCCCAAAATACCCATGTCATGAACTGTAAAGCTGGAGGATTGTTAAGGGCATTATCTTAGCTTTGGGTTTAAAGAAACATACTGTACATTGACACAGGCCACAGATCCCTAGAAACCTTAAAATTTAAACCATGTCCAGGTTAATTAGCATACATGATCCCTATTTTTCAACTTTACAGTAGTAACAACCAAAAAGAAATGTTCAAAATCCTAGATTTGTCTTATTTCCAGTTTCATTATCTGATCGTTTGTAGAACACCTATATTTGTTGCGAATTTTGCTGTCAAAGTTTTCAGACTTTTCCTGACAGCAGCACAATGGCATATCACAATGGCATATCAACTGCTTCTGGCAACAAACAAAAGTTCAAGAGCTGAGAAGATCCACCACATCCTTTGCTGAGTCTCAAACAGAAGGGACTAGAGACTGCAGAATGTTAACAGGATGGCAAGGTATGCTATACAAAATATCTATGCTCCCACACTGTGCTAGTTTTACCGTTTCATTAGCAGACTTTTGAAGTATAATTGTTTAATCAATAGTGTAGCTCACAGCTGAGAAGATGGCTCAGTTCTCCCTTACATCCTCCATTATAGTTGGTTTATCTAAAATTCCCTTTTGTTTGAAAATTTCTCTAATGCCACCATTGTCCCAAGTGGAATAACCTAGAAAGCTTGAAATAAATGTATTCCATCATTTTGGAGCCAGTCAAGCATTTTAAATAAATACTTTTCAGCAGTTATAATTTTTCAAATTCCTTCTTTGCTTTTATTTATTGAGCAATTAAAGTTATTTTAATTTAGGCCTTTGTCTTGAGACAAGGCATTGGTGTAGATGAGGAACATCTATTCTGCTATATCTGTGCAAATAATTCATAGATTCATAGAATGCCAGGTTGGAAGGGACCTGAAGGATCATCTAGTCCAACCTTAAGTGTAGTTTAAGTGAGATGGGCCAGCACCCTGTCAAGATGAGTCTTGAAACTGTCTAATGTTGGGGAATCCACAACTTCCCTTGAGAAGACTATTCCAATGTTTAATTTTGTAAAAAACTTTCTTCTAGACTCGGTTTTGTTGCTGCCTTAAGAAGTGTATGACACATTACAAAATGGACCTAACGTGGCATTTGTGTATGTCATTTTACTGTTAAGTAAAATAATTTAAGATCTGATTTGAGAACTGATTAAAAAAGACCTGCTAGACGTTTGAGTGTTGGCACTTGGACATACAAAGTCTTTGTTAGTTTTCTTGTATTAAACATTTGCAGCAGTACCAGTTTAATGCTCAAAGGTAAGCTCATATTAAGCATTGAGAATTAGAAGTAATTATGGTCTGTATGTGCCAATAGTAAGAGAATCAGGATTAATTAATACATTGCCATTTGCAGATACATATGTTCATAGTATTCTAATCTCCGAGTTAATTTCTGTATATATGACAGTGCTTATCAGTCACTTTTGCTTGAGATTGTATATTTAATGGCACTAGAGAGCTAAGTTGTTTCAATTCTGCAGAAAGAGGCCAGAGAACAAGCATGCAGAGTGGTTGTGTTCAAAGACAATCAGCTCTGATCACAGGGAATATGACTGCTGTTACAGATTTCAGGAAGGGTGCTGAAATGCCTTCAGACAACTTTGGATATGTACTGACTTTGACTGGATTCAAATGGATTAAAATCTTAAAGGACATTTTGGCAACAACATCTATTCAAACTTGTCAATGTTTTCTAGTTCATGCACTTGGCTTTAATTAAGAGAAAAATACATTTTTTAATATTGGGGTTAACAATTTTCCGAGAATCATCCAATGGCTATTTTCTAGAATAAGAATTAGGCTCATTTCTCTGGTAAAACATAGAAACACAGATTTTTACTAATGTTTTCACATACAGTATTGTGAACTTGGTATTCTAAATATAATCTTAGGCATATAAATTAGAAGAAGCTTCCCAAAGGTGAAAATGTTCAGGCACTGAAAACCAAGTGATGGAGCTTCCTTTTTTATGCTTCAAAATATCCTTGTTGAAAAAAATGCATATTTTTTCCACTTGAATGTTTGTGCTGGCCTATCTTGACAATAATGTTACAATTAGTAAAATCCAATCTGGATACATATTTCAGATATATAATTGTAATTACATGAAAATATTTGAATTGCAATGTATGATATGTTAAAATCTGTCGAATATAAAATTCATTCTTACTGAGATTTGCAACCATATACATATAAAAACAGTAATCAAGCCAAGTTTTGACAGGCCTAGTCATGTATTTTTTTAATTTCCTCTAGCTAACATATGGATTATTAGCTCTTGGACATAAGAATGAAAGATGTAATGGGTAGTTGCTTGCCAGTATTTCTCATCCCACCATCCTCCCACACAGGGAGTAACTCTTTAAATTGGTCAGTTACTTTGAAGGATATACTTTATGTGGCAAAAATCTAACTGATTTAAATCCATATTTATTTAATACTTTCAGTCTTGAACAAGCTCTACGGAGAATTTTGAAGTACAGAATTAAAAGGAATGCTGAGATTATCTGTTTTATGCCTGGCTCTCTGAAACAGGAGTAATGAGGACAGGTTCCCACACACATTGCCAATAAAAGTACAGCAAACAGTTGTTTAATGAGAACTTGATAAACCCAGTAAACCTCACAGGAATAAATTCCTAGAAAGATTCAAGATACTTTGACCTATGAAGATCCAGACCTGGAAGAGACTGAGTATTCTTAATTCATTGCACCAATGGGAAAATGAGGCAATTGATGGTCAAAGAGGGTTTTTAAAAAGTTATTGGCTGTAATCCCACTTTGTCTGTAAATTTTTGTACAGTTCTTCAAAGTGGAATCAAAATATATTGCTTTTTTACTTTTTTTAAGGCTGGTATGAGTTTTACACTCCTTTATGAAGGCTAGCATGAAGAGGTGTGATGTATGTGCAATGCTATGTACACAGGCTGAGATATGAAGATTTAAGAATCACTATATCCAGAAGCACAGCTTCTATGTGGCTGGCCTTGAAGAAATCACACTAGCCTGAAAGAAAATGTAAAGAAAATTTGCAGATGAGACAAAAGAAGTGCTAAAAAAAGGGAACAAATGCAAATAATCTACAGGTTTATGCCACAAGAAGAAGACATAAGAATCCCTGCAGAGAAGTTATAGTGCTGTTCCCAAATGTGTAAACTCTAGAATTCCAGTTTTAACTAGCCACCACAGTCAAAAGCTATGGTACGGAAGTAGCTAAGTAAAATTGTACTGGAACAAATCTGCTTTAGTTGTTTAAATTCCCTTTTAGGTTATTTTGCCTCATCTCCTTACATTTGTGTTCCATCATGGTTACTGGAAATCATTATTATAGGAGTATTTGTTGATCCTCATACAGTGATAATTAAGCAAGAATGAAATAACAGGTTTTAAATTCAGATTCTAAAATGATAGTTTTAGGATTAAAATATATTTCAATCTATCATAATACAATGTGTTCATCAGCACAGTAAGTTTTGTTAGCTGAAATGTTTATTATTACATAACCAGACATAATTTTCTGTTTAGGAATAATTCTTGTGGCCATGAAAATTTCTGATGTGGATATAAAATATAACCAAGGTTTTGTCAAAGATTAGGTTTGGGCTGGCCACTAGACAAATGACAGATGCTCTCCATCAACCCCTCTCCCTTCCTCAAGGGAAGAGAAAGGGAATAAGGGAGAGTGTCTTATGGATTGGAAAAGAAAACTAAAACAGCTTTAATGAAAATAATAACAACAAAATGAAATATATACTACCATATAAAAAGTCTATATTGAACTCAACCCCCCTGATGGCAATTACATCTCCATCACCACTGGGGAAGTCCCAGACTGGACTCAGTGGCAGACAGGAACCAGATTCAGGAGCTGGGTTCTGGAACTGGGTTCAGGAATTCATGAATTAAGATGGAAGGCAGAACAAAGTCCTCCTTGGATGCTGGCTATTGAAGAAGAGAGCTTGATGGGCATGATCCCTCAGCTTTGTACTGAATATGACGTATATGGGATGGAATACCTTGTTAATTAATTTTAGGTCATGTGTCCTGCAATCTTCTGCCTGCAGGTGCAGGCTTTTATTTTCTGCACCTGCAACCTGGTACACAGATTTAGCAGTGACCTTGTTCTGCACAGCAGCAAGTATGAGCACCCCAATCCTTGGTAGTAACTCTAAATTTCAAGTATTATCACTGCTAGAAGAAGACACTGTCTGCGAAAACATGCTGTTAACTTCAGAAAGTGCATTTAGTTATTAGAGACTTAGCTGAAAAGTAAAATCACTGAACAGAATTAGTTCTTTTCTAGCTCAAACCGGGTCAGGCTTATGGTTACTTTGATATTCTAGGGTAATCCCCTGCTGAATGTGTGTGAACAGCCTAGCCAGTTTGTGCTGAAGGAACTGAAATGTGCCCTGTGCCAGTGAAGGAAGTAGTGTGTCAAATATTGAATGCTTCTGACAAAATGCCCTGAAGAAGCTATTAACTGGGATGCACATGAGTAAATTAACTGGTAAATTAACTGCTGGGTAGATCAGTGTATTGGTTTAGTAAGAGGGTGGCCGAGCCACATGGCTCCCCGCCCCCTCCCTCTGCCGTGGGTCGCGGACAAAGAAAAAAAAGGTTTAAAAGTGCCTTTTTGAGTTGAGAGAAGGAAGGTTTAATATATACATATTTATATAAGAAAACAACATATAAAAAGCACTTTTTGCAGTTAACAAAGAAACCCAGCAGTAACAGTGACAAAGGAACAATACAAAAAAAGTTTGATAACAGAGAATAGCGAGGGAGCGAGCTCACCCAGATGCAGCGAAAGGCGAATTGCCCTCGAACTGCCCTCCCACCGGAACTGGCCCCGGGGCATGACGTCAGCATGGTGTAGAATAACCTGGCTCCACTAAAATTAACCCTGTCCTGGCCAAACCAGGACAATCAGTATGTGTGGGTGTCTGGGTACAGATAAGTGCATGTCCAGTCTGCCTAGACAGAGCTTGCTAGGGCCAATTCAGTCTCTAGTCTTCACTACAGTGATGGAACAAGCTTTCAAACTAATAAGCTTTGTGACCATCGGCATAGCCATACAACGAAAAATTCTGTAACTATGTAGAAACAATTTTTTTTTCTGAAATTATTCACTGATTTACTGCATAAATTATAAGCAATACTGACACAGTTATTTAATATTACTTATTAACATAGGAAATCTTTTTTCCCTCTATTTCAGAAGACCTAGAGTCACAATTACTCTCCTTTTTGAGCTATTGTCATCAAATTGACACCAAAGCATCATATATTGATGTATTATCTAATGAACTGAGGGAAATGTTGTTGAAATAAAGACTATTCCGATTTCTGCAAGAGCAAAAAATCTATACACAAATTACAAACAGAAGTACCAAATCCCTTTGTTTTAATATAAAATATGGAAGTTTCTGCCACAAGTGAATTTAAATTTATTGTTATGGATGTTAGATTAAAAATACCCATTTGATTTACAGAAACTTTTGTCCTCCCCATATAAATGTGTAATTCAATATTTGTGTGTTAATATGCAAGATCACAAAGTTCCAGTAACAGAAACAGGCAGTCAAGCTACCTTCCAGGAAATTGAAATAGTATGTATTCTCCTGGTACACTAGAGAAAATGAACTCTCCTGTAGCCCTCATCTCCATGTGGGAGGAGTTGCAGGTGAGGTCAACTGTGAGATGTGAGATTTATAACCAGTGACCAGAGCAAAGCCACCTGGCTTAGTGAAAGAGGAAAACCAAAGCTCTGAGTGGTCCATTTGTTTAAGAATAGGGGATGTGTTTAAGTGGAGACACAAATGTGTTCAAAACTGTATTTTTGGCTCCCTCTGACCCTAAACCCCCAGATGTGATGGTTTTGGTTGTCATGTTCAAAAAGTCTGTTCCATTACTACATTGCGTAAGGAGACAATACATTCCTGTACAGTCCAGTGATGCCAGGAATCTTCCCTTTCAGCAGGATTTATTTTACTTCATTACACTTTTTAAACTTTTACACTAGCTGAAAATTATTAGAAGCAGCAGAGTTTTCATTCTTTCTGAAACTGCTGCTCATGCTGGAGAGTTTTCCTTCTTCTCCCACACTCTATCCTTCTCCCAGGAAAAGTGCTACCAAAACATGTGAAAATTATTGACAAAACCTGAGTTGTGTCCCTCAAAAAGGCAAACTTCTTTTAAAGCTGGGGTGTGTCTAAATTTTCCAAATATTCTTGGGACATTGAAAAAAAGCTGCATTATCTGCCATTGGCTTGGCAGTGTTACAGCACCTGCTTTACTGCAGTCTGATAGAGCACAGTCAAGAGGAATCCTCTGTCTTAACATTTGATCAACCTCAGTTTCACAGAGCCAGCTTTCTTTCTTGAGCTAAGAGAAGCATTTCAGAAATGGTGAAGAGCAATGGAGATTAAGAAAAGGACTGGAGCATCAGTCCTGTAAGAAAAGCTTGAGAGAGCTGGGAGGACTATTCAGAGTGGGGAAGAGAAGGCTCAGAGGGGATCTTACAAATGTGTACAAATACCTGATGGGGGAAATGAAGAAGGCAGAGCCAGGCTCTGTTCAGTCGTATCCAGTGAGAGGAAAAGAGGCAATGGTACAAACTGAAATACAGAAAATTTCAAATTTTTAAACAACAACAACAACAACTAATTACTGTAAGGGTGGTCAAGTACTGGAGCAGGAAGTCTTAGAGATATGCAAAACCCAGCTGGGCACAGTCCTAGGTAACCTTCTCTAGTTGATCCTGCTTTGAGCAGGACAGGAGTTGGACTACATGATCTCAAGAGATCCTTTCCAACCTCAACTATTCTGCGATTTTTTTAGAAGAACCTGAAAGAGTAGTATTGAACACAGAAATATAGAAGAAATATAGAAGTGAACTTTTTAGACTATATGTTGTGATTAAATGACTACAATCTTTTTTTTTTTCCCTCTCCCTCAGTCTCTCAGCAAGTCTGATTACCTGAACTTGTGGCTGTCTTCAGTGCTGATGCTCAGCACTTTATCCTTCATTTAATCATATAACTTGTTACTTTTGTATCTACATAGATTAATATATTTAAAGTGTCTAAGTAGAGATTATGAACACTGTTAGTCCTTCATAATATTCAAATAGAAGGACTTCAATTAATGCATACCATAAGTTGGCATTACCTGCAGATATACAACATAAGCATTCATAATCAAGTATTAGAAGCTGGCAAGTTATTTATGTTTTCATCTTTGCTATATTATTTATAATAAACACTTGATATTAAGATGTCTTTATCTGAAACCAAAACAGTGGAATATTTTTTATCAGTGGGAGAAGTTTTGTAAAAATAACATTTTGACAAAAGTTGTATCAAACAGAGCCAAACTCAATGTGTTACATCAGTATCACACATTACATCAGTAATATGTGCACTATGATTCTGCTTTTCTGATCCAATTATAAGTCAAAATGTTAATTTCAGGACACTGCTTACTGAGACAGAACATCAGGCATGTCAAATAAATGTGCAAAATGAGGTACAAAAAGCATTGTGAAATCTGAACTGCATTTTTTTGTTATTTAGTTAATTTTTTTTTTTTCTGCCAAATGCAAGCTTATACTAAGTATTTAGTAAATAGTCTCCTGTCTATTGATTGGAATTACTGGATCAGATTTCTGTGTATTTTTTCCTTTTACAACCATAGAACACTGTTTATAGACATTAGAACCTGAAAACCTAAGTAAGTGTATATTCCTGTTAAAGAGAGTACTCAGGCCTCTTATGTCTCAGCTTAATAAAAACGGGAACTACTCTCTTACTCTTAGATATAGAGGTATTTTTATCTGCTAAAGTTTGACAAGAGTTCATGGCATCAGAAATAGTTTATTCATAAAGGCTAGGAGCACAAACTGGTAGTCTCCATACTTATGGAGCAAAACCTGTACAACAATCAGAGGCTGGTGTTGTTTCTGAGAGCAGAGAGCAGCTTGACTCATGTCTTTTTTGTTATGATATTTGATTACTTTTGTTCCGGCTCCAGCAACAATAACTCAGTACTCAAAGATAGTCCTTCAATTGCCTTTGTGTTTCTTTTCTGTCTCAGCCAGAAGATGAATTTAGATTCCTTTGGGGCACTTAACTTTCTAAATCAGAATGTTTCCTGTTACACAAAAGTTGCAGTGGAATGTTGGCTGAGGGATTTACACACACTACTTTCATTAGTTACATTTAGTTTACTTATATGCTTGTGTTGCAGTATCTCCACCATTGATATAATCACACATTGAATACAAATACAATAAATTTATTACTGCCATAATAAACACTATAGTATTATGATAATAAAGATACTAAAATCTCTTTATGAACAGAATAGTTTTCAAGCTTGTAAGGCTTGATCACACAGATGCATCTACATCCCTATAACTTTAAACATGCGTAACATGAAACTTTGTATTTACAGAAAATTAAACTGATAAATGCATTCACGTTTTTATCAAATAAAAGTGGAACTTGGTAGAACAAATAATTATTTGGGTAATTGCATTAACTAAATGTGTTTGGTTTTGAAGGATCACAGAGTTGTATTTAAGATTGTGTTTGTGTGAACAAAGTGTAACTGAGAGGAATTCTCTAAAATGACTGTTTTTTAAAGATATGTGTCAAGATATAAAACTAAGAAACCAAGTTGAAGATCAGTCACTCCTGCCTTGTTAAGTACTTACGAGAGTGTTTAATTTTAAGCACAAAAGTAATCCTATGTATTACTCGTCCTTTACAGTTCAGTGGAACAACTTACAGCTTATCCTATATATGAGTGCCTTCTAAATCACAACCTCGGTGTGCTGATTATTGTTTTTTCACAAGAATGAAAAGTAAATCCATAAGTGCATACTGACAATAGTAAGTCCAAAACAAGAAAAGAAATCTGCTTTAGATCAGCACTGCAGAGTCAACAGCAGCTTTATCAAGATTACAGATGTCTTCAAAATCTAATTTCTTTTGACAGTAGTAATATTTAATTACATACAAATGTATTTGGATAACGACCAGAAATAGATCTGCAGAGCTCTTCTTTTTTTGGTGAGATTTTTTTTTTGGTTGTTTTTTTGTTTTGGGTTTTTTTTTTTTTCCAGTGTTTAAGAGTGTATTTGAAATAGAACAACACATACTATAAAGCATTAAATGTGTGCCCAGCTAGCCAGCCAGTTACAAGGTGGATAAAACTTAAACATGCTTAAGGTTCGAAGGAAGAAGAATGTGGTAGAGAAGAAAAGAATAAATGGTCCTCTGTACCTGTGCCAGGATAAAAAGTAGGGTACTGAAATGGCATTGAGACAAACATGAAGAAAAACACTTTGACCGTTAAGGATAGCAAGGCACTGGAGAGATGTGGAGTCTCCAGCCTTCTTTTCTCCCTTCCCCTTCCCCTTCCCCTTCCCTTTTTTCTTCTCTTTCGTCTTAATTTGCTATCATCTTTAAAGCAAAATATTAAATGTGTACTCTTAGCATTGATATTAAGCAAAGAACCAACATTCATTGACACAGCACTGAGATAGAAGTAGTACATACATTTAAAAATACGTTACACAAGCTGCCACGGGATCTTCATCCTCATCTGCTGTATACCAAACAAAGTTTCATTCAAGTCTCTCAAGCTCGCATTTGCTTAATGTTATACATGTGTACACTTCCATAAAACCCAGGCAAATTATCCAAACTACAAGTTAAATGTGTCTACAACTGAAGTGTAGATATCTAACTCAGCGCCACGCAATACACCATTATATATTAATGCTGTGGCAGAGCTAGAAACTGAATCAAGATCTTTTAAACCATGAGTGAGTTACTCAACCACAAAGTTAAATCTCCTACCTAGGAAAGTTATTCTCTCCTAAGTATGAGGCTTATCTTTCAGTACACAGTGAAGTTCATTTCTATTGACTAAACAATATCATAATTAAATGGAACTAGCAATCCAAATACTTTGCTGAATGAAAATTTAAGCTAGGCACCACAGTGGGAAAATGAGACTACAGAGAAGAGACAAAAGCTGTCTGTATGCAAACCCAATATGAGAGGGAGGAAAAAGAAAGAAATATAGTTTTATCAGCTTCTTTTCACATGATCCAAATTGTACATATTTCTAAAGGAAAAAACAAAGTTTTAACTTTACTGAACATATTCAGCTGATGTGCCTACAATTGTTACGCATATCAGATTATCAAAACAGAGACAGCCTTACTCTGAGGAATGAGTGGGACACGCAACCTGTGTGTTCTGCACCCAGCCTCATGAAGAGGGTGTGAGCTGCCCTATGTTTCTGGTAAACCCAGAGCCAATTGGATACAGCTGATCATTTATATGGTGTTTGCAGAAAGACAATCACTTAACTAAATATAAATAATTATTTAATTAAATATTTAACATTATGTAATTAAATAAATATTTAATATTATGTAATTAAATAAATATTTAATAATACAGACCCTATGTGATTATATTTTGTGGAGATTTGTTTATGAAACATCTGAAAAGAAAAACAGTGGGGCATACTGGAGTAGAGGGCTGTGGTTTTCTCAGGATTATGGAAACTAGTATCTGGTCTAGAAGGTAGATTATGAAAGTGCTAGAAGTGACTGAGTCATGCTAATGAAAAATAGTTTACCTATAAACTGGAAACTGAGAAGAAATTATTGTTTAAACTGATTTTTGCTGCTTTTGTTATTGACTACCCAACACTTCTCAGTTTACTGAAACAATTTGATATTTTATGATACGATAAAATGAATAAAAATAAATATTGCTTTTATTTTTTCTAAACTATTACATCAAAATTATAGAGATGGAAATGTGACTAGTCTTGTAGCTATCCTAACCTTACAGTTTTAGTGAGAGAAACAAAGTATCTATTCAGGATGTCTACTTAAAGCAGCTGACTAATGAGTAATCTCCAGCACCCACAGACAGATCTGAAGTAGATGGTATCTGAAAAAACTTAGAGATTTGAAAAGCAGAAATACTGATTTCAGGGATCTAAGGCCATAGATATCAGCCCAGTGTCAGAGAGGGCAGCTTGGAAACTCAGCTAGAAGCAGTAATATAACTTTAGTCATTAAAAAAAAGGGACCTGACAGGGTGACCAGCGAGAGCTGTAAAGAGAGAGGGAATTTTTAACAACTTCTATTTCTTTCTATACCTATGGCACGATTTATAACAGATTTGGAAAATATAGTGTTAAACCAGGTGGCATCAAGGAAGCAAATAAAAATGGGCTCAGCTGTGAGGGGCAAAATACTGAGGAATAAAACAGATCTCATAACCCAAATGAGATCAGAGAGATCAGAGCTCAAATAAGTCAATCTTTAGAGAAAAGTGGGCAAAGAAGCCTGAGGCACTGGGATAGCTGGTAGTCTGCAAGCAGGTGTGGTCTAATACCTATTTGCTATATTGAAGAGAGAGTGCGATAAACAGATATAACCCCACTATTGGAAGAGACCTTTGCTAGCAATGGTGTTCTGTGGGGTAATCCTGTTCGCACCTCCTTTCCCCCCCAGAATGAAACATAAGAGCTCTGACATGCCAGGAAATAGAGAAAAATGTATAGTTGCAATAGTGAATGCTCCCATGGCACAAAACCCTGTGCATACTGCTGTTGGGCAAAGGCAGTCACCCTCAGGTAAGGTAGTAGCTTCTGCCTTGAGTGCAAAAGCCATTGACAGAGGCAACAAGATAACAGATTCTGGAAAAAGTCTTCTTAAAGTAGATGACCATGTGTTGATATGAAAAAGCTAATGTGAAACACTAGAATCCAAATGTAAAAGACGTTGATTAGTGTGTACCTAAGACTGTATTTTTATGTTTGGTATATGTAAAATCTGCATTGCCACGAACAAAAACTGGCTGCATTGCTCACACAGCTATCTATTAATCTTGCAGGTCATCTAAAATGACTACCCATAGATTATTTTTTTTTTATAATTTGTGTTTTGTTTATAGAACATATAGTTATCATCTGATGAGTGATTTGAAAATTACTTTGCCAAAGGTATTGATCCTTCTGCAAAATCTTGGTTAGCATAAGAACAATTCCACCTGGCTTTAGAATAAACGTGAGATCTGTATTATACTTTCAGTTCATTTCAGAGGAAAATAATTATTAAATTTGGGTTAAAAATCTAAATGCACTGTTGAATGTAACATATAGCAACCTATGAACAACCTTCTTTTAAAGTATATTGGGATCTTACAAGGCAATGATCCAGAGTTGAAAGCTTGTTGCATTAGAACACTTGAGATCTCTTTGCCTTGTGATACAAATCTCTTATACCTGGCCCTGAAGAATCATTTACTTAAGACCCTCTATAGACAGACTTTTCTGTTGAAAATACTCCATGAACATTTAGTCATTGGCTATCCTTACATCTTCTTGTATCCTAAAGCCAGGAATCATGAAATAATGTAAATTAAATGCCGTATTTTGCATTTTTATTCCTCTACTGAGCCTAAAAATTTGTATTTTATGCATTATTTTCCCTAAAAAAATGAGTCTTTGAAAATAGCTATTTCTTTCACTAGTGACTAGTCATCTCAAAAATAAAAATAATAATAACAGTACCTTTTATTTTTCTGATTTGTGTTTTACTTTCAAACTTTAATTTTTCATTCTTTTTATATCTATATATCCTGGATTAAGGACTTTGTCACTCCTTTTAACAATGTTTTGTAAAGTTTTTTAGAACATGGTAACCATTATTACGAATATAACTAATATTGATTATTTACACCTTGTTTTAAGCTTTTTAATAAACTGGATCTTTAATTCTGTTATAGTATGACATTTTCTCTGAATCTCTTAGTTATTGTGTATCTTTTCGCACACTCCTTCTGTTTTCTTTCCCAATAACTGCTCTTAGAATTCCAATATTAATAACAAATAGAGAAATAATACAGTAGCCTTGTTTCTGGATGCTACTTCCCTTTCAGCTTCCTGGTTGAGCAATATTAGAGAGAAATTCTGTGTTTGATAGTGATGATCTTATCTGGCTTGTCGTCAGACTTTGGTTATCACGACTTGAACCTGTCAAGAGAGCTAAATATTTCAGTTTTGCAGAGGGATGAAAATTGGTGGCTACAGTATTACTCAGGAAAAAGTGGTTCATTAAAATGAGCTGGTAGATGATTTTTCAGCTTATTACCTCAATATTGCCCCAAATCAAGTTTTCAGGGGAAAACAAACAAAAAAATTTTGGGCTTTGTAGTGTGGTAGCATTTAAAACTAATTCATTTTGACCCTAAGTGATTATATGTGATACTAGAAGATAAGCGATCTGGAATGGCATATATTCATTAGCAAATATCTCCATTACAGGAACTAAATAATTCAAAATATAGACTGATCCACAGCCTGTCTCTTGATATGAAACATGTGTAGTGTGCAAAGTGTTCAGTTTTCGCTTTGAATATTTTTTCTTATTCAAAAGAAAAAAATCCTAGCATAATGTTTGACATTTGAAACAGGTATGGAAGCTTTGTAGATTTAAAAATAGGCAAACTCATTCTTATATTTTTTAACTGTGTAATATGCACAATTTTAGTGTTGACAGCTATAAGTAATTTGGACCTATCACTAAAACTCTCAAGAGATTAGCACAAAACCTGCTTAATTCTTAGGGACATGCTACTGCCACCTTCCCAGGGAAAAAAAAAATAATAATCTTGGACTCTAATTGCATACAAGGATAAATGCAGTTCATATTTATGAAATGTTACATTTGCTTCATTCACTCCAATTTCTATTCAATAATTCCCTGTTTGCTTTTCCTTTTATATAAGATAAAACACAAAAAAGAGAGACAGATTTTGTCAGCCCAGGCAGCTTCACTCTCCAGTCCATTCTGTTAGCATATTTACCAGCAATCCTTACATGTTTGCACATTAGCTAATATGATGCTTTGAATTCTTCCAGTTTATGCCATGCTTGTCAGCTTTCTTCCCCCTTGCTTTGCAAACACAGAAAACACCAACATTTGCCATGTTTGGAGGGCTGGAATCATTAGAAAATACATATTTTAGGGAAACTGTAGGTGGGGAAAAAAGACTCAGAATTATGTAGACTTAAGTTAGACAAAATCAAGAGTAACACAGCAGTGTATTTGTAAAAAAATGATAAATGACGAACTATTACTAGAATTAGAAATTAATACACTTTTGAAAGCTGAAGCACACAACCAAATTAATTGAGAAATGGGAGAGGTTCTAGACTTACCTGATTTCTCTTTATTGACATTGTTGCTTTATAATTTCTGAGGGGAGTACACAAACAGTGCAATAAGTAATAGAGTCAGATGTTTTACAGTATAACTTGACTTGCAGTCTGCTTGAAATTTTTTTTTTTTTTAAACTAGACTATGACCTCAGTACCTTTTTCATAAACTCTCTATGAACATTTTTGGCAGCCAGGGCAAAGTGCAGGATCTTCCACTGCAGCCCTTCTCCACTACTGCTTTGTTCCCACAACCAGGTAATGATGCCTCTGAAGCCTTTCTAGGAAATTATTCCATAAGACTGCTGTATTCTGTTTCCCCTGCAAATCCTTTGTGTGGGCTGAGATGCAATTATACTGTGTACTACAGGAACTCAACAACAAAGATGCAGATTCATCTCAAATTACTTGCAAAGTAAAAGAAATAAGAACTAATAGAAAATAAGACATTAAAGTTATAGTGGTGAGATAAGGCAGACTGTGGTGGCAAAACAGTGCTTTAGTTACCTTGTTATTCATTGTTTTGTTTTTGGTTTTGTTTGGTTGGGACTTTTATGCGTGTGGGGGTTTTTTTTGTCTGTTGTTATTGTGGTTTGCTGTTGTTTTATTTTTTAGTCTATCTTCTGGACAGGATAATAGGTGTATTTTAAAAGGAAATAATAACTTAACTATGCAGATATCAATGGGAAGTCCTCTCAAGTTTGAGGGGCAGCTGGAAGAATGCACTATTATTTGTTTGGATATAGCTGGCAATGACAGCTGGACTCCTGGAAAAACAGGGATTGGAGGATAATTTCCTCCATTCCTCTGGGAGAAGATAGACCTGGAAATATCTTGTAATGGGGTAGAATCACCTGTCATGGCCAGAACAGAGGACAGCCCTATTTAGTTATCCTATCTCATATCTGATAAATATAAGAGGGACACAGTAGTAGGGGACAGGAAAAGCTCATTTATGCAGTTCCTTAGGTAAGTGGGGAAATTTGGCATCCCCAGAGCCTAATCTGGAGGACATCCTCTGGAAGAGGCTGGAACTCAGGATCTGGCAATGAACCAGCTGAATTTTAGGTGTCTGCTTCCAGAGGAGGAGTTGAGATCAAGACTCTGGGGAACTATTGAAAAGCAGCTCCTAAAGAATTGATTTTTAAGCAATTGCTTGCACAGATGTGGGAAAGAAACTCTGAAATGGGGAGAAAAAAAGCTTCTGCAAGAACAGAGAAGATGTAGGAATGGTCCTGGGAATCAATAAGAAAAAGTTGAGTAACTAACTTCACAGATGTCCCTCTGCTGATGTCGAAAGTAGTGGGTGAGCTGGATTTCTTCTATTTATCTCCCAAAGAATATGATTATCAAAGACCAAAACCGCTCTTGAGATGCAGAGGTGCAAGAATGTCCCAGACTCACTCACAGTCCCCATACCACAAGATGGGACCACTGAAGATGGGGGAGGAGGCAGTTATATCCATTTTCTCAAGGAGAAACACCAGTGTAGTGAACCTTTCTGTGTTCACCTGAAGCCTGAGATAAGCTTGGCTTAAAAAAACCTTTCAATCAGACCTTGAAACAAGCCCCTTATAACAACTTCTAGTTTGAAAATTCTCTCTAAAACATTTTCTAAGTTTGTTTCATTTGATACACAAGGATTAAGCTTGAAGGCAGCTTTCTTCAAAAGCAAGAGGGTGAAAAATCTGGATACTCAAGCTACAACTTTAACTTTTGGAACATGTTCAGTTTGGACATCTTTGTTGCTGGTATCTTTTGATCTTCACTATATTTCTTCAGGCTGCAGGTACATCTAGAAAAAATGAATATGTGCTGAATGTTTATCTGTAGCTTTCAATAGGACAATTTGCTGAAAAAGGATCATTTTCATTTTGGTCACTTTGATTAATGCTGTCACAGCCATGTTTCCTATGGAAAAAAGGAGAAGCAGTGAGAGAGCTCTTTATCTCATACTTTCTTTCCAGTCCAAGCGAGTTCTTCATGAAGAGATAGAAAGAAAGAATATGGGGGGGTACCTTTGCTGACTGCTTCTTGACAGCTACCTTACCCATTTATGTATATGCATCTGAAGCAACTATTAGCACAATGCTACGCTATACCAACTACATCTATCTTGTTTAAACCCTTGGATCATGCTGTCTCTCCGTCACCATGTTTTCTCATGGGATTAACATTATCTGCCTGGCTGCAATGGAGTTAATTTTTCCCATAGAAGTCCATACAGTGCTGTGCTTTGCATTTGTGGCTAGAACAGTGTTGATAACACATCAGTGTTCTGGCAACTGCACAGTGTTATGGCTTGCTTTCCAGCCCCGTTCCACTCAAAGGCCAGTAGGCTGGGAGTGGGCATGAGGTTGGGAGGGGACACAGCCAGCACAGCTGACACAAACTGACCAAAAAGATATTCCATACCATATGATGTTACGCTCAGCAATAAAAGTTGAGGGACAGCAAGAAGATGCAGGTCTATTCTTGGTTATGGCATTTGTCTTCCCAAGGAAGTGTACACTATGTGCACATTATGTGTTCTGAGGCTCTGCTTTCCTGGAAAAGGCTAGACATCTGCCTGCTGATGGGAAGTAGTGAATAAATTCCTCTTTTTACTTTGCTTCTATGTGCAGCTTTTGTTTTTCTTATTAAATTGCCTTTATCTCAGCACAAGTTTTTCCATCTTTTCTCCCCATGTGCTTTTGAAGTGGTAGAATGAGAAAATGGCTGTGTCTGGAAGCCAGCCAAGGTGCACCTTCCACACAGTCTTTAAAATTATACTTCTTAGATTAATGGGTGAATAAAGATTCACATCTGCCGCTGCCCTGTGCAACACTTCTCTGAATTCTGATGACTTCTGTCATTTGAACGATACAACCTTACAGTATTATTTTTCACTGATAGTATATCAAGGACAGTATTAGGTCCTAGCAACACACAACTCTTTCCAATTCTGATAATGTATGTGGCTTTTTTCATACTATGGTTCTATGAGTACATCTTCCACCAATTCTTGCAGCCCCAGTTTCTTAGATCAGTCTAATCTTAAGTCACGCATACACTGTTAAACTCTGTAGTGTATTTTACTCTGGCTTGAGATTTTTTTGTGTGATTTCATAATAATTCTTGGAAGATTTAGAAATTAAGAAATACAGTACATATATATCTAAAATTATACACACTTAGATGTGTTTATCTGCTAAGTAAGTATTTGTTTATGCCAGTAGTACAGCCTACTTTCTCCTTTATGATTGGGTTCTTAAGGTTACAAAAGTATATTGATGTTTCTGGCAAACAAATTCTCTTTTCCATCATGCATGCCTCTAGTGCAATATTTCTGCCTTGAATATTGGCAAACACCGAAGGAGGAGCTGATGTCTTAATTTAAGTTCTACAATGGAAAAAAGAAACAAGACTGAAAGAGCTGAATATATTTAATCCAAGTATGGAACTGCCAAGTAAAAGAATGCTTACACTAAAACAAATAATATGATATGTTCTTGAAGTCACTTGTGGGTGGGCTGTTCATTTTGCTCTGCTATGTTGCAATTATATCCTGCTGAGTGCAGGAAAAGTTAGCCAACTCTCAACCTCCCTAGAACAAAAATCAGCATGTTGCCATTTTTCTTCTCTACCAAGATGTCATTGTCAGCTCAACTTCCTGCTTGGTTCTTGGATGTTTTCTGTTTCATCTGATTCCTCACATCATCCAGAGACAAACTTCAGCTACTTCCTTTCTTATCTTTTGCACAGAATGGGAAAGTGTGGTCTCTATTCTGAACTGTCATTGTTCCTCTAAGTATATGAGCAAAAGTAATTGGGTTTTAATTTTTTTTTCTAAATAGCCCCTCAAATACACAGATTTTATGCAATTGTGCAAGCTTATAATAGAAGCAGAGAGCATCCTCTGTGCTCTATGAATCGTCTTCCCGTGTGGCTGCTGGCTGTGTGCGTGTCTTATGGCTTGGGACAAGAAAACTGTGAACTGTGGAAAAGTGATTATTACATATGTGTTATAGGAAGTGTTACAGAAGTATTTTGTAGGTGAAAAGAAAAGGATCAAAAATAGAGATTTTGTTTGTTGTTGGTTGTGTTTGGCTTGGTGCTTTTTGTTTGGGTTTTTTTGTTTCCTCTTTTTTGTTGATTTTTTTTTAGGAATAGAGACTTTTTACACTGGTCAGAGCTTGGTTTACAGTCATATACGGAAATAGAGGTGCATGCCAGAACAGGATGTCTTCCTCTGAGGTCAGCTAGTTTGCAAATGTGATTATTATTGTGGTATTTGATCTAGCAATACAACTGTCATAGAAACACCAATCTTTTCCTCAGTTGTAGTATTGGTAGTACTCGGAAATGACCATGCATGCTGAAATGACATATTAAAGTGCATTACATCTCCTATCTTTTAGGTGTTGTACTACCCATACAAGGAGATAGGAGTTTGACCTTGCAGTCACTGAAGAATACATTAAGAGCATTATGCTTGTTATTGATCTCCAACTGAGTATTCACATCATTGAGTTCTATGTGCTTAAGTGTGTGCAGGATTGGGGTTCATTTCCTTCCTTTAAGAACAGGCCTCTCCTTCCCTGTTTGTTCAGCTTTGGAGGATTGTTGTTGTTGAGTGTTGTCACTAGGTACACTAACACGTATTTAAGGAAAAATGCATATAAATATTAACAGTACAAGAAATATATGTAGAATCACTGGGTGAGCGTAATGAGGAAATATCTATGCAAATTCTCAGCATTTTTGTTAAAATGCAAATTTTAAAGAGGAGAACAATTGCAAGAAATGAACGAAGTTGACTATGAGAAAACAGTCATAAATGTGGCTTACCTAGGTGCTTCAAAATGGGTGTTTTGTGACTAATAATACTATCACAGCTAAAAATTCCCGAGCCATTAATCTAACCATTTTTATTCTTTATGACAGAATGGCATAAATAGCACATTTCCTATGACAGGGAGATTCTGTCCTACCCCATGGCTTTTGCTTTTATCCAAGGGAGCAGACACTGTTCTCAGCACCAGTCAGCTGGCTTAACCAGAGGATATGACCAAAAGTTGGGAGGTACTATGCAAGGAAAAGGAGCAGAGCACTCACTACCTGCAACATTTGACATTTCCAAAGAAAATAGGAAGGCACTGGTAAAATGGAAAGCAACTCACTTCTCTCTTCTCCCAATGCTTTTCTGGAATTTTATGTTGAAATATGCTAACAGTACTAAAAATCTTCAGTACTTCATAAGGCAAAGCTATTTGTGCTTTTAGTTAGACAAATAGGCAATTTAGAAAAATGCCCTGTATGAGGGACATACATAATCCAGCTCTGCACTAAGCTTAAACCAAAGAGCTGTTTTAATGTAAACTACTTACTTTACTGTGAATGTTTCTCAAAGTCTGATATTGAAAACAATAAATGAAGATACTGATTTGCTTAGAGATTGGTCCAGGTAAGACTAAAAGAGTATCATCACTCAATATAAGATCTACTTGAGCAAAGATAAATTTCATTTCATTATTCTCGTAACATGTTAGAAGGAAACAGATGCATAAGACATAATTTTTAAGCAGATGAGTTCATTAGAACATAGAATACTTGCCAGTAAGTGTTGATCTCCTCAAAAGTTCAATACCAAAAAATATTCTTTGTATTCATACCACTATAAGAAAGCATTTGGCAAATTCAAATCTTAGATTAGCTTAATTTTGTCTCTTGCTAGTGTTCTATTTGAACTAACATATGTACTTGTACTGTGTGGACTAAGTAGGAGGTCATTACATTAATGTGGAAAATTAAATGAAAACTTATAAAGAAGTTACAAACTTGCAGATCCCATATTTTGAAGTTCTAGTTTTGACTTATTAATTTTATACCAGAAACTTATTTTCTCTCTTTACTGGAAAAGAATAAAAATGAATGTTTTGACAAAATCATGGGAATTTAAATTCAGATGACATAGAAGAATAAAGTGAAAATACATTTAAAAAACCCAGTTTGATAAAGGGAGATCACAAAGACAGCATATGAAAAGAATTAAACATAGAATAAGGTTTTATATTTCAGAAAGCTTTTTCATTATTTCCTAGTACTGCTATTATCTCTAGCTTAAGAAGGGCTAAACACTGTCTACTGCATGCATTCTCATCCTTTTCAGTTCCATTGATTCAGTAAAACTGCATAATTTTGATGAAGGAAACTTTGGTTCTTATTCTGCTTGGAGCACTGGCATCTATTCTAAGTAATCCAATTATGGATTTGACTACAGAATTTTCATTTAAAAGCTTTATTTTGGCCATTGTTTTACAACTCTAAAAAAAATGTCAGCTTCAAAATTAGGGCAATGATTGATTGGCTACTTGTTTACCATGCTGAGGCAGAAAACTCAGTAAGTAAAAGAGAAAGTGAGAGGTATAATTTTTTTTTTAAACTGTGTACTTAAAGCAAGAGGTAGTAGGCAACAGGAAACTTAATGTGGCCAACCATTGTTGTTGAATACTAACCCTTGAGACCTTCACTGGCTGAATATATGAAATTCAGGAGGTTTGTAAATGTGTTTAGTAAAGTGACATGAGAAGACTGACCCACTTACCAATGGGTGGACAAATTACCTAGAGTGGTAATAACCCCTAGAGTGGGGGATAACACTTCTTTGAAAAAATTTAAGCTCTCAAATCTTGTTTCTCTAATATTCCTTACTTTGCTTTTCTAAGTACCTCTGGCAGTCTTTTCTGTTTGATGAGCATTCATTGATGCAGAGTTTGGAATCCAGCATAGCAGGCACCATTGTTGTGATCTCATTGCAAACCTGCTTGAAGGTGTGACATGGCTAAAAAAAAAAGGAAGTGAAAAAGTGGCACATGTCAACTCATGAGTAACCTGAAAAGAAAAAAACAACCAACATTGTTTCCACTTGT
This sequence comes from Eurystomus gularis, assembly GCA_013400335.1. Taxonomy (NCBI): domain Eukaryota; kingdom Metazoa; phylum Chordata; class Aves; order Coraciiformes; family Coraciidae; genus Eurystomus; species Eurystomus gularis. Next base: position 96,968 of record VZZY01012618.1, on the reverse strand, counting down.
GAAAGTAATAAACAAAATGATCTTGATAAATTTTATGGGACTCTAAGTAGAGAAAGTTCTTTAAAAAGTGCCAAGTAATTTGTCTATAATATTGAACTAAATTAAATCCAGTTTATAGTCAGTTGAAAAAACACTAAAATCCATGGTGGACACTTTGATGTTTTATTTGTGAATCAGCTACGAGCACTGCACATGGGACCTTTTCAAATAAGTGGTTGGTCTGACACCTACTTCTACAGTTGGATCGAAAAGGTGTTACTATTGTATGTTTTTTCCCAGTGGTAGTGTTTGCTAACTCCTTATTTGGATGCAGCAGCCAAATATCAACATTGTCTTTGCAGCCCAGTTGGTGTGCAGCTGGGCAAAGCCATACCTTCAAAGTTAGCCCTGCTTTGGGAAAAGTAGATTGGTCATCTCCAAAGGTCTCTTTCAATCTCAATTATTCTGAGTATATGATTTATCATTCTCATTTGTTCCTGTGCCAAATAGATGGAGTGGCACTTTATCTTGTGTAGCTATGGATTTTCTTGATTTCACTGTGAAAAGGTTGACATGGAGGAGATTCCTGCCCTTTAGTTCATTACTCTGATTTTGGGAGTTTGTTAGAATGCGAGATGTCAAAAAATTATGATTACCACAAGTATACTTTTTGGTCAAATATTAAAAGAGAGAATAAATTCAGAAAATTATTAATATCTTTAATGAGATAACCCTTTGCATTGTAATTACAGACCTCCAACTCAGTTATTAGGGATAACATATGAACGACTGAACTGTTGCAGTAATTTCACTTACATTTTGTAATTTTCCTTACTATGTTCCAAAACCTCCGTCAACTAAAAGAAATTCTGCACTTTCATAGATGAGATTTTGAGTTCATGTGTAGTTAGGATAAATTTCAGACCATGAGTAAAGTTTTCTACGTGTAAAAAAAACGCTTGCACCTTGAGGTACTCCTACCTTTCCCAGGTCTAGGCAAATATATAGCTTATACTAGTAAATTAACTCTGTTGAGTAAGTTAAACAAATTGCCACATAGAATAAGCTGCACTGCCAAAAGTTCTTTTGCTAGTATATCTGTTTTAGCTAGGGTATGATTTTTTCCAAGACTTTAACCAATGCCCTATATTGTACAAAACCTTCAAATGTAGAACAAGCCTGGGAAATTAATCTTTCCTTTTTAATTGAAATAATAGTGCAACTGACAAATGTGAACCTACCTTGTGTAGAAAATAAGCAAGACATTTATTTTGCTTATCCTTTCACAAACTTCTCTTTTAATTTGAGCAGAAGTGATAAATGACATTTGACATAGAAGATCTTCTCGGGATAATAAATAACACATGGATGGCAGATCTAGGGGGGGAAGACAAGGGCAAAGTTAAGCCTTTATTCAAAACCACAATACTCTCTGCATTAGTGCTAAAATATGCTTTTTGGCTCTAGTGAGAGAGGTAATTTTTCAGCCAGTGGCTTATGAGGTGCTAGCTAGTTCTTCCTTGAAGAGGAGCCAAATGAGCACGTCCTGCCTACCATATCTCTCTGCTGACGCCCTGCTTTTGTGTGGAGTATACTAATGCCTTTTGGTGGGCTCAGTCACACTGTGTGGCACTTTATACCTCTGCACTTCCATTAAAATTAATGCAACGTTCATGATAGGGCTTGGTAAAGGAAAGGGTAGAAATGGTACTGCTCTCCAGCTTTTGATGAGAAGCATTACCCACCAGATTTGTGAACCCTAATTTGCACTTGTGAGTAGCACCATTGAAAGAAGTAGTGCACATTGCTACTGTGTGTTTACACATACAAGTAGACTTTTGGCTCTTTGATTTTTCATTACTTCCTATAGTTAGGCTTCTTGGACATAAGGTGGCAGAGCCTGCAATCACTGATTTTTGGTGCCCTTAAACACTCAGAGCTGTAGTTAGCTCACTAGATAGTCCTGCTAAAAAGAATATAACTTTACAGAGTAAGATACCACTTAACCTCTTCCCTGTCAGGGAGAAGTGATCTTTTGAAGATAGTACATATGATCTCCACAAACTTTTAGAGGTGTTGGTTTGAATTGTGCACAGGTTTCTGGACTGCACCTCCCAAGGTGGAAAACTTTGCCTTGAAAGTTAAGATGTTTAGACACTCTTAACTAGACCTTGTGTTTAGTGTTGAAGAGATGGTTGCTGCTAATTCACTGAGTCATTTAAGAAGGGGTCTCAGGGTATCTCCTCCAAACTCTTGCTTGAAGCAGGTTTAACAGTGAGATCAGACAGGTTGCTCAGGACTTTATTCATTCTGGTTTCAAAAACCTTTAAGGATGGAGACTACATAACTTTCAGTCTCAGTTGCTGAGAGTTAGCAATAATTATATTATTTGATCTCAGGCTTCTTCTCAGAAACACAATATTTTAATCAATAATTTGGTATATATATACTAGAGAAATAAATCACCTTATTTAAAAAAATCTCTTTGAGATTGAACTCTATTTTACTTCTACTTTATTAAATATTCCAGAGGTTAGCAAACAAAGCTAGGTGGAAGATGAGACTTCTCTTTCCCATGAGCTTTAGTGTAACTTTGCATATTGTGCTTTTTGCAATATACCTCTGTTTTCCAGGTGGAAAAAAATGAGTTGTACATGTCCTATGCAAGTAGATAGATGGAATATTGTAAGATATCTGACAGAATGGGAATTGGAGCCTCAGAAGTACTTGAATTTTGTTGCTGAATGTTTCCTGGGCTCTTTTTCTTACATGTACGTTTTAAAAGAGGAGCTCACCATCAGTCTGAACTGAGAGAAATGATACAGAGTAAATGGGCAGCTACCTTTATACTTCTAGTTTCAAGGACATAGTTCCGGGATATTCAAAATTTATCAACTTTTTACATATGCTCCATGTACCTTTTAAAAGTTATAGGATTTTTTTTTTTTTCATATCTGGATTATGGTTTGCTATTACCCTCATCAGCTTCAGGATGTTCTAATTAGTTCTCTAATTAGGTCATCAGTAAACCAAGAATTAGTATTTTGTATCAGATACTATGAACATCTTCTTTATTGAAATAAATTTTTTAAAATTATATAATGTGCTGAGTCCCTCTTTCAACACTTCAGATCATGCTTCTCCCCTGCTCAGGTCAGCTTTTCTTTCCTAACTCTGCTCCACAATTACTTTCAGAATTGATTAACTTCCAGTTTATAATGACACAACTAGCAGTTACGAAATAACCAAAGTCAGCGCTTCTTCCAATGTTGCCTTTCTGTGAGCTGATTCAACCCATATTATAGTTATTGAGTTGGACATTTCCTCATTACTCAGCAGCTGGTGCCAACCAAGGACTCTTAAAGAACCATAACCTCCAAACAAGCATTTTTAAAAAATATTTTTTATTGCTATTTTGGGGGGTTTTTGTTTAGTTGGTTGGTTTTTGTTTTGTTTGTGTTTGGTTTTGGGGTTTTTTTTTGTTAAAGTGAAGTTACAGTTAGGCAGAAAGCTGAGGTTTGTCATTGAAGGCCACAACACGAAATCCAAGATAGCACTCAGAGCATATATTCCTATAGGCAGGAAAGTAAATTCTGCTCCAAAAGGTTAAACAAGCCACATTCATGAACCACCTAGATTCTGCACAGCTTTCTGTGAGTACTGTGGACAGGTGAGTATGTTTATTTTTCTTACGATAAATCTTTCCAGAGCAGAAGTTCACCATATAAAGTTCAAAATTTACCACAGCTCAAAACAGGATTATTACATTTTTTTTTCCATTTTAATGAATAGCAGAAAATAATTATGCTAAAAAATACATATACTTTAATTTATTTTAAACCATATGACAGATGGATTTAGTTATTATACTATTTCACATATCTATAATGCGTACGTTATCCTCTGTAATGGGTATGTTACCCTATCCCCTGTGGAGTTCTGAGTATCCTAACTCCTTGTTTAGCAGAATGAGAGTCAGCTGAAAAGCTCAGTCCCTTGAAGAGACAATAGACTCGTAGATACTGTTGCAAAAATCTCTATGCAGAGTAATTTAACTGAAAGCAACAGAAACCATTTGCTCATATTGAGTTACTTTGAATCTGTGCAATTTATATTAGGCTAAGAATGGGCCTTGGCCTTACTTGCTTACTGTCCCCTAGGCTATAGAAAGAATAAACACATGGAAAAAATAAATAAGAATTACTTTTAGCAGATTTTCTTTAGGAACTTCTGTGAAACCAATCTGAAAGAAAACTCAATGTGATAACATTTTCTATCCAAAACTTCCAGATATCTTGGAACTGGGTGGAACTCAACACATTGCTAGGTCTTTTCAAAAAGCATTTATGTGTTCTAAACCAAGCAATTTAAAATTTCTCCTCAAATTTTAAGTTCTATAAACAATAATAAATGTTAAACAAATGTTTGAAAATTAATATTTTTTTGTGTAAGATAAAATGGAGGAAATACGTTTTAAAAAGATCTGTAGGGTGTGGAAACTACTTCTTTCACTCCTTTTTCAGCTGTCATGGGACTTAAAGAAGTAGCAGTTTAACGTTGTAAACTGGGAAAATATTCTTCTTACTCAACTGACAATGCATAGAGGGACCTTCCACAGGAGGCACAAATTCTGCTGAAGGTAAATGAAGAGGAAAGAACTTCACCAATAAACTCTGCATTACTGCATAATTACTCACAACGTTTTATCAGGAAATTGCTGTGAGATTGTTATTGAAGTGATAAAACTGGGGAAAGAATGTTAGCTATCATCTCTCAGTCAGATCTAAAAATAACACCTGGTAGAAATCACACAAGTTATTTTAACAAAATTTTGCCTCCATAAGGCAGAAATTGTTTCCTGTTTTCTGTTTTTCAAATGGTGATGAACATCATCTTCTCTTTGCAAAATAATTAATGTACAGAAACCAGCAGACAAACAAGTGTCATGTTGTAGTTTCTGGAATTGCCATGTGAGAGAGCTAGTACTTTGGGTGGTTATGCTCATGATTAACGGTTCCCACAGAATTCACCAGTCTTAAACTAAAACATAATCCTTGCCCCTATGTGAACATCCAGAGAGTTCAAATTCCCACTTTTTTTCCATTGCAATTCTACTCATCCTGAAGGATCTCCCAACATTTCTGCAAAATTATTTCCTTAGTGTTGTAATAATATAAGCCTCTTCCTTCAGTTTCCTGTGAAAACAAATGGCATCCACTCTAGCTCTAATCAATGCTATTGGCTATCTGCAGATGTATTAATCAAAAATTTTTACTTCTTTGTTTTGAAGGAAAACAACTAAAGATATTTTCATCTTGGGGATTTCCTTTTCCTTTATTTATCCAAGCTGCTGCTTCCTCTATGGTCTATAGGGAGAGTGGAAGGTAATATATCCTGACAAGAAAATGTAGTAAAAACTTACTGTAGATTAGCTAGAAAGTTTTTAGTGATACTTGCCGAGGTAGTTTTGATTATACATCACACTTCAGAATCCAGAGCTAAGAAATTCTGGTATTCCCCATCATATTGCTACCATTACATGACCAGAAAATACACCAATTTACAAGTGATGGCACCACAGTTATAACAATTTGGACAGCTGTTAATATGTGTTTCATCAGTTCCTTTAAAATCTGGTAAAAACCATTCATGTCCAGCTAAAAAGAATATTTTGAAAGAAAGAACACTGTTACTGCCTGTCAGTAGCTACTAACCATCCACAATTATTGTAGGAATAAACTATCTGTGGACAGACCACTTACCTGCAAGGAGAAATGTAGGCACAAAACAACAAGTTGGATTGCAACCCTGGACTTTAGGAGGGCTAATTTTGACCTCTTCAAGAAAATGCTTAGAGAAATCCCATGGGCTAGGGCTCTGGCAGGTAGGGAGATTCAAGAGAGCTGGTTGATATTCAAGTACCACTTCCATCAAGCTCAGGACTGGTATACCCCTAAGAGCAAGAAATCAGGCAAGGGAGGCAGGAAACGTGCGTGGTTGAGCAGGGAGATTCTGAAAAAGCTCAAGTGGAAGAAGGAAGTTTACAATACATGGAAGAAGGGACTGACCACATGGGAAGATTACAAGAATGCTGTCAGCGTATGCAGGGATGAAACAAGGAAAACCAAGGCCTCCTTGGAATTAAACCTGGCAAGAGATGTCGAGGTTAACAGGAAGGTTTTCTTCAAGTATATTGGAGGCAAAAGGAAAACTAGAGAAAAAGTGGGCTCACTGCTGAATGAAGTGGGTGCCATGGTGATAGAGGATGCAGAGAAGGCAGAGTTACTGAGTGCCTTCTTTGCTTCAGTCTTTACTTCCCAGGCCTACCCTCAGGAGTCTCAGACTTTGAAGGTAACAAAGAAAGTTTGGAGGAAGAAAGACTCTCCCTTGGTTGAGGAGGATCAAGTTAGAGATCAATTAAATAGACTGGATATCCAAAAGTCCATGGGTCCTGATGGGATGCACCCATGAATGCTGAGGGAGCTGGCAGAAGTCATTGCTGGGCCACTCTCCATCATCTTTGAAAGGTTATGGAGAACAGGCAAGGTGCCTGAGGACTGGAGGAACGCAAATGTCACTCCAGTCTTCAAAAAGAGCAAGGAAATTACAGGCCAGTCAGCCCCACCTCCATCCCTGGAAAGATGATGGAACAGCTTGTTCTGGGCATCATGTCAAAGCATATGAAGAAAAAGAGGCTTATCAGAAGTAGTCAATCCCTCCTTGGATTCACCAAGAGGAAGTCATGTCTGACTAATCTGATAGCCTTCTATGAGGAAATGACTGGGTGGATAAATGAGGAGAGCACAGTGAGCATTGTCTACCTTGACATCAGAAGGCTTTCAACACTGTCTCCCACAGCATTCTTAAAGGCAAGTTTAGGAACTGTGGGGTAGATTAATGAACAGTGGGGTAGATAGAAAATTGGCTGAAAGGTAGAGCTCAGAGGGCTGTGGTGTTCCTCAGGGGTCAGTGCTGGGTCCAGTCCTGTTCAATATAGTCAACCAAGACCTGGATGGAGGGATAGAGTGTACTCTCAGCAAGTTTGCTGATGACACAAAACTGGGAGGGGTGGCTGACGCACCAGAAGGCTGTTTTGCCATTCAGTGACACCTGGACAGGCTGGAGAGTTGGGCACAGAGTAACCTTATGAAATTCAACAAGGGCCAGTGTAGGGTCCTGTACCTGGGGAGGAATAACCCCATGTATTAGTACAGGTTAGGGGCTGACCTGTTGGAAAGCAGCTTCATGGAGAAGTCTTGGTGGACAATAAATTAACCATGAGCCAGCAATGTGCCCTTGTGGCCAAGAAGGCCAAAATGTGTATCTGGTTTCTTTTGTTTCTGTTGAGCTGTTGTATATGTTTCAAGTAGCAGCTATAATCACACTTCTAAACAAAACCGAGTTTTCTTCAAAACTGGTTTTAGTATTTTCTGCTTTTCTAGCTTTGTCTTTAAAAAGACACAGGACACAAAGCTCTTGAAAGAAGTGTGATGGGCAGAAGCATTAAATGCAAATTTTTCATACTAGATCAGTATTTTGAAAATTGGCAATATGCACATAATCCCAGTTTCTCTGCATCCAGTCCACAATGACAAATGTAAATGTTTAAGTACAAGAGAACAAATAACCTTGTAAACAAAAACAAATATTTTAAGGTAAATAAGCATGTATTGGAAAAAAACGTGATCTTGGATGAACATGTACACTGTGTCTTTGAATGTTATTGCCAGTGACACACAAGATGAATACATACTTAGTGAAAGCCAACAAGAGATTGCTAGAACACATTCTTATGCACTATGGAGCCTTTCTAATACAGGTGTAAAGTTATGAGTACTAAAGGAGTCTGTACATTAAAATACATAATTTTTCATGCAATATCTTTGCTATGTTTCTGTTTTACAAATATACTTTATCAGTTTCTGATAATGACTGAGCTACTACAAATTTGCAAGCAGGGCATGCATCTGGATTTTTAAAGGATTTTTTTTCATGTGGTCTCCGTTGTACTGAAGACCAAGAAATATGTTCTATGCAGAAAGTTTCAGGTAGTAATAAAGCATTAGTAGTTTGGATTTTGCTGATCCAAGATATTTTATTAAGTTTTAAATAAATGTTTCCTTTGTGTGCAAATCCTATTTCCTGCCTTACTGATTATTTGAAAATTTACTGTGAAGTAAAATGCAAATTAAAAATTTCTCATGAAACAAAAAAAGATTGCCTGAATTAGGACTGTCTAATAAACATTTTAATTACACAGGAACTTTTTATTATTAAATCTCATCAATTTTCAGCATATTTAATTGAATGCTGTAATGCAGTAGTCACTATAAAATTAATCTTAGGATTGCAGCTCATTATCTCTCTCTAACAGAAGAAAAAATTATTCTCACAGAAAAATTCAGAATACTTTCCCACCATATACTTCAGTAGCAGACAGAGTTATCCCTTCCAACAAAAGAATATTTCCAATTGAAATTTTATATTTCAGTATGTTTCCAGATATGTTAGGGAAGCAGTCATTCCTCTTCAATTTGTTCATCTATCAAGAGAAATAAAAAATGTTGTCTAAATGTGTGTGTACACATAAGGGTAACATGACAAAAAAAATAAATGTGCTGTATAGATGTTGGAAATACAATAATTTATTAAAATAAGAAAATCCAATTTATTTTAGTTAGCTTGTGCTATTCTTTCTCAAATATTTCTCCAACTAAATAGCCATACTGTAGCCAAGATTACCCCTTGATTCTGTTTGCAGTTTCAAGCTGAAGAAGTATTTATGACAAAGGTATTTTAAGTTCATTCTGATTTTAAAACTCTTTATTAGAATGCCTAGAAGAAAGCATTTAAACCTTCAAAACTGAACTGATAATAATAAAAAAAAGTAAAACTTAACTTGACCAAATTAACTACTTTCAATTTTAACCTTAAATCAAGACAGAGGCAAGTTGTAGTATTGCCACAGCTGTGGGTGATTCTAAGGAAACAGAAGCAGATAAAATGAGATATATGGATTTAAACAATTGTCCTCTGGTCCTATCAACAGTATTATACAAAAAGCATAGCTGATTCACATTGCCCCATTTAGCATGCACTAGTGTCAATATGAATAGATAACAGCTGAAGAATTGGTCTTTCTATTAATAGAAAACATGAATTTCAAATGCCACATATTGCAGTAATCAAACACTGCCATATATGGCATTTAATAGGTTAGGCTTTTAAATGGTGTTAAATAGTCATTCCAACCTGTCAGATTCTGTTTATAAAGACTGTATACATTTGGTAAAGATTAAATTTCCTGTAGGTGACCTTAGGCTATTTTAAGCTCATCATAGCTGGTCATACATACATTACATATAAGTGAGTAGAAATAAAGGTCAAAGTTCATCTGTTTGAGCATAACCTGAGAAAATACTAAATGAGATGGGGAAAAGCTATGCCAAGGACTGTGCTTATAACAAAAAATCTATGTGTGTTCTAAAAATAAAACAATCCCTATCTTACATAAAACTGACTAGAAATGGTGTAACAGTCTCTGGATTATGTTGTCCTCAAAATCGTACTTGAAAGTTTGGGATAAAGCTAATTGTTGCGGTCCTAAATCATGCCAGATACAGTGCTAAAAAATGAACACTACAGAGTCATATTGCATTTATATGTATGTAGAAACAATTGTTCTGCCTGAACTCTACCCTGGCATTGCTTAGATTACCATAAGAGGTTTGGACATAAAGGCCAGTAACATGTGAAAGATGATATCACTATGGTTCATTGTCATGCTTCATGTGCAGGCCACCAACACATCTCCTTGATGTTGTTATATTGTTGCAAGGTGCATTAGGCACTCCTCCGCAGCATCTTTCTGTCATTGCCCTTGTCACTAGTCCTTGAGATCTATGCTGACTCGTTCTTTGATTTTGTTTGCTCTCCTCTGTCTATGCAGCGCTACTGGGTATATAATTACAGCAGAGGCATTTGAGATGGAATTTCTGATTTTAAAGGTGAATTATCCCACTGAACTGTCTACTGACTTTAAGGTATGCTGCAAAATTCAGGCATTATGCAGCTTGTGATGAGATTTCATTTATCTCTCTATTTATTTTTTTAAAGAGAATCAGATTTTATAAGGATGGAAGTGTTATACAGCTGCCTAATTTTTTTTAACAAGCTGACTGTTTGGAGCCTTCCAGTTCTTAGTCTTCACCATTTGTATTCATAAACAGCAACCAGAAAGCTAGTTGCAGCTACAAACATGCACAGGCTCAGAGTCTGTACATGCTCCAAAACCATTTGGAATCACCTCTTGCAAGCAGAACCTGTTTGAACAAGATTCTGACTTGCCTATCTCTACAATTTTTGTATTATTCCAAATAGAAAGCTCAAAGAGAGTGTTTATAGACATAAAATTTTACAGGAAGACTGTAATGAGCAAGAAAAATGGCAATTTTTGATCAATACATGGCCATCCTGGTTTTGGCTGGGATCGGGTTACTAGGTGGTGCAGGGCTGTGTTTTGGATTTAGTGTGAGAATAATGTTAATAATACACTGATGTTTGAGTTTGCACTGAGCAGTCCTTACACTTAGTCAAGGACTTTTCAGCTTTTCAGACTGCCCTGCCAGCAAGGAGGCTGGGTGTGCACAAGAAGCTAAGAGAGGACACAGCCAGGAAAGCTGACCCCAACTGACCAAAGAGACATTCCATACTGTATGATGTCATGCCCAGGATATAAACTGGGGGCGAGCTGCCCAGGGGTTTGCAGCTTGCTACTCAGGGACTGGCTGGGCATTGATTACTGGGTGGTGAGCAACTGTATTGTGCATCATTTGTTTTGTATATTATTTGATCATTATTATTTTTATTATTATTATTTTCCCTTCCTTTTCTGTCCTATTAAATTGTCTTTATCTCAACCCATGAGTTTTACCTTTTTTCCTGATTCTCTGCTCTGTTCATGAGATCCATGAATCCATGAGATGCACCCAAGAGTGTTGAGAGAACTGGCTGACGTTGCTTTATCACCCTCCATCATTTTTGCAAGATC
>VZZY01012618.1:38892-85105 GCA_013400335.1 Eurystomus gularis | reverse complement strand
ACAAGGGGTAATGGATACAAGCTAGAGCACAGGAAGTTCCACCTCAACATGAGGAGGGACTTCTTTACTGTGAGGGTTACAGAGCACTGGAATGGGCTCCCCAGAGAGGTTGTGGAGTCTCCTTCTCTGGAGACTTTCAAGACCCATCTGGATGCATTCCTGTGTAACCTGCCCTAGATTCCATGGTCCTGCTTGGCAGGGGGGTTGGACTTGATGATCTCCAGAGGTCCCTTCCAACCCCTAACATTCTATGATTCTATGATTCTATGATTAGACTAGAGTGGAGTGAGCGAATGACTGAGTGGTATTTAGCTGCCTACTGGGTTAAACCACAACAATAGCAGTCCCAAGAAATGAATGGCATTATGTGTTTAATTTGTACTTCCTTGCTCTAGGGTGTTTTACATTCTGCTAGGAGAACAATCTTCTTGAATGTCAAATCCATCATTTCTTTAATTGAATATACAGGAATTCCTGCCTTGCCTCTATGAGGAGCTGGTGTGATACAAAATTGCATGGGGAAAAAACTGGTTTTGTACATTAAATGCCACTGGTGATGAAATTATCCAGTTATTTTATAATTCTTACAAATACCATTTTTATAATTCTATTTATCAGTTATGACTTGACTAACTGTGCCATATCATATGACAGATGGTGGAGGGAAAAGATAGTGAGATTAACACGTAATTAATATAGCTAAGTGTAATTAATTTATTTAATATATATTCTTGCAGGACTTGCTCTATATTGAACTGGCTAAGAGTTCACTGCAGTTATCATTAGACTTCACTGGACTCCTGATCAAGATCACAATTAAAATGTGTTCCTGATATTGTGGAAACCTGTATTTACTGTTTAGATGCTACCTGGGACATCTTAGAACATCAGCTGGCAGATATTACAGACACAGCATATATATCAGGTTAAATTTTATGTGAAAACTGTTTTTAACATTTAGGCCGCTTAATTACATTGCAGATTTGAGAGGAATAAAATTAAACCACACTTTTACTATTCATATTGGATAAAATGAAGTAATTTAAAGATCAGAAATTATCTCAGTGTTAAATTATCAATCTACAATTGTATAGGACAGAGTTGTACAATAATTAATCAACATCATTGTGCATTACCCTACTTCAGACTTAACCCAGTTGAGAAAGGATAGTTTAATAATTTGAATGAATGCCATTGCTGTCTGCGTTATTTTTTGTTTCCTCAGAGTCTTCTAATGATATAGGAATATACAATACAGTTATGTCTTAATTTATCAATAGCAGCTGAAGGGAATATGGTGTTTTAAATTGAAAAGGGCATTGATCTACAAAGATTGGATTGCATCTAGTCCTCAATGTCCCATTTTTCAGAAATGTGGGGAAACTAGATGGCGGAAGTTACTTTCTATCATCATGCCTTAATTTCTTTCCTTCATAGTTTTGGGAGACAATACAAGCTCCCAAATGAAACAGCAAAAAATCAAATGAATGCATATACTCTACCAGCCTGCACTGAAAAAAACAGAGCTTTAATTCTCAGGTAGAGCTAAACTGCAAGGAATTATGCAAGAAGAAGGGTTTTCACTTTTTCTTTTTTTTCCCTCCACATGCTTCTGTTACTTCTCTAGGTGCTATTCCCTGGAAAATGTCTAAAATAATTCAAAATATGGTTGCCTTTTACAAATGACTTTACACTATATTTTTATTACATACATGTTTGTCCTGGGCTATGCAGAATATGACTAGAGCTACAAAGTAGAGTCCCTGTTGAATACTGGTTTACAGATTACTAACAGAAACATAACAGCAGTGAAAGCAATGACCCTTATAGACTGTAGAGCAGCAGTGGAGATACCATGTAGCTGAAGCAACATCTTTTGATTCCTCAATTCTCTAAGCTTCTTGCATGAGCCTCTCCAGTGGAGAGATGTATCTGAAAAAAAGTCATAGTTTTTAAGTGGACAGAATTTGCTCCTTTTCCTCTTCTATTTGAGGGAATCTGTTATCCCTGGGGATACAATTTCTCTCCTTTAGTTGTACTGAATAATTTAGTACCTGTACATATCTGGAAAAAGCAAGTGCTTCATTTAGTAATACAGTATTTTCTTTTTTTTCTTATCTAAATTTCCTTCCAATGCATCCTCTAAAAAAGCCCATAAACAATACTTTTTAAAATTAACACCATGTCACAGTCTTTAGTTTCTTACATTATTTTTCAAACCTGTCTTTTTAATTAAAAAATGCTGACAAAGGCAAGTTAATCACCTAGAGATGCTTTAGATGCTTTTCTTAACTTTTTTTTTTTTCTTAAAAGTATTAGGGAGCAAATCCTTACCTTTGAGAAGAGGTGTTATCCATTGCAGCTGAATTTGATCTTTTGTTCTTTCAAGCTTCATTGGAAGAGGCTGAACGTCTGTTTTGAAAAGTTAGGTCCTGCCCTTTGTAAGAAACAAGGAAGAACATGTTCTTCATAAAAGAATAAGGAATGAAAAGGGAAACTTTCTGGGGGACTAGGGTAGGTAGATAGTCTATGATGAGAGAGCCAGATAGCAAAGATGCTGAGGGAAAAGGAATATAAAGATTTATAAAACAGGTGAATGGGAGATGGGAGTGGGGAAGGTAGCAGTGGCAGCTGGGGGATGGGGGAGGAGGAGAAATGGAGAAGCAGAGAAGCAGCAGAAAAAATGTAAGATAAAGTGGCTCTAAGTCATACCAAAATGGAGTAGGAACAGCACAGATGGAAGGCAAAAGTCATATGTGAAGTAGAAGTGTATTAATGTTAGTAAGGGTAAAGCATCCATGGCATCAGAAAAATAAAAATGGAAAAATGCATTCCTGATTGTCTACTGTAAGACATTAGCACAGCTAGAGAGAAGAAAAATGAAATGATACAATTTCTCAGGTATGGACCACACAGAAAAAATGTTATAATAGCCTGGATATGGACATTTGTACAAAAGACTAAGGTTTGGGGGTGGGGTTGGCTACAATTCACAGAGTAAACTCCAGCAGAATGTAAATCAGATACAAAGGACAGGTACAGTACTGCTGATGCAAATAAGAATACGTGAAAACTTGTATGGGTTGAGGAGAAGTATAATTAATATTGTAATGAGATATGTTTAAGCATCTTAATACAGTGAAAATCACAAAATGCGGTTTTGAATCACTTAGATATCTACAGTATGTCCCAGGTGCAGGAAAAAAGCAGGCTTGCTGGTTAATGAAACAGTTTTAATAACTCTCTAACCAAACATGTCATTACATTTCTACATTGTTTTCAGTTCTAGAAAACGTCAATAAATTATAGGGTATCAGAGATTCTGCACAAAGGTGCTCAATTTCCCTTATGCATTCCCTTTGACAGAAATGTGGATGTACAATAGGACAGATTTCTAAAAAGAAACCTCATTTATAGGTGCAAGTCAATGGATATTGCTGAGACAAGCACTCTAAGAGGTCAGTTCAAATGTTACTGTCAATATGTGTCACAGACTACCAGAAAGTGCAGCAGCACAGGACAACTGCCAAGGGAAGCAATACACTTCTGGAAAAAAATAACCATTCAAATTAGGTTTTAACATGCAAAAAAAAGCCAGATAAGGACGTGTAGCTCAGTGTTGCAGGATAATGATTTGATGTTAGAAGAGAGGTAAGATTTGTAAGGAGAAATAATGCATATGTATACACATGCACATATATCTGTATATGTAATTATATAAGTTAGACAAGGCTTTTGGATACACAACGTTCCAGAAACAATTGCAAAATAAATTCCTATTTACTTCAAATAACATGGAAGCAAAACAAATTCAAATTTCAGACACACTAGAAATGGAGTGGGCTATTCTGAATGCTGGTTGGCAAATTCCCCATGGTGACAAGTTATCTGTGTCTACATATATTTGTAAGGTTTGCATTAGAAGCTAAGCTTTGCCATCCCTGAATGAAGTAAAACATGTCTTCTTATGGACGGAAAATGGGAACAGTGTTATCACTAGTCATTGTCATATGTCTGTGTTAGTATAAATTACTCCTTTCTGCATTTCCACAGAACTCCCCATGCCCCAGACACCACCATTCAGAATTCAATGTCCCCATGGACAGAATATTTTTCTGTGTGTGTCTTTCCCACTGCAATCTAGAGCATAATGCATAATGAACATAGGTACAGGTATTATTACCTTCTGTAGTAAGGGCTGTGCAAATGGAACATGCCCGTTCCCTTCTTGTTAGAAAAAGGAAAAAGCTTCCCAGGGCTCCCCCTGCTCTGGCCTGGTGGCCAAAACCTTGCCACGTAAATCCAATACGAGGTTCCTGACTACTAGTAATATTTTCTTGCCTTCTGCAGCACATTGTTTTTGAAGCTGTCTTTTCTCTGTGCAAGCTTAGCTGATCTCCAGGAGAAGGAATTGCCCCTTTTCTTTAAGAAGTGTTATCTCATCCAGTCTCCATAGAGAAAAAAAAACCCCATAATTATGAATAGAATTGAAATAAATCAGGACAGAAATACCCTAGTTACATTACATTAAAGTCTCGGCTTGTGATTCCAATACATCTTGGTCACCCTGGAGGAAATAAATCTGAGTTATTAGAAAAAAAAAGACAAGAAAGCTGGTAGAAAGTGACAGGGACAAAGACTTCTAAATGAATAGCATTGAATGAACCTTCTTTAAATTATTTTTTTAAAAAACAAAGAAACAAAAAGGTGTGTTTACACTCTGATGCTGTGATGTTGGCAAAGCAAAGATCCAGTTCATAGGCTGAGGAAATGCACTCTGCAGATGGCAAAGGAAAACCTTAGTCCCAGTTCATATACTAGCAGCTGGTATCCTAAGTTTTGTATCCCTCATCAGTCTCGCTTCCTTTCATTTAACAGCCAGACTGTTATTTATTTTCCCTTTTAACAAATAGGCCTTTTGTTCATCTCCTTCCTTCAAGCAGCCCCTTCAGTAATCTTTGTTTGTTCCTGAAGTTAGGACCAAGTTGCAGAATCACCTTTAACATAAAACACAGTGAAGGTAATATATGCAAAGCAAAGACTACTGAGTAGAGTATGATAGTATTATTCCACTTGCATTTGTTCCTGAGAAGAAAATGCAGCTTGCCACTGTCAGGAGACACACCAGAGCACAGTCAGAGAAATTATACCAAGGCCTGCGTCATGAATAAATCGGTACCATGAACTTACTTGTTGTGATCCTTTGTGGGCATGGTTAGATTTGGAAGATGGGTGTTCTCTTTCTAGTATCTCATGCTAACTCTTGGAAAAGGGAGCAGCTGCCTCTTACACTGCAGAGCAGCCTGGTGACAGTGCATGGGAACAGATGGCAGAGCAAGTGTCTCTTTCTTTGCATTTAAGCAGACCCCTTCCCTCCTCCTGCTTCTCACAAACAGCCTCAGTGAATTTTCTTCATGATATAAAGATACTAAACCTTTTCTTTTCAGTCCAGGAGACAATCACCCTTGCTCTTTGAAGAGTAAAAAGAAGAAAGAGGGGGAAATCTAAAGCACTAATTTGTCTTCCCCCTTCTTTCACAGGTCGATCAACTGAAAAAAGAGATGAGCTTTAAGATTTTTTTCTGCTCCTGTGGGTTGATGCATAGGCAATCTTAACAGCATTTGATAGTTGCCCTGCTGTACAGAAAAGCAATGGGATAGTAGAATTCAAACTAGGGAAGAACTAGTGCAGCTGTTCCTTGAATTCTGCATCAATGTCAGAGGTTTTCTCTTTTTTTGTCAATAATCTGAAAACATAAATGCTTAGTTTTTTGATATAGATATGGAAAGTTTATACAGGTAAAAGCAAAATTTCTGCACAGCATGTATCATGTAGTAACTACTGTCTACCAAGTATTGCTAGATGAGGAAAAAATATATGGTTAAGAAACAGGTTTCAGCTATTACATGGTTTCCCTGTGATTTAGACAAACAAATCAAGTTATTGAAATTTGTGCAATGACTTGTACCTGCAAGAATACAAACTAATTTGAAGGTCATATGGACTCTTTAAAACTCACTGTTATGGTAAACTCCACTGGGACCAAATTAACACGGCTAGGTCCTCTGCTTTTTTTGTAAGAGGAGTCCACCCAGCCGTTCAGAGTCTGCCGCTGACAGGAGCGCCTGGAGCAACTAGACTTGGATGGGAGATGCTGGTGGTAGGTCACCACTCCGAGACTGATTCATTCAGACTGTCTGCAAGCTCACTTAGTGACACTGAGTTGGCTGCACTTTCTTTACCTTTGCAGTTGTGAAGTCTAGAGATGCATGCATTTTTTAAAAGGCAGTTTCAGATTCTGAGATAATTCCAAGACCTCTGGGACTTCAGACACTCTGTAGAATCTGTAACGCCTAGGCTTTGATGCATGCTTGCTGTTAGGCCCCTATTCCTGCAACTATAGTTGATCCTATAATTCTACTTTCTCACAGTTGGGAAGAATCAAACAGCAACCTGATGCAAAACTCAAAATCTAAATACATACTGTAGCAAACCAGAGGGTCACTTATTGCTGTACCTGGTGAATATTCCATTTCCTTAAAAGAAAATACTAATCACAACTCTTGATAAGCCATGTATTAATTGAATATTTTGAATACTGAATATAATATTTTACAATAATTTCATAGATCAGAATAGGAGGTAGATATTTGCACAGAGAAGCACTGGAACATCTTTTTTTATTAAATACTCCTATGAGTGAAGACTTATCTCTTTATTTAAGGTCTTTAGCAATTGTTTTCTGATCATCTCTCATTTTAAACAAGCACTCTTTAAATATTCCATTAATAGGTGTTTTCTATTCCTGCAGATGAATCTGAAGAGATTGGACCCTGGAAGACACTCTTTGTTATGTGCTAGTCTCTTCAGGGCTTTGTAGAATGTCACTTTGAAAATGTAACATGATGGAAATTGGTGAGCTGTGCTCTCTCATGCAATAGAGTTTACATAAACATTGCAATGTTGTTTCTGGTTGATATAGACTGTAACTTCTGTAAGCATTGTCCTCAAGCTACTATTCTTTAAGTGAGGGAGAAAACAAAGTATTTTGCCTGTGTGCTCAGTGTTGTGAAATCATATAAAGTTTTTAACTCGGTTGTGCGTTACTTAACTGGGCATTGAAGTGGCAAGAACAAAACTACCACAAAAAACACCTTAAGACCACAAGGCCAAGATAGATAATATTGCAAGTACTAATAAAATGTTACAGCTCTGTCACTGTTCATGGAACACACAGCTATGTTTGGGGGTTTTTTTGTTTGTTTTTAAGTAGGAATGTTATCTACATGTCAAAATAAGCCACAGTCTTATTTTATAGCTTATATAGCTTTATAGCTTAGTGAACTTGCAGTCCAGGGGCTTTAGATACAGGTGTATTTGCACAAGAAATCACAATGGCTTTCACTAAAAGTATAGAGTTTGGATCCAGGTAGATAGATAAAGCAACCATACAATTTTCCTGAAAAGCTGGAAAGTTATTAGATCTGAATTCTTCTACAACTTGTTCCTGAAAGGGTGGGTGGTGCAACTGCTGCTGATGCAGGCTAAAGCTCTGTGAACTATTGAGCAACTTCACTGCCTTCTTGGACTCTGGATTATATTAAAGAACAGAAATAATTACACTAAGGGGCCAGTCCTGCATTCCTAACATAAGCAAAATGCTTACTGGATTTGCAGTGTAGGGCTGTCTTTTGTTTGGGAAAAGCTTTGAAGCCTGTTCAAAAAGGACCAAGTCAAGATCTTTGAGTGAGACTTAAGTGGTTTTATGCATAAATAAGAAATACACTCCACATACATGGAGCATAATTATTTACATTTGTTCTGTGCATACTTTGTAATCTGTATTCCTTTGCCTTGCACAGATTTCATAAACATGAACTGATGGTTGAGATGGGAAGAAACACAGCAATACATACAGAGAAGTTGCTTCATATATTATAAAATATGTGTATATTCACCACTGTCCTCTACTGGTTGAATTTAGAACAATGCAGCTCTGTGTTTAGTTACACTGAGCAAACAGGGGAAAAAAAATTGCTGTGCCATTTATTTAAATTTGAAAACTAGTCCTGAGTCAACTATGTTCATGGCTGTTTTGTGTTCATCCTCCCACAATGTTAAAATGAAAGATTTACCTTTTTTTAATCAGCTGTCAGGTTTATAAGAGTGAGCTAATATCTTTTTCTAGGCTAGCTGATACAATTAGATATAATGGACAAGTTTTCAGGCACAGAAACCGGCATAGTGACTGATAAAGAAGCTGAAACATGCAGGTAAAGCAAATGTTAAAAACAGGTGACCTGAGTTTAACCTAATTGTAATGGATTGGCTTCCTCAGAGAAAAGAGAGAGCCGATACCTTCAGGTAACAGGGCTGCAGTGGCAGACATGTGAGGTCCCAGCTACTTATGAAACTGAGAAAGAGTCCCTGTCACCCCCAAATGCTCTCCAGAGTGCTAACGAAAATTCAAATGCCCAAATTAGGCCATTTAAACATGTCCTTTTATGGCTTAGATTGATATATATAGCACTTTTGGGGCATTGTGCTTAGATTTCACTTTGGTTGTCCGGTTTGCTAGTTCTGTGTTAGCCAGCAGGAATATACACAACTATTTCCCATATAGCATTTTCCTCTACTGAATGTTAGCTTACTTGTTGCTATATTATACCTCTCTTAATTACAGGATGTGATAAAGGCTTTTCATTCATTGCAGCTTAAGCATATTATGTAGTTCAGCGTCTTGCCAGAATTTTTTTTAGAGATCATACTTGAAGAGGAAAATGCACAGCATTTTCCTTTTTCACTGATCAGATCTAAGCACTTCTATATCTGAAGAAGCTGGTTTTGTATCCCTAGCAAAGAAGTAGAAAGGGAAACCAACCTTTTCCATTAGCTCAGGAGCACAAAGCTGGTTTATCACAGCAGTATTTTCTCTAACTGTGTTCAGAAAAGCTGTATGTGTACGCAGCAGCATTTTAAAAAATGGCTGTTTGGAGACATAGAGGTCCCTTGAGATCTCACTGTCGTAGTGTAGCTTTGATTTCTTTCTTAATACTATAAAATATTGTGTGCTTTAATACTGCCTCAAGTCCAAGCAGCTTTTTACTTTATTTTCCAGGGTGGAGGGCAGAGGATAGGAAGAAATATAGTTGGGAAGGATGTTGCTTCAGAAATGTAATCCTGATAATCTGACACTTTCAGACGTTCATTTCAGTGGCAGAGCTGGAGCTAGTTGAGGACCGCTGGCAGGAGGGTAGTAGAGTTAGGGCTACCTAGCCTGGCACAGGGCATCCTGCAGCCGAGCTGAATTCAGTTTGGCAAAATGGAGGCATGTCTTCATAGCAGCGTGTGGAAACCTCAGTGAAGAAGCAGTCTGGTTCTCATGGTAACCAGGATTTCCATATACTGCAGGGGTACACACAGTCTGACATCACTCTGCTGCAGGGAGGATTTCTGTGCATACTCAAGGACTAAATTAAGCCCTCTGTAAATCAAGAATGTGTGTCCATTTTCATGTCTGTAAGTGTATGGCTTTCCCTGTGTGAAAGGGAGAGGAAATGTGAGAGAAGAGAGGATGCTAATTTTTATTTCTCTAAGTAGAAATAGACATAACCCTGACACTACCAGCTTCTCACTTTTAGTTTGCATCCCATTTTAAAAAGCAATTAATATCTGGTACAGCTCGTAGGAAAGAAGGCTGCTAGAAGCTTCTTTAGGTCTAATTTGCTTTGCTAATCAGAACCTAGGGAAATAGATTTATTGAATGTTCGCTGATGCTTTTTGCTGCAACATCATATATACAGGTTTTAGCAGGGAAAGACTGTAATGAAGATGTGATATTCATCATGCATGATACAGTGACATCTGGTGTAAGACATGCTGTGCTGTGTGCTGCAGTTCCCAGCTAGGAAGATAATCCTTGTGCTTTGGTGTTATCAGACTCTGCCATGGAGCCCAGTGAGAGGTCTCCTTGCCCCTCATTTAAGCAAGTCATACTTATTGTAATATCTTCCAGGGCCCCATGATATTCAGTTCTGTATATATATCTTCTGTCCTGGGGAATTATAAGAGAACCTGACATGAAGTCTCTATTGTTCTGTTAAGGAGATTGGAGTGTAGAAAGGTCTACAGTTGCTTGTAGATAATTTATAATAGGTCTGTATATGGACCTAAAAAAAGCTTAGAATTGGCTGGAGGTTGAAGGCATTTAGCATACTGAGGGATCTTTCCCTTTTGTCTGGTTTTTGGGGGGTTTTTTTGGCAGTAACACCAACTCTGTACTGAAAACACTTCTCATATAGCTATTTTGGCTTGTATTGATCTAAATAATTCCACTTGCAAAGCTTTAGCATGGGCTTGCATGAACTCTGATATATAGAGATCTTGCAGGGCTACGACAGATACCAGTTCTTATAAAGCAATGCTGCAGTTCTTCCCCTTTCCTCATTACAAACTCTCATCTTTCTAAATGAAGTTCAGTGGAGCTCTGCAGAGGTGTGGTATCCACATCACCATCTCAACTGCATGATAAAAAGACATTCAAATTGTTTGATTTTTGAGCAGGGGTTTACTTTGCAATGTGTTTTGTGAAATGCTAAATATATTCCCAGATGATCACAAATTATTTCTTGTAAATCTGCTGTACTGTTAAGTGATACAGACTTTTCAACAAATTTCTGCTTTTGCATGTTTTAATCAACAGATTTCACTCGTCTTCTGAATTATGGTTCCTTTCTTTCTCCTCTGTTATGAATCACAACTTTATTACATTACTGTACTTGAAATTAAATGTGAGACGTATAATCACAAATCTAATGACAAATGTCCTTTCCTGGTCACCTACATGGGATGGAAAAAAAAAAATACAAATGAGGAGAAATAAAAGCCAGACCTTAGTATTTTAACTGCTATATCCTCCAGTGAATTGTTTTGTTGCGGGCAGCTTCTGGTAAGTGTGGAAAACAAAACTGGTGGTTATGTAATGCCTTGAGAAGAAAGAGAGCCTGCTTTGAACTGACAACAGCCTTCACAGCTTGAACGCTGAAGCTAGAAATATCTTGTCAGGAATACCGTCTTTAACATTGCAGAACTCTACTGGAGTTCTTCACTCTAGGAAGGAAAGTCAAGCAGCACCTTTGCATGCACTCTGTACTGGCACAGTGCAGGGCCACCAGCAACAGCTAATGATAAATAATACCTGAGCTCTGCTTTGATATCAGTAGATGCTGTGTGCTCACTGTCCCTTCTGTACCCCAGAGGGAGCTGATTTTTCTGGCCTTCATGT
The DNA here is from genome assembly GCA_013400335.1 of Eurystomus gularis. Classification (NCBI taxonomy): domain Eukaryota; kingdom Metazoa; phylum Chordata; class Aves; order Coraciiformes; family Coraciidae; genus Eurystomus; species Eurystomus gularis. The sequence continues at coordinate 73,821 of VZZY01012618.1, read as the reverse complement.
TGGAATATGTTGCAACCAACTGTGACAATGAAATCAAAGGGAAGCTTACCTGTGTTGCCTGGCACCAGAAGTCCTTTGCTTTCTTTTTCCCAAGTTGATCCAGAGGTATATTCATAATTAATTCTGATTTTCTATTTGATTGTATAACTATAATGGAACATATTTATCACACAAGTAGGAGGAGACCTGCCTAGGCTGACCGTGACATAATTGAGCTAATTCATCAACTCTCTCCACTGTTCCTCATATAATTTTTAATCAGTATAGGCCATTTTTTAGTATTTTTCATTTATTAATATATAATAGTGCAGTACAAGGATTGTATGCTATTTATTCTGGTGTAGTCATAAATTAATTTCTAAGTCACACATGTAGAACTTGCAGGGATGTGCAGGATCTGCAGGCATCAGTAATAACCTGTAGATGGCATTATCCTGAGAAGATGGTAGACAGATATCCTGTCTAAAACTAGTGAGTTATAAAGAGCAAGAAACGGTGGGAAAAGATATTAAAAACAAAACCGAAGGTCTTATTACTGTATTAAAATAGGAAGCGTGTAAGAAGGAATGATCAAAGTGTTCCCTTCTGTTTTTTGTTGGTTTTTTTTTATTTCTTCTGTGCTTCAACGGTCCAAGCTGACTAAAAACCACGGCTGGATGCACTGCCCCATCCCTGACATCACCTCTGGGATGTTGCAGCACCCAGGTAATGAATCCATAGCAGTTTTGCAAAAGCAGCTTATACAGGCAGTGCCCCATGTGGTGCTCCATCCACGGTGGTGTTGGGATTTTGCATGCCTGAAACAACAACTCCCATTTAGGCACATCCTGGTATCTTATGTGCTTGCTGCCTTAGGCATTATGGCCCTCTGTAGGTTCCCCTTTCCACAGCTGAGGAAAGGAGGAGAGGAGACATCTCCATCTCTGGGTGGTTGAAAGAAATAAAAATATCTAACATGTGAAGTGCATGTGACAGTGGGCCTCTTGTCACTGCAGGTAGAGCATCAGTCTGACATGGACTTCTACTAGCCAAGGCTATGTCACTGATCTGGCTATGAATACTGTCAAAGAGCAGCCCAGGGGGCAGCCCATTAGCTCCTGTTTTTGATACTATCTGCTGTTCTGCTGCAGCCATGGTGGATGGCGTTGGGGGCCTGTCAGGATTCCACTAACAATTGTGAAAGCAATAACAAAATTATATATCTGAAGTAGGTAAGTTTCTGTATATAAAACAATTGCTTGTACTTAATGCAAATTTAATAAAACTGATATATTTAAAATATCATGCAAATATAATGCATAAATTATATATATATATATAAAACAATAGAGAAAATAAAGAGCTACAGAAAGTATACTTGCCTGTTATCAAAAGGGTCTTGATCCACTCTTTGGCAGTATAGTTCCAACATTTTTTCGGTCTCTGGGTCTTTTTCACAACACTCAAGGAAAAACTAGTTCTTGCCCTCCATTAAAATTAATTAATTAATTAATTAATTAATTAATTTATTTATTTATTTATTTTTAGTTCCTGCCCTGTTATAAGTTAAGATGATAAACTTAAAAGCTTCTGCATACCAAAAATCTCAGTGTCTCCCTAATTAAATTCAGAGTAGTTTAACTGCTTGGTTCAGTTTTCAACCATTTTTTAGTCTGGCTAAAACATTGAAAGGTATCCTTCACAAGTGAAAAATCAGAATTTTCATTCCACCAATTTTTTTTTTTCACTAATAGATAATCTCAAATCTGAGCTCTGATTAAAGACAACACCCTGGCTGGCTGTGGTAAGGTGGAGCAATCAGGCAAAAGCTCTAGGATCAACACCATCTCAGTAAGGAAAATAGCGTTTTAAGTGCATCGATGGTTGTGTGCTTTTCATACAGTCTGCTGAAAACAGCATATATTGTCATGTCTCATTCCTCAGAAACTCTTCTTCAGGTGATGCAGTCGTTATGGACATAGCAGTGTTCTCACTGCCTCTGTACTGTTTCTCTCCTCCTTGCAGATGACGTGACCGTTAATTGTCTAAATTTCCATATCTTTAATGTGTGTTATAGCAGCTTATTTCATTCTCCTGAACAAGCCCTTTCACTGGTGCTCCTTCACTGTATTTTTCTGGTGCAGTGGGAAACACTATTAGGTAGTCTTCCACCCTCATAGCTGCCTGAGCTGTTCACTTTAAAACTTGACTGCAACCACGATCTTGCGACATTATGCTTAACCTGGGGTTTGTTCTGCAGGGTTGCTTGACAATTGCTCTAGTATGGGTTCTGCTCTGAGCTGTGTTCACCTCTTCTCTACCCATGGAGATTCCATTTTATTTTGCAGCTGTAGTTTTTATTTGATTAAAGCCTGGTTGTTGGTATTCTAGTACTACATTGGGTAGCGTGAGCTGTAAAAATGGCCTCCTCCTCTTCCTGCTACTTTGTTAGGTCTCTGACTTTCTGGATTGTTTTTTATTGCTTGGATATTTTTTGGTGTATTCTACAGCTGAAGACATGATGATGAGCATAACACTACAAGTGTAATGTTTACCTAGCAAATATACTTACGAATAGGTCCAAAGTAAAAAAATCAAGCAGTTGTGCCTCAGAAGGAAATGACCTGTCTGGCGACAAATACTCAGTAGCATTCAGAAACATCTCCTAAGTGATGTTTCCTGGAATGCTCAGTCATATGACTTAGAGATTGGAATTTAACTAAGATTTATTTTCTTGGGGAAGGAGTTGCATGCCATATTAGAAGACTACTGAAAGCAGCCAAATTCACACTTGCAATGCATCTGATCAATGTCCAGTTCAAAAGGCCCTGATCTGTCAAAAGCACTAACCCTTGCTGATGTTCAAATTAACCCAATCCAGATAGAAACCCAGAAAGATAAGATTATGTAATCAGAAATAATAATGGGAATAAGTATTATACTTATTATTGCAAGAACTAAAAATCAAGTTTTTTCATTGTTATTTATTATACATTACTCCAGAACAACATAAAATCATCATGAAGCTTTGAAACTCTTCATAAACTACACAAACATGGGATTACAGTGTTCATTTTTTACTCTTTTTAAAAAACAAATACATATAGCACTGAAAATATTATAAGTGTATTGATCTTAGTATTCCTTGTCTAGAAATCCAGTAACAATGAATTTGGGGATGCCTAAAAACATTATGTACAATCTTGTACCTAGAGAATCAGGTCTTTCTGGTCCAGATTCAAAGACTGCAGGCTCTTGAGCTAACGGGATTGCTTTTATTATTTCAATTCATTTCCTTATCAGTAGGGAAACAGTGTCTTAATCTTTGCAGTCAGTTACCAGTACAGAGAAATCTAGCTCTCCTAATATCAGTTGAGATGCTAGTTTGCTTGGTTTGATATGAAGCCACAAAAGAATCCCCCTCAATATATTTCTTCTAGATTATTATTTTTCCATAATTATTTTTGTTTGTTCGTTTTTGCATAACTTTGCTCTTGCCATCCTGAATAAGGAAGAAAAAACCTATTCTGTTAACCGCAACTAATTAAGTCTATGAAATCTCATGTCAAATCTTTCATTGGTTTGAGAATTGAAGCGCTGGGGCCTGAGTTGTGGGCCCCAAGCCGGAGTTGACCTATGAATGGGTCACAGCCTAGCAGAATGTTTTGTTTTCCCCACTGGCTTCATGTTCCAGAGGCAGAACCTGGCCCACCTGTGGCTCTGCCCTCACACAGGTGGTCATGGTTGGGATGGTGGGCAAGGCCAGGGCTGTTTTAACCAGGAGCCAAGCAGTAGGAAGAGCTTCCTGTTGGGTGTGGCTTCTGTTGGGGCTGGTTGTATCTTTCTGAGCTCTCTTGGTGGTGTCTTTCCATGTTGAAGGGCTAGTGAGGGAGCCATCTCTGTCCAGTGTGTCCAGCAGGAGATGCTAGCACCACAGTGGGCAGTGGAGGAGCTGGGCCCACAGGAACCTGTGGCAGAACTGTCTGAAAGAAGACTTCTGAGGGGATGTTGGTGAGTTCAGTGTTGGCCTGTGGGATCAGGCAACAAACAGCAACAAATAGTTGCTGTTTAGTGAAAACTTCTGCATTGTCATAAAATAATTTTTTGCTACCAGATTATTTTTTTAAGTCTAATATATAATATTAATCATAGACTTTTATGAGAAGTTAAATTCCCTTTGAACATAGTATAATGAACATAGTATAGTGAAAACACTAGTAGAGTTCAACTGCTTGAGGAGATGTGTATATCACATACAGACAGTAGGAAAGAAATTTTGAATCCTAGATGCCCATGTTAAATGGTAGCTAGATGACATCTTTCTTTAAATTATAAGGAGTTCTTGGTTAAATAGTGTGGTGAAACTATTATCTGTGGTATTTCTTCTAAAAAAAAAAGATATACAAACTTTGTTCAATTAAATTTGCTTCTAGCAGAAGTTGAAGGAGGTGTCTGTAAGAAGCAAGGATGCTTGCAAATTGAGTTTCGAAGCTTTATTTGAATGACATTGCCTCAGTCCCTGGGAAAGTGATTGAGAAAATAACTCTGGAAGCTATTTCCAAAATATTAAGGACAAAGAGGTGATTGGGAGTAGTCACCACGACATTTCTTCAGGCCATTTCCTCTTGTCCTATCACTTGTTACTTGGGAGAAGAGACTGACCAAGTCAGAGCAGAGTAGGGTCAAATTTTTTCCGTTGGGCTTAGAGGCTAAAAGGGCCTTTCAGATCATTTAGTATGAGACGCTACATGCAAAAGGCCCAAATTACCGAACTTGCATGCATCTTGGTTTGAGTTAGACTGATGACAAAAGAAGATATTATTCTATGTGCAAGTCGTAAAGAAAAGGATTGCAAGATGAATCACTAGGCTAAAATGCTTTGAGAAAAAGGTGGCTATAGTAGTGTCAGAGGCTGGAAATATTGCTGATATTCCCCCTTTGTGTTCCTACAGCACATGTTCCCCATCGTCTGGCTGTGGATCCTCAGAAGCATCTGGCTAAGGGTGAAACATCACATAGTGAAGCTGACATGGAGCTTGAGCTGTGTGAGTTTGGGCTTGCATCCCAGGTCATTGCAATTAGAGGGTGATAGAACGGGGTCCTCTGACCCTCTCTAGCTGCATGCTGGTGCATCAGGACTTGCTGGATAGATAAGATGCACAGACCTCTCTGCTCTCCTGTTTCATTTAACAAGGAAACATTTGTATTGATCACAGATGCTGATGCTTTAATTTGTTCAATAAGCAAGGGGAAGCAAGGAGAAATGGCTATGAGCCTCATCAGTCCAGACACATTTCTTGAGCAAAAGCAGCACCTGCAGACTAGTTGATAAGCCCCAAAGCATCGTTCTTCAGGAAATATTGAATTCAGATACTGGCTGCCTGACAAACAGATGTTGCAGTGAGAGAAAGGGCTTGTTTGGCACTGTCTCCAGTGTAGTAAGGGCACCTGGAAACTAGCCCTAAAAAACAAAAGCAGAATAGACTGTGAGCCAATACCTGGGACATGACTCTGGTCTTCCTTTTGATATGTTCTGTAGCAGATGGTGATTATGGCCAGTAAATGGAGGGGTAATGATGCAAAGTTAGCTCCTCTAATTTTGCTGTCCTCCCTAGGAGGGCTCACATATTACACCTGTGGTTATATCTGGAATTTTGTTGAAGAGCATCAGCCCCACAAGTTACAATTTTATAAGCTGTGCAGCTAGTAGGATGCATACAGGTGGTGTCTGTATTCCTTGTCTCCTTTTTGAGACTATTAGCAGTTCCTCTCCTGTTACTCTTGTTTAAGTGCTATAAAGTAATCCTACAGATAATCTAACATCTCATTCAAAGGAATTAATTGCTGTAAAGGAAACAGTCTCTTGTTTAGCCTCTTCAGAGCTATAATACACTGCACTCATCCAGTTGTAGGCTGTAAGGGTAAAATTATTAGCTGATTCTGGTGAAGATTCTATTCTTCATGAACACATTCCATCTCTATTCATTTTTGCAAATACAGAATAAATTGCTTCAGAAGCTCTGCTTCCATTATGTCATGACACTCTCCTTAGATCTTCAACATGCAGGGTGTATCTCCTCAGTGCTACCTACACCTGGGATAGGCTACAGAAAACTAGAACATCTATATGGTTGGTTTGTTGGTGTCAAAGCAACATTATATACAGAGACTTTATTTGGAAATGGATAGATTAACACAAACCCTGTTTTTTCAGCAATGCTAAGTACCTTGCATGCATCACTATGCCAGTGTTGAAATACTGCTTCTATTCTTAGTGGTAGTTCACTTGGTATGAGCACAGGGTCTCTGCAATATGGTTCATTGTGTGATGCAGGCAAACCCAAAGTATTTCCAGAATAATAGGGGGTCTCCACCTCTTGACAAAGGAAAGCAATGAAAAAGAAGTGCAAAAATGATTGTTACTTCTGCAGGCAGAGTTGGAACACAACAATCATACGGGTTTCTCGGGGAAGAGGAGATAGGAAGGCTACATGGCAATGTGTGTTTGGGAAAGGAGCTAGAAACAGTCTGGAAAAAATTGCCTTTGATTGTCAGCATACAACTGACCATGATGGACTGACAAAAGTTTTGAAATTTTTCCTCCCCAGGGCTAAACTAATGCTGTCTGTTTATGCATGTGAATTTAGCCTTCTGCAGTTGAGACGGAGAACACTTCAGTGAAAGAGTTTGTATTAACAGGCCTTAATTGCTGGCAAAAAGCAGTAAAAACTGGTTGCTACTATGGCTATCTGACAGGCAGTAATTTGTTAGCCAGATTTATTTGGTTGTATCTGATTTGCATTCCTTTATCCAAACTAGGTAGTTAGTCTACACTTTGCAGTTTTTGCCTTTAAAATGTTCCAAGCATCCATGTAGCCCCACTTAACTGTGAGCATAAAAAATGACTCACGAGGAGCATTTTAGAAATGGAGGAGAGCCAGAATGATTTTTTTAAAAAATATCTTCTTGATAAAGCATGCCAGCAAAGCTCACTGAAGCCTGAAAATATATGGAGCTTGCTTATTGTAGAACAAGATAAATAATGACACACCTAATGTGTTACACTGATGTGATAAAGAACAAGTGGTTTGCTGTAAACCAGCAAATCCATTTCAGCTCTGCTTTTTATCAAAATTATGATTCATAATAACATGCTAACAATGCAAAAGATTGGGTCTTGTGCTTTTTGGAAAAAGGGAATTATTTTTCATTAATTTTATTTTCAATTAAGCAGCTGTTGTGTTTGTTTCTCTTGGGATACATGTATCAAAATTCACAAATGTTCACTGTAATTTTTACTAATTTAATATGTTTAGCCATCAATTGTATTAATGGGTTCCCTGGTTTTCCCTCATCCTTCATTTCCAACCCTTAGTCACTGTTGCTTAAAATTCTGGAGACTATGTTTTGCTGTCCACTTTATAATTGGGAGTTGACCAATTAGGCATTTGAGTATATAATTCCTTCTTTCACCTTATTTTTAATTTATTTTATATTTTAGATGTTGAACTACAGAAGAGGCCTATAAGATAATTTGGGGAGAACAACTGAGGAAGGTGTACAAAGTCAGAGACTAGACACCTGTTTAAGCTTCAGCTTGCTGCTGCACTGTCATCTTAGCACTTTTCTGTTGCTGCTGCTTCATGTAACTAATCAACTAATCTTATTCTATTCAGGAGTGTCAGTTAAACTCTCCTTCTTCCTGTTTGCTTCTCAGAAGTTTCTGCCCCTAATAGGGAATCAGTGGTAGCAAGCTTCAGGGAGCACACTAGGTTTGTTGCTCCTTCCCTTACATGTTTACCTGAAGAAGAATCAGATGGTCTGAGTAGTCCTGTTGGTTTCCATGCAGCTGTCTTCCATAGGCAATATCTGACCTCCAGTGAATAGTCCTGTATTGCTCTAAAGATTTTTTTTCTAATGGAAGAGTTGAAATCTTGAAGTTTAGTATAGTTCAGTGTGATACACTAAGGGTGGTTAAATCATTCATTTGGGTGGCAGAACCTGTTAATTGGATTTTCTCTCAATTTTTATGCAGAAGGCTCTTTAAATATTGTCACTACTGTTTGTAATAGGTGCCCAACAAAAAGCCAGTAGAATTTGTTATTAAGAATAAACTTTAATAAGCAGCTAATTAAGGCTTTAATCTTAAGAGATAGCATTGTGGCACATGCAGGAAGTATCAGCCAGTTGCCATAAGACTCCTATTATGGGTATAACCATAGAGACAAATTTACTGTAAAGTGTTTATAGGTTAAGTCTGTAATATTTGTAAGATGAACTTATGGCTCTTCACAATGCTTACAGCTATTCTAAACCCAAGTTCTCTCTGACCCCTAAAACATACAGGTGAAAATTCAAATACTGACAGTGACTGGTTTTATAGAAACGTATCTAACAGCAGTATCCAGTTCCAGCCAGGATCAGAGGTCCTGGAAACCTGCTATTACCTTGTAATAGCTATGAAATACACTCTGATGCACTCTTGAGGGGTGGAATAAGCATTATTAATACAAATTCCTCCTCATTTTTTGTTACTGACCTTACATGTTAAGGCACTGGACTTGTCAAATTGCAAACTTATATTGTGAGAAGCCATTCTGGGAGCATTTGGAAGTTTTTCTTCCTAAATCAGTGTCAGCTCCCATTTGGTTTTGGTTATTTCCTTCTCCACCAATTTCCCTCCCCATGCAGTCTGATTTATTATTAGTGGATTGCTGCATTGTCTCCTATCTGATTGTGCAATTCTGCCTTCAGCATGAAGAAACACGGGGGGAATGTGTGCACAGGCTCTTCTCTACTGCTATGTGTGCCTGGTGGACCAGGAGGGGTCCAAACCACTTCTGGGGGCTTTGTATTCCTTGTCCTTAGAAATGCAACTTCTCTGTGTTCACTGCTCATGTTGTACAGCCATGAAGTGGGTATTACACAGTATGGCTCAAGGCTAGGCAGATAGCTACTGTTGCCCTTCTCAAAGCAGTTAAAAAAATGTTCTTTTTTAATATTCTCCTATAGAAAAATTTCAACAGAAAGCCTTTTGAAACACACTTTTTCTTCACAAACAAATCTTAATAAATACAAATTTCCATTATAAAAATTCCCATGACATTTAAAATATTAAAAATAGTAAAGAATGCTTGTTAATCAAAAGCACTGTTTGTTACATTTTGTCTAGAAAGAAGTTACATTGAAGTATATAAAAGAACAGTTATCTAAAATGAATGACAATTCCTATCCAATTCTGTTTAGTATCTCTATCCATGATCTGGAGAAGGGGATTGAGTGTACCTTCAGTAAGCTTGGAGATGACACCAAACTGGATGGGCGTGTTGGTCTGCTTGAGGGCAAAAAGGGCCTACAGAGTTACATGAACAGGCTGAATTGATGGGCCAAAGCCAATTGTACAAGTTTCAACAAGGTCAAATGCTAGGTCCTGCACTTGGGTCACAACAATCCCCGGCCATGCTACAGGCTTGGGGAAGAGTGGCTGGAAAGCTACCCAGTGGAAGAGGACTTTTAGGGGTGTTGGTCAACAGCTGGCTGAATATGAGCCAGCAGTGTGTCCAGGTGTCCAAGAAGGCCAACAACATTCTGGCCTGTATCAGAAACGGTGTGGTTAGCAGGACTAGGGAAGTGATCATTCCCTTGTACTCAGCACTGGTGAGGCTGTACCTCAAGTACTGTGTTCAGTTTTGGGCCTGTCACTACAAGAAGGACATGGAGGTGCTGGAGAATGTCCAAAGAAGGGCAATGAAGTTGGTGAAGGGTCTAGAGAATAAATCTTATGAGGAGAGGATGAGGGAACTGCGGTTGTTCAGCCTGGAGAAAAGGAGGCTGAGGGCAGACTTTCTTGCTCTCTACAACTACCTGAAAGGAGGTTGTAGCAAGGTGGATGTTAGTCTGTTCTCCCTCTCAAGGATGAGAGGAAGAGGCCTCAAGCTGTGTCAGGGAAGGTTTAGTTTGGATGTTAGAAAAAATTTCTTTTCCAGTGCTTAACCACCCTTTTGGTACAGGCTGCCCAGGGAAGTGATGGAGTCACCATCCCTGGAGGTATTTAAAAGAGGTGTAGATGTGGTGCTTAGGGACATGGTTTAGTGGTGGACTTGGCGGTGCTGGGTTAACAGTTGGACTCAATGATCTTAAAAGTCTTTTCCAACCTAAGTTATTCTATGTTTCTGTGATTCTGTTCTAATGCCACAACCACTCAAATTAAACACCATTTTGTGTCACAGTCCTCATGTCTCTTTGATTTGTGCTCATTGGAAGGCAAGCAGACAGCCATCAATCAGACAGTAAGCCGAAGTCACAAATACCTTTTCTCAGTTCAATAGTTTATTTGCCTAACTGCCTAAACAACTGACAAGAGGAAGTTAATTCTCAACATGGCTCCTATTTCTTTTCCTAGGTTCCAAGTTTTCCAAGTTTCTATTGCTATTTTCTGCTGAAGAGTTGAAGGTAAAAATTATTCTTGCCTGAAGAGGGGATTTCATGTACAGTCTTGAGCAAAAGGCCTGGGAGGAGGGAGAAAATTCACTGGTTTTGTTGGATGCGTTTTTCTTTCATGAGCAGCCCAGTGGCTTGGCAAAGTAGACAGAAATCTGATTAAGAGATTAATGTTTGGGTCCTAGATAGACCTTCTGACAGGCTGATAAGAATTGATATTTGTTGTGAAAATGATAAGGTTGTAAGAACAGGTAACTGTACAAAGATACAGAGTTATTCCATCTCCTACTTAAGTACAGTCAGATACCAGATGATGACATACCTTGAGCAATGAATCTTTTGAAAGCAGGCACACTGGGTGTACTCTATTGCAATATGAACACATCAAGCCTGTGCCGCTGTTCTTGGATGGTCCAGGAAAAGAAAGGTAGTGTTTGAGACTAAAACTATGATGAATATTTCATACAACAAGTAGATTGAAACTTCATAGGAAAGAATTTGTGAGGGATGAAAAGAGTACTCTCTCTATAAGTTTACTGCTATTTCTGACAAAAACCGTTTGGATCAGTCTAATTCAGAAGATACGACATTTCTTTCCAACTCTTTGTAGAATCATAGAATGTTAGGGGTTGGAAGGGACCTCTGGAGATCATCAAGGCCAACCCCCCTGCCAAGCAGGACCATAGAATCTAGGGCAGGTTACAGAGGAATGCATCCAGATGGGTCTTGAAAGTCTCCAGAGAAGGAGACTCCACAACCTCTCTGGGGAGCCCATTCCAGTGCTCTGTAACCCTCACAGTAAAGAAGTCCCTCCTCATGTTGAGGTGGAACTTCCTGTGCTCTAGCTTGCACCCATTGCCCCTTGTTCTATCACAGGGCACAAGTGAGAAGAGGTTGCCCCTTTCTTCTTGACACCCAGCCCTCATCTATTGATACACATTAATTAGATCCCCTCTCAGTCTTCTCCAGACTAAAAAGCTCCAGGTCTCTCAACCTTTCCGCATAAGGCACGTGTTCCAGTCCCTTAATCATCCTTGTAGCCTCCGCTGGACTCTCTCCAGTAGATCTCTGTCCCTCTTGAACTGGGGAGCCCAGAACTGAACACAGTACTCCAGGTGAGGTCTCACTAGGGCAGAGTAGAGGGGGAGGAGGACCTCCCTCAATCTGCTGGACACACTCTTCTTAATGCACTCCAGGATCCCATTGGCTTTCTTGGCCACAAGGGCACTTTGCTGTCCCATGGATAACTTGTTGTTCACCAGGACTCCGAGGTCCTTCTCCACGGAGCTGCTCTCTAGCAGATCACCTCCCAGTCTGTACTGGTGCATTTTGTTACTCCTTCCCAGGTGCAGGACTCTACGCTTATTCTTGTTGAACCTCATGAGGTTCCTCTTTGCCCAGCTCTCCAGTCTGTCCAAATCCTGCTGAATGGCCGCACAGCCTTCAGGTGTATCAGCCAAACCTCCCAGTTTCATACCATCAGCAAACTCACTGAGATGACACTGTGTCCCTTCATTGAGGTCATTGATGAAGATGTTGAATAGGACTGGACCCAGCACTGATCCTTGGGGGACTCCACTAGTTGCAGGTCTCTAGTTGGATGTGGCACCATTGATTACCACTCTTTGGGCTCTATCGTGTCACCAGTTCTTAATCCATCTCACTGTCTGTTTTTCTACAGACCTGTAACTATAAATGGAGCCTCTTACTAGGAAAAACACTGTCCTTCAATGTTGGAGAAAAACATTTTTCTTTGGGAAAAAGAAAGAAAAAGACCTTTTAGCTTGGGCATGCATAGACCTGTATATATCGCTGTGGAAAAATCCCTGTATAAACCTTAGGATGAGGATTTTGAGGCCTTCAGGGACAAAGCTGCAAAGAAATGACATTTATATGGTTTATGGCTTCTATGCAATATATGGGTATCTGAATTAGCAATCTAGAACAAGCACTGTTTATTTCAGTGCTTGCAATTTGATTCCAATGCTCTTGTTTTAAAATAGAGGAGAGGGTAAGAGGAAATGGAACAAAGGCTGGCAATGTGCTTGGCTTTGCTCTTGTGACGAGACTCATAGAAGTGTGAGCAAGAACATGGTCTGGCAAACTGCCTCTAAAACTCATGTTTGATGTGAGTTCTAGCTGTAGGCAAAGTCAGCAGTTGCCTATGGCAGCAACTGGTAAGGAAAATGCTGTGGCCACATGACAAATCATCACTCTAGTATGTATGAATTCATCTTGCTGATTAAAATTTGCACTAGCAAGTTGGATGGCTGAGGTAGTGGCTCTCTATGTCAGTAAATTTATGCTGGATCCAGTATTGGCTAGAATCAACATAGTCTCTGCTCAATCAGAAATGTGAGAGTTTATACATACCCCATAGTGATCAAATTTGTGTTCTAAGATGGTCTGACACATGACTATGGCCCAATGTAACATTTCTACTTTCACCCTTCTAATATCCCCTAGAAACAGCTAGATTAAGTTTACCTACTTCCTTTCCCTTCTCATGGTAGAAATTGCAGAGTCTCTGTCAAGTATCCAAAATTTGCTGACATAAGCACAATTTTGCGTGTTATTGGGAATCCAACACACAGAATGCTGGTAATATCAGTCTTACTATCTTGCCTCTGTTACTTGCATATAAGAAAGTTGGTTTCAGCCATATGAAATGCCAGGATTTTCATTAAGTATTTTACCCTCTCTGACTAATTAATATGAAGAGGATATGGACTCAAGGATAAGAGGGTTATTAGGGGCAGTCAACATGCTTGACCAACCTGATAGCCTTTTATGAGGACATAACCAGGTGGATAGATGATGGTTAAGCAGTGGATGTGGTCTACTTTGATTTCAGTAAAGCATTTGACACAGTCTCCCACAGTATCCTTGCAGCTAAACTGAGGAAGTGTGGTCTGGACTATTGGGTAGTGAGGTGGACTGTGAACTGGCCACAGAAAAGAAGCCAGAGAGTTGTGGTCAATGGGACAGAGTCTAGTTGGAGGCCTGTATCTAGTGGAGTCCTTCAAGGGTCTGTACTGGGACCAGTGCTATTCAATATATTCATCGACAACTTGGATGAGGGGATAGAGTGCACTGTCAGCAAGTTTGCTGATGACACAAAACTGGGAGGAGTGGCTGACAGACTGGGGAGGCTGTGCTGCCATTCAGCGAGACCTGGACAGGCTGGAGAGTTGGGCAGGGAGAAATTTAATGAAATACAACAAGGGCAAATGTGGAGTCTTGGATCTGGGCAAGAACAACCCATGTACCAATATAGGTTGGGAACTGACCTGTTGGAGAGCAGTGTAGGGGAAAGGGACCTGGGGGTTCTGGTCGACAGCAGGATGACCATGAGCCAGCAATGTGCCCTTGTGGCCAAGAAGGCCAATGGCATCCTGGGGTGTATTAGAAGGGGTGTGGTTAGTAGGTCAAGAGAGGTTCTCCTCCCCCTCTACTCTGCTCTGGTGAGACCGCATCTGGAATATTGTGTCCAGTTCTGGGCCCCTCAGTTCAGGAAGGACAGGGAACTGCTTGAGAGAGTCCAGCGCAGAGCCATAGATGATTAAGGGAGTGGAACATCTCCCTTATGAGGAAAGGCTCAGGGAGCTGGGTCTCTTTAGCTTGGAGAAGAGGAGACTGAGGAGACTAATGACCTCATTAATGTTTCTAAATATGTAAAGGGTGAGTGTCAGGAGGATGGAGCCAGGCTCTTCTCAGTGACATCCAACGATAGGACAAGGGGCAACGAGTGCAAGCTGGAACATAGGAGGTTCCGCATAAATATTAGAAAAAACTTTTTCACGGTGAGGGTGAGAGAGCTTGTGAGATCAGTGCTGTGCAACAGCTCTTCCTCATTTCTTTGGTCTTCATGGAGGAGGAGGAGATTTTTTCAAAAGAGTAATAAATAACTGCAAGACTTACTGAGCTATTGTAAGCTAATACACTTCTAGCCTAGAGCTATGCAACAGTGCTATTCTCCTAAGTAGAACTGTTCATGTGTTTAAGCATCTTGCAATAGTGAACCCACATCTAGAAAATCAATGCAAAAACCTCATCCCAAATGACTAATCATCTCTGCACATTTCTTTTGGAAAAAAGTGGCTGAAATTTTGATAGCTCTAATGATCTGCAGAACAAAAGAGGTTCCTGTTCCAGTTCTTTCACAGGTTCTGGTATACAAAAAGGAAAGCACATCATTATATAGGAGTAATCTGCACAGGTGAAGTGAAACTGACCTTAAGGTTTGCATAAATCTTGATATGTGAAAGAAACCAGCCCAGATTAATATGTCTTTTCAATGTTTCATTAGTGCATTAGGGGCCTTTTTTGTGGTATTTCCTTGCTTGATACATTGCTTTATGGGTAATATCTTCACAATGGCTCTTGAAATGAACAGTTATGCTTGAAACCTGACGGACCCCACAAAGCACAATGGATGAGTTACTGGAAAAAACATTAACAAATTCTGGGCCATGATGTCTCCTTTGCTTTATTTGTAATTTAATTAGATTGAACTTAATTGAAAACAATCGTGGGGAGAATCTTCTTCAGGTCAGTGAAAAGAAATGAGAGCTATTTTGATCATGTTCAGAAAGAAAAGTGGTTTGGTCCATTGAGAGTTTGGACAGATTCTTAAGTGCACTATGGACTGTCTCTCCTTCCTAGCACAGGCCAGTGGGCCCAGTTTGTACTGTGGTTTTCTTTAGTAATCCAGTGTTTCAGGATGAAAATTCTCTGACTCTTGTTTGTTTGCTTGCTTGCTTTGGATTTAATATTGTTTTCTGAAAGCTTTTTTTTTTTTGTAGGAAGTAGGCTTGATTTGTTTTAGCAATAAAAAAACAGGGAAAATTGAACCCAATACTTCTAACTGTTAGGAAAGTGCATGGTGGAAATTACACATACCAATTGCTTAACGTTTTATAAAAATTCTTTTGTTTACTTTAGCATAAGTTAGGAAATCAGTTTTCCCTCCTGTAAGCAGGTATTTGTGTGGAAGCTCCCTCAGAATGAGTTCCTGCCACCTCTTTGTACCTCTCCTTTTGGAAATGTAAGCTGTCATTCTAACTGTACTGAGGAGGAGAACGCACAGGAAGCACACTAGTTAAAAATCAGGCAATTACTTTATAACTCTGGGCTTTATTTTCTCCCAGTTGCTCTCTACATTAAATTAACAACTGAACTCACCAGATCTGTATTTCATGCTTTCCTCTTAATCTTTACTGTCTAAACCACTGAGAAATAACAGACTACATTTCCTCTGGTGGATAGCTGAAATGCCCTTAGCAAGGAGTTCTGCTGTGTAAATGAGGCCAAGTTGGAATTGCTGTGTGGGCAGGCAATGCCTAATAATTTAGGAAGTGGCTCAGAAGTCAGAAACTTTATAAAATAGTATCTAGCCCATGGAAATCCTCTTGCCCTTGCTGTGTGCTTCAGTAAAATTGTTACTTCATCACTGTACAATTTCCCCTGTAGTCCTCTGCCAAAATGCTCCTACATCTCTATTTTTGTGTGTTTCCTGTCAATCTCAATGCTTACTACCTACCATCTAAAGTTTGTATGTAGTTGAATGTGCACTGAGATCCACAGGAAAAATAATATCATCTGTGTGGCAAAATATTGCCACTTCAGAACTTTCTTATATATCCTTTTATCAGAAACGTTGACAGGCAAGGAGATACAATTTTTGCACTGTTAGCAATGCCCTTCTCACTGATTTATTCTCCTCTCCCCACTTCACCCCCCACCCCTCTCAAAAAAATCCCTCCTCTCCCAAAACCCAAACATGACCAGAGCCTTGATCTAGACTGAGTAGGAGACAGGGGTGGAAGACAGGAGGCTAAAGTCTGAAGTTTCTGGAAGAGGAAAGAAATGCTATTCTGCATTCCTTTCACCCTTCTGCCATGGTGAGTACTGCCAAAAAGAACAATGAAAGACTGAAGCCAGATTTTTTTCAACTATTCTTTAAAGAAGTCCACTTTTATTGCCAATGTAGACAAAATGCATTTAAACTTATCAATTCCAATTAGCTAGTGCTCAGTGGTTAGAGGACCAAGGTGTAATCATTCATTGGAGGGATGTGTTTGATTTTCATGGCTGGGCCAAAACATCTTCTAAGTCATTCTGTTTATATCTATAAACCCAAAGATGAATAAAGTGGTAGAACTGTGTTAAGTTTCTCATAACTGCACTACATTACATACAGAGGCTTTGGAATGCGCTAAGTCTCAGTGTTCCTGAATGTGGAAGGTCTCAATACTTCTAAGTTCTCTATCATGTTGTATTTTAAAGTATTTTTGGCTTGCAGTACTTGGTGTGTCTCAGATCATTAAAGATTTTGCTTGCTACACGATATTAATGAACATTCCCTGTAATAAAAGCAATACAACTCTTTCATGGTGAAGAAAATGCACAAGAGGGAATAAAAACATTGTTTAAGTTTCCTGTCACTGCAAACTCAAGACTGAGCTGTGACAGTTGGCAGGAGTACCTACGTGGTCTTCTTCCCAGTGAAAGTTTTGCAGATCCAATTTTTTTTTTTTTTTTTTTGGACTGTGGTCTATGTACAACCACCCTTCCTGCTGACTGTGCAGGGTATACCACTTTACTGGAGTGAGGCACATGCTTCTACTGATGTAACCAGAACTGCCTAGATCATCAGTAGTGCTCCTTTCTCCTTCCAGGCTCTGCTCCAGTGAATTATATCTCATTTTTTAAGTGAGGCAGGGAGCTTGGTTTTATTTCTGTCTGGGGAAATGTAATTTCCCAGGTGCATATTAAGATAAACACCCTTGGTATGTGTGTGTTTGTGTACCTCTAGCATTTCATCTCTACTTTAAAACAGCCATTGGGCATTTCAGTAAATCAGTTTTTCTTGAGGAGTGCTTAGCAACTGAACTGTGTTGCCACAGCTCCTCTACAAACAGAGAAAAGATCCTATATTTGGTTTGCTATCAAAATTACATAACGCTATGCAATAAAACACACTAGAAAAATATATCTTGTACACAATCCCAGTGAATAAAATCAGAGAATTTCTTTCCTGTTCCTTTTCTTTCTTGTTCACTACCATGCATATAATCATTTCCCTTCCTTTGTCAAGATAAATTGCTATTTCCTTATGAAGCTTTACTTTCTGTTTTTATAAATTCCTTACTAAAATATAACTATTTTTTAATCCTTAAAGCATTGTATTAAAATCAAGATGTTGTCTTTACATATATGTTAATAATGCAATATAAGAGCTGTAATTTATTCTACATGTCACTTTCTAAATAGTCACTGTAATTGTAAAGCACTTGAGGCATATATATATTGATAGATTCTTGCTTGTCAAGCTAAAATATTCTTGGTTTCCTGTTGAAAATGGCATTAGAATTTTCATGGTAAATGCTTGGCCATTTATGGCATCAAAAAGCTTAAGAGCTGTTTTAAATCTGAGTGAACCCTTATGAACCTATATGGTGGAGTGATCTTGTTTGAGCAAAGCGTTTTTGTTGGGCTTTATGGAAAATACTAGGGAAGATTAATACCGCTGTTTCAGTTAAAAAGTAATGTTCTATAGTATTAGACTGATACATCAAGTCCAAAAAGCAAAGAAAAGAGACACTTCCTGTATACACTGCATAAATATGCCTCCGATTAGAAAGCAATTTTTTTTTTTTAATGCTGTTATTGTTTCAGCAGTTTAGGAGTGGAAGGGACCATCTACAGTATTGATTTTAGTTCTCTGCTGCTGGAGACAGCCACATCACAAAGAAGCCGAAGAAAATTAACAGCCTTCGTTGTGAAACTGTTGCCGTCTCTTTGACTCATGACTCCTACAGCAGGCTGCTGAAGAATGTTACTCCTCTAATTATCAGACACACCTTTTAAGTTTCCAGCCTTTTCTTCTATGTGTTGCCGCGGCTGCCCTGTCGCCTGAATCCCTGGTGCCTTTCACAGCGGGACTCTCCTCAGATGCCACGGCCCAAAGCCACACGCACAAAGACGTGAGCTGGCCGCGGCCCCCGGAAAGCTGTCGGCAGCCGCTGACAAAGCCGGGGGGAGCCTGCGNCGGGCCCGGCCATAGGCTGCGGCCCGGCCCCCGCCCCTCCCGCCCCGCCCCGCAGCCAGCGTGCCTCTCTGTCTGTGCTTGTAGTTAGGTTTTTGGGTTTGGGGTTTTTTGGTTTGTTTTTGTTTGTTTGTTTGTTTTAGCCATCGTGCAGAAGAAGCAGAGGGACGGAAAATAATGCAAGCACCTGTATGAAGGTTTTTTTTTCTCAGGGTCGCAAATGGAAAGGAAGGGGAAAAAAAAACAACACCAACAAAACCCAGACACAATCTTAAAGTGTCCTATCCTGCAGAAAAATCCAGGGATTGGCTATATAGCATTACCGTTGCAAGCTGAATAACATGAAGCAGGATTTGCATGCAAAACAACTCAAACACCCATTTGAAGTCTGAGATAACATTTTCTCTTTTGGAAACTGAGCAATTCAGGATTTTATTTTCTAATCTGTGTTAACTTGCAGAGTCCAAAATTTATACTGTTTTCCTATATCCAGTTTTTATGTTTCCTTATTTGCTGATGTTTGTTGAACAGTACACAAACATGAAATAGCAGCAGTCCTTAGGAAGACACCTTACTTCAAGTGAAGCGATACTGTTTCTGTACTTGCAGGGCAGAATTAGTAAGGTTAGGGTTAGGTTTAGGGTTAGGGTACACACCCTAGCCACACACACAATATTAACTTCATATACTGAAATATTAAAAAAATATTTTTAAAAAAACTAACAAAAGAGTTACTTGCTCATTCTCACTGACAAGATTTCTGAAAATCAACCACTACTTTGAAAAGTGGTTTGATTTTAAGAAATCTTGTCGATATTAGTAGTTTCAACAGGTATTAATAGGTTCCTGCATGGTGACTCCATCATTTAAAAAAGTTCAATTTTTTTTTTTAATGTCCTTTTTTCCTTAAAAAAATATATAAATAAAAATAATTTTTGGACAACTGAGTGCTTTTTACAGGACTATGTATTCTCTAGTCTACAAGTTTCAAGTACATTCTGCAAGTTTCCATAATTATAGAATATGTTTCTAAATATTTTCAGAGCATATCGGTCTGATCACAGGGCTGAAAGGGATCTGAGGAAATAGCAGAGCCAATTTTGCTGCCTCAAGGAAGTATCAAATATACCTGTCATTCCTGATGAAATGTCTGTGTGATCTATTCTTAAGGACCTTCAGTGATGGGCATTTTATGGTCTTCTCAAAGAATTTGTAGTAGTGCTCCTTGGTGTACTAACATCAGAGGTTCTATGTAGTGGTCCTGAGTAGTCTAAGATTTAGAGAAGTTACATCACCACCTTTGTCTTTTGCTTCTGTGCTTTCAGGAATAGCCAGTTCTACTGCTTGTAATGAGATAAATATTGCAAATAAAAAGGCCAGGTTGGAAAGATAAAAATGGTTCAAATGTCAGAACTGTGCTGTTATACATATAAAAAGTTCCTACAATCCTAGGAAAGCTGTTAAATCTTGGTATAACGAAGTAAATTTTGGTAGCATGGGGAACTGATGTTAGAAATAAATGGAAGCCGCTGCACAGTTTCTACTCTTAGGGTTAGGATGAGTTAACATGATCCAGACGTTGAGAAATTGTTCACTGTTGCTCTTTCTTTCCTTCAAGTGGGAAAATCTGAAAGGTTTCAAATAATCAAGTCTTTAAGCTAGGTAGGACCAATGCAGGGTAGGCCTGTACAGGTAATGGGTTAATTATGGAAGGAAAACACATGGCTCTGTGATAGACGCGTGTATTATTGGAGACTAACTGCACAAATGTGTTAATGCTTACTAGGGAAATAAAAATAATGTTTGAGGCTGTAAAATTTGTGAACTTCATTAAAAGTAAGCCTAGCAAAGTGCACATTATATTACATGCTGGTGGGCATTCTATAACAACAGTTCTCTTTCCACACTGTGGTGCTGCCTTTCAGATGGCAAACCTGTGAAATACCTTTAATTCCTTGATATACCAAAAAGCTTTCGTCTGAGATGCTTGCTTTGAAGACATTGAGCCATTATCAGTATGTTTTAGCTTGTATTTTTTCCTGAGATGAGAATGTGGCTTGTCATATGCTAACAGATTGCAGAGGTATCACTGAATCCATACCACACTTTCAAAACTTCTAATAGGAGGTCACTGACTTGCTAAAATATGGAAAAAGAATGTCCTGCTATTGTTCTGTTTTGACTTCCACCACTGTATTGACTGTAAAACTTGGTTTTAAGACTTGAATTGAAATTGGCAACCTTATGCCAGGGAAGATGAGTACTTTCAGCTTAACCGCTGGTAAATTATTTATGCTCTATTTTCATTTCCTAAGAATGTTGCCTTCTCCTTCCTGATGTATTTTGCCTATATGTTACACCAAGTAAGGAAATGGCTGAATAGTGGTGTGGAAGGATTCAAAGAAAGCAGAATTATGAACTGACCTACCAAATGCAATGCTATTTTTTTTACACTCAGTTATCTCTGAGCAGTAATTATGGATCATTTAACAAGATGCATGTTTTTTTGTTATATGCATGATTTTATACATGTCAATAAATAAGAACATTCTATTTTTTGGCAACATTTCAGAATTATACTTCTTTTTTGGTGGTCCACGTATAGTTAGGAAACCTTTGGGAAACCCCCAAAATTTTAGTGTTGATTCTTCTTTATTAAAAAATACTGGTCCTGATAAGGATATCCACATTTTAAAAATCTGATGTTTAAGTGTCATTATTAATTTAAGCATTTTTTATGGTAACGGTATTTTGTTCATAAGAATATCACATGTAGAGACAGTCAACAACTCACAAGTTTTTAAACTGGACTCTTTGATAGCTCTGTTAGGAAGAAGAATGGACATGAAAATATTATCAGTTTCAAACATTTCTCAATGAACTTCAGGTTCTCCAGGTGCTTTTTCTTTTAATCTCCATCTATGGCCAAATAATCATAAAGTCATGTCATTATATGGTTGTGCTAAAAAGTTCTAAACCATATATCAATTAGAAGTAAATATTGATATATAAATCAAGATGTTTCTTTTTTATTTATTAAGAACATTACATTTGAGGATTGTCGTGGTTGGTCGCAGACGTCCGACCCACCTCCTAAAGGGAGAGGGATTGAGGGCAAAGCTGAACACCTCCCCACCAGGCTTGTAGGCAAGTATGGAGACCGATGAGTATTCCGGGTAAGAAAAAACAGCTACTATTTATTGTAACAAACTGTTCACTCTTATGCGTGATCTAGAAACTGGAGTAAAATGGAAAAGCACATATGTTTTAGTGTTTTTAAAGACATGGAGGATGTTGCAGAGTACAGAGCTGTCCTTTGCACCGTTTCCTTTCAGTGCCCATGAACTGCGTTACACCTCAGCCTGAATATAGGATGGTTTGGTGTCACTGCAGGACTCCTACAATGAACAGCCATGTTGAAATGCCTGCTTCTCAGAGGAGTCACGCACACTCATAGACCTCCGTTTCCTTTTCTGTACCTTGAATCCGTTGCTTTCAGTCAATCCAACATTACTGGAACAAGTTTATATAACAGGTCAAATGCAACTTGTTACTGGGCATTTATTCAAAAGAATAAAATAACCCACCACTTACTCTTAGGAGGCAAAACAAACCTCTTCTACAGTTAATGCCACCATTCTTTGTTAGCTGCACCTTCTTGTCATAGAAAGCAGGTAACAGCCTAGACAAGCATACACTTCAAGGACTGTTAATACGACTGATACTTTGCTGAAAGAATGTAGTTTTTGACAGCTCTACAATTCTGAATCAGAAATTATTTGGGGGTGTAACAAATTGCTGTTCTAGCTGAGCTCCGTAGAGCTCCTCTTCCTAGGGTTTCCTAGAGATCCTTAGCTGAAAGTTGATTTAGTGTAGTACAGTGCTCCAGGGAGTAACTGATCCCTTGGACACAAAGTACTACACAGTCCTGCAGTTCTCTTTGGCTTTTTCACAGGTTGCACCTTGTGAGTCTGGCAGAGCCTAGCTCTGCAAAAAAATTTGGGGCTTTTCCCCCATTCCTCACATATTGAAATTTGAAGTTAGTTACACTGTGCTATTTGGACAGAGCAAGATGATCTTTCTTTCAAAACTGATTTTTTCTTTGTATTGCAGGTAAGTTTTGAAACAAACCTAAGAGCCTAATGAGCCCCAAAAGCTGGAAAGAAGTAGACAGTTATAGGTAAGGCAGAAAATAATTTTGGAAACTGCTGTGATCATGATGGTAGTGAGGCAGAAAGACATATGTGACCCACACAGAGAAGTTGACTATACTCTTAGCCATGATGTTTACAGAAAATAGGGACAATTTTTAACAGGCGGTATTGTGGTCCCATCCCAGGTTTTCATGACCATGCTGTCCCATATTATCATGCCACAAATAGAACTTCTCTGGGATTGAAATCTGTGAAAAATTGTTTAATCTGATAGCTTGCACCTTAGACAAAACTGCAACACATTCTGTTTAGCTGGCTGAATTCAAACAGACCTTAATAAACCTTAGTAGACTAATTTAACCAAGTTAAGTCTGCATTTCTAACCATTTCTCAGCATGACACCACAAAAATTAGGAAATGCTGTAGATTCTGTGCACAGGAATATAGATCAGAATAGAACTAGAAAATCTTCCATATGCAGGGGTTTTGTTTCATTGTTCTTTTCCCAATAAAAAAGATGGGTGTGTTTATTTTTGTATAATAATTTTTTTATCTTGTCAGAAGAAAAGGACTGAAATATTCTGTTCTGAAATTGCCAAAATAGGATTTTTTTTTACAAATGTTGTTGAAATGTTATCTCTTTTCCTTCTGAGACTGCAATCTAACGATATTAAGAGGATTTCACAAAGCTCTTGGAGAATGAGTCAGCCTAAGGCAGAGAAGCTTAAGACTAAAGGGAAAATCTTGCAGCACATCTGAATGATAAGCTTTTAGTTCATGTGTTTTTTAGTTGCCAATACACAACAATACATAAAAAGGTTTCAGAGGTAGACATCTGATGTTATTGTACTGCTCTCTGCCAAACTTCATGTATTTTGCTGACATCTCATGGATGTTACAGAGATGAAATTCAGTATAGTATCTAATCTAGTGATGTTTATTTTCCACTGAGGGTTCCAGTATTTTGAAATAACAATCTGTCTTGGAGAAGTTGCTTGACTTTAACATATACAGAGCTGTAGGTATTCCATATTTTAATTTATTATTTTAAATTTCAGTTTAGTGCACAGGAATAACATTTTTCTAAAGATGTTGTCATTTACAATTCAAGCACTGCAAAAAGTATAGTATTTTCAATAATTTGTTATCTGTAGCTATACTACTTACTGTATAACAGTATTTTAGGTCTGTAAACTTTCTTGGTTGCTAGCTTTACTAATCCTAATCTTAATAAAAGACTCTCATGTAGATTTGGACCCACTGATGATTCTCTTGCTCTCAAATGTCCTCAGAGTCATGCAGGCTGGAAATAAATAACTGAGTTTGTATCTAATACAGAATGGATAATATAACACCTTTCTAGTTGATTCTGCCTTGGAAAAAGCTACTAGTAATGAGTAATTGATCATATTTACTAACAATTGTCCTATTAAATGTACAAGTTAAAAATTATTTATCAAAGCACTCTCATTTGTGTGCATAAATAACATTATTTTGCACATTATACCGATTTGTAGTGTGTTTATGATCCTGACTGAATAGAAAACATTGTTTGGATTTCAAAAATAGTATTATATAGACAATCATAGAGGAAGAATCTGATATGATGCACAGCAATAGAAATAATTTATCTTTAAATGGCTCTTCTTTTCCTTTTCTCCTTTTATTAAATGCTAGCAGGATATAAAAAATGGGATCACATTCTCCTTTTTGACTGAGTAGTGGATACTCTGCTGCACAGTGAATGTGTTTATTTACTATAAAGAACATACTAAAATTAATAGCAGCATTATGTTTCTGTGATAGTCAAGGTTATAAGACATAGTTTGAGAGGAGCAGAAGGTTGAAGCTCTCAAGCCATTTTTTGGCCCTGATAAAGACAGAGCAAACATTAAACTAAGTGGGTGGTAATTGCTCTGGATATAATTGAATTATGTTAATAAGCTAGGAAATGTTGAGAATAATAGTAAGAAACTAGGGAGACAGAGAGGGAAAGAGTGCCTGTGTCCCTGCTTATTCTAGAAATAGCTACTACTTCCAAGCATATTTGAGCTGTAAATAGTATGCAAAAATGGTGAGAAATTTGAAACATATAAGATAGGGAGAAAATTCTAGTGGACTGTCAAAATCCTCATACTTTAGGCCAGATTTTCACTTATCCCGTAATGTAATTCGTATTAGTAAGCAAACTAATCTCCTGAAAGTTTAGTTTTGAGTTTTGTAATTTTTTTTTTCCCCCTTAGCTACATTCCAGCTAGAATAATTCTTTCCAGTGCATGCTTGGCTCATGTTAGGTTTGAAAAAGGGCTTGTGCGCCCTAAAGCTTGATTTTTGCCTTTTTCTGACTGTTCCATTTGGTCTAATAGAAGGTGTTATCTCTGTAGATGTTGATTTTAAGAAGTGATGGGGCCGGAAAAGGAGAAGAGATGGTGTCTGCCTTTGTACCATGGAAATAAATTATAAAATGACCACTGACACCTGTAGAAGCCTGGTCAATTTAGAAAGATTGTATTTTTTCTTTTAAAAAGAAATGATAATGACATTATTAATGATCACACTGACATTTATCATTTTTCCAGACTAGTTCAGAGTCTTGTTGGTAAGTACCATTACCCTGCATACAACAGGGGAGATCAGCCGGTGTATAAAGCCTTTCCTAAGCTTAATTGTCTAGTTTTGCATTTTGCAGATGTTAGATTTCCAAATAAATTATCCTATAAAAGCACATGAGCAGTTCTGATGAAATACAGAATTTGATTTGCTGCTGCTTTGGTAAGACAAATCTCATTTGCAATGGAAGATGTTGAACCTAAAGAGAATATGCCCTTGCAAATTCTCTTACCCAAGGGGAAATTATAAAATTGAATGTCAAGGTCATCATGACAGACAACGTGTGGCCTGCAGAAGGTGAAACTACTACTTTATATAATTTGTTTTTAAAATATTTTAATGAGGCCTATTTGAAGGTTTTTGTTTTTTTTTTTTTTTTCTTTTTATACATCGATTTCCAGTCCACATGGCAACAATAGCAGCTGAGGTGTGTAGCTGCGTTTTATGTTAGCAGAAATAGACTCCACCGGTACTGCAGCTGCGCTGGGATGTGCCATTTGCTCAGAACAGATAGAGGATGGTGTGGCAGTTGCTATGGCAACCTGATCTGCCTCAGAGCAGCTAAAGGGCTCTCGGCACGTTTTGAAATTACTTCCTTCTCATTATGCTTCAGCAGTGAAAAAAGGTGATGCCTGCAATTAAATATCAATGAGTACATTTAGTTTAAAAATTAAATTGCATTTTTAGACTACTTCTTGGCATGTGATTGCACCAACATAGATTGTAATAGCAATAATAGGAGCAAATGGTTTATTGGTATTTTTCAGGCTTGATTTTTCCAAGAAGGGTAGATGTCTTTCTGCACATATTGCATACAATGTAATGTTATAATTTTGCCACAAATTATTTGTGTGAGCATGGAACTTGAAGGGAAGGACAGGGCACAATATGATAGCAATGGGAAAATCTTATTTGAGCCATACCACAGCGTGAACAAGATGGGGGGGAGAGTGTGAAAATTAAGCTATAACATTGAACTAATTAGCTGTCTAGCAATTATCTAGCAATATTATTGTTCTCAAACTATCCATGCTCTCTGTGTATGTCCTAGAGTACATTCTTTTTCTTCGCTTCTATGTATGTATTCACTGCAGTACTACACAAAATGGCTGGTAACTGTCTTTCATGTAAAAGAGTGAAGCATGAAAGGGCAATGGGCTTTTGGAATTTTTATGAAGGATTGTACATGGAAACTGCCACTAGCATAGTGATGTCCAATAGAGCTGCTGGAAATGTATTCCATTCAGAAATATAATCCCATTAAAAAACTAGACTGCTATGTAATTGGCAATGATTAGGACACTGCTCAGCTACTGCATACCACCATGCAATTCTCTGGTTATTCTATTCTTTGCACTCTTGCTTGTGAATGTCTAATTTGTATAACAATTTTACAGTGACGTCTTAATAATGTGTAGCATACCAAATATTACTATTGGATTATGGGGTAATCTGATTTCTTTAGATCCGTGAACAATTATTCTAAATAGCCTCAGTGTAAAGGTAGAGGATCCTCTAACCTGAATGCCTCCTAGTCTGAGAACATTCAGACAGGTTGCCCATGACAAATGTACCTAGCTTAGCTTCCTTGCTCTCTTCCACTGAAGTGTGGAATTTATATGAATGAGAAAGAAATTTAAACAATTCACACTACCTGTTCATTGTTACAGCAGTATCCTGGTATTTACAATACTGCAGAGAAGACATCTGGCTCTGGAAGTGCAGAGTATGTGTATGCACATGCTTGTATGAATCATGTGTATGTGGATGTGCAGACAGTTTTTTTTACTTCTGAAGCTTTCTTCTCAGCTATACAGTTGGGGAATAGAAGGTGATTAGTCACCTACTTCCATTTCATTTCATTAAAAAATGATCTGAGGTATATTAAAAAAGTGTTGTGAGGCTGTGAAAAGGAAGCCATACTTACCCTGTCTGCATCCATACTATTTGTCTGTAGGTGATCCTGGCATACACTGCCATGTCAACTGTGCTCATGTCACATGTTTGGAGAATCACAGAATCATAGAATAATTAAGGTTGGAAAGGACCTCTAGAATCATGTCCATCAAGTCTAACCTTCATCCCAACATCTCCCTGACCATTAGACCATGTCCTGAAGTGCTATAACTACTCGTTTTTTTAACACCTCCAGGGATGGTGACTCCACCACTTCCCTGGGCAGCCTGTTCCAATGCCTAACCACTCTTTCAGTAAAGAATTTCTTCCTAATATCCAATCTAAACCTCCCCTGGTGCAACTTGAGGCCCTTACCTCTTATCCTGTCATTAGTTACTTGGGAGAAGAGACCAACACCAGCCTCACTACAACCTCCTTTTAAGTAGTTGTAGAGACCAATGAGGTCTCCTCTCAGCCTCCTCTTCTCTAAGCTAACAAATCCTAGTTCCCTCAGGCACTCTTCATACGACATGTTCTCCAGACCCCTCACCAGCTTTGTTGCCCTTCTCTGCACCCACTCCAGCACCTCAATGTCCTTCTTATACTGTGGCGCCCAGAACTGGACACAGTACTCAAGGTACGGTCTCACAAGTGCCAAGTACAGGGAGGAGACTGATCAGCTTGCTCCAGATTGCTTTTTCTCAGAAGAGACCTTGGAAGACAGGTGAAAGTGTTTGTAATGCAACCAGCAGACTGTGATCCTGCCTGAACCAGCCCATGAGGTGAGGCTAATAGATAAAGTAAGCACATCCAAAGACAAATAAAACTAAATTACTTGGTGCAAATGATGCACTCAGCTCAAGGTGCACCATGGGATGATTCTTGTTAAAGTTGTTGGGAATAAATACCTCACTGCAACTGATGGGTCTATGCACCTGTCTGATAGTAGTGGAAACTAAGATCTGAATCTGTACGTGGAACCTATACATATGTGCTCTTCATCATTGGGTAAGGTCTGAGATGGTAAATGTCAAGGTCAGTTCAAGTATTTTGAACTGTGAATTGACATGTAATTACTGCTTTGAGAACAGGGACATTAGTAATTCAGTTATGCTGAATGAAAAGTGTTCTGTTCGGAGATTATAATTTCTTGTTAACATCTTTGGAAACACATATATGTTTTTGGATATGGATAGCATCTATGCCCAAGAGTCCCTATTTATCCTGAGAGTAGCTCTAACCTGATAAATGTTCAATAATATAATAAAGATATTTATTTAACAATGAGTGTGTTTGTATGTCCACATGAGAAAACCCAGATAAAAAATTCTCCTGTTGCAAAAGAAAGAAGTTCAGTGTTTGTAAATAGGCAGCTGATGAATAGCAAACAGACTCCTGTGTAATATCCAGGTCTTTGTTGGTAGTGAACAGATGCTACACCAGCAGTCCTGGGACTTTCATGGAACTGCTATGAATATGTTCACAGCATGAGAATACGGGCAACATGCTGTTAAAATGCTTCTTCCCAAATCCCAGGACTGCTATAGTGCTCTTGTCGTGCCTGCCTTAATTCAAAGGCATGCTTAAAAAAGGACCATTATGATGTAGTGTTCTGAAAAGTGTGTCGGTGATTTTAGTTCAGCTTGTTTAGTGCTGAAGGGATTGGAAGGAAAATACCCATCTTGCTATATCCTGATGTAGAATAATCTTTCTTTGGGTTTAAGATTTTTGGTTCAAGTACTAATAAAAACCTTTTCACAAACCATGAAGTAATTTAGATGAAGTATTTAATTGGCCAGATTTATCTTGTGCTGCAAATACATAAATAAAGAAGCCATCATTGTACAATCTCACAATGAATTTTCTATCTTTATTAACCAGTTTTTAGAAGGGATGAATACTTCTGGGCACAGAATCTTATAGTGAAACTATGCAAAGTACAGCATAAAAGGAAAAGTTTGTTTACTTGTGTTTTTTAAAGTCTTCTCAGGCACCTGTTTTTACCACTTCACTCATGCTTGAATAAGTTATGTACTTGGAATGGTAAAGACTCTGGAAGAAAATAAAGAGTCTAAAATAAAGAAAGGGAGAGACTGAGGACTGTGATTAATTAGCAGAATATGAAACAAACTTATTTTCTTCTAATGATATTTAAAGGTAAGTACAATGTCAGTGACAACAAATACCTGCGAACGAGGAAGTGGTAACAGAGAATTAGAGGTTATTTGAGCTCTGGGCATGTTTTAGGCTGGGTAATGTATTATGTGGTTTCTATTCCTTAGTCATCATGGAGGATAAAAATACAAAGAAATAGTGAGGAAACTCATTTTTGCTGTTGTTGTTGTTTGTTTATTTGTTTGTTTACAGTAGTAAATTTTTATATTGTGTTTCTAGCTTTAAGGTAAAGTATGGCTATACTATGCTCCATGCTGTTGTGTTGAAGCTCCTTCATGCTAGTTTGTATTTCTGTCTACTGCAAAAGAGTATAAATTAGGCAATTGCAGTACACTGCAATTACTTCTCAAATCACTGCAACGTAAACATACTTCTAGTCAGAGCTAGGATTTTTGGGAGAGGGGGATGTTCACATGTACTTTTTCCTGTCCTGAAAGGTAATAGCAGCTCCTCCCTGTACTGCTAGCCATAGCACTGTCTAGGTGTAGTTGAAGGTAAAAACCATAAGTGTCTAACACTCTACCAAAACTCTGTGAACAGGAACATTATCAGGCACAGGACATTTTCTGCAAAAGCTCATTTAGAAGCCTACATATGAAAATAAGCTTTTTTTAGCAAAGCCAAGACTTTATATATGTTGACATAGATAGCATTTCTTTCCAGGAAGTCAGCTGCTCTTCTTCTCTATATTTTTTTTTTCTCTCTGAGCTATCTGATTCTTACATTATCTATTAAATATAAGGTTTTGTTAAGGTAATTGATGACATTGAAGGCAGTCTCTTCAAGTATGTGGTGCAGCTCAATAGGATCAAATAGGCTAGAAAAATGCTTGTTTCTGTGGACTATACTACAAGTATTTAAATAGGGAGTTACTTGATAAAGCCCTGGTAGTCCTGTGGACTTGAATGATCATTAAGATGGGACAGCTCTGGAGAGCATCCTTCAGTTTAGATTCATCCCAGCCAGATACAGTTCAAGCACTTTGAGAACACTCAGCAACATGAACCACTGAAAAAGGATAATGAAATTGATTTTAAAAAATTACTTCTAGTTTGAACTAAAAGGTTAATGTAAACATGTCCTAATTTATCTTATTACATTGGTTGCTATGACAGTCCCACCCTATCATGATCAGATTCATAGTGTCACTGCAGCTAGCTGTACAATATTTAGGAAACATAGCCTGGTGTCGTTCATATTATACCTGAGAACTTCATAATAAAACATGTATTTTCCTTTGTTTACAGACGTCTCAAACTATACTACAAGGCTAATTACTAGTCTTGTTACAGAATTATTTTACTTTGCTGGATAACCATTATATACTTCATTTGTGCACGTGTTTAACACTCAACGGCTCTGTGATAGCGAATTGTAGAAAAATTTTACCTTGGCCTCTCAAATGAAATTACTTTCTGTGCTTTCTGCATATACAAAATGCTAAATGGAAAAATGGAAATATTACTACCAATGGTAGGACTTAGTGCCAGATTTCTCCCCCTCTTCCCCCTTCTCTATCATCCCCCCAAGTCTATCTGACAAACACATCAAAATCCTTTTAATTTATGGCAAGAATAAGTGATTTTTTTCTACATACTTGATACTGTTTCACTAACTTACAGCATGGGCTAAATTCAGGTGAAATGAACATAGATAATTTTTACATTTTTGTTGTGCTTGCCTTCACTTATTTAGCAGAGCCATATTTTAGTGCTAGTGTATATAATTGTGTACACATGTGTACATGATACTTGTATGTATGTTTGTTGCTGAAAAACTGTTATGAATTATTCCATGCAGTCTCTGTGGGAGAATGGAAACTGAAATTGGATTGCAACAGCAGTTTTCAAGAGGAATGGATTCCTTTGCCTGAGGCCAACTTCGAGGAAATTAAGTGCTGCTTTGCAAATCAAGTTGTAGTCTATACTGGCGTTTACTATTTGTTTCACAGGACTGCAAATTCCCATAACCTTAACTGAACTTTTGAGATTTTCTTGGTGTTGCTTTTCTAAAGCTTTGACTGTTAGGATCGTGCATGCTTTTGCTTGAAAATATCTTCTATACTCCTCATGATTGTACAATGATAGCTTTACAAGTTATTTGACTGCAATCTAATCGTCCAAAGCCAAATGAGAAATGCAAAAGAACTTAACATGTATTTTTGTATTCAGAATAATTTTTTGGGAGCTGGTTTGTGGATTTTGTTTTCTTTAAATTCTCAATATTGGAAAAAATTATGCTAAAGCTTGTAATTTTCTAGTGTCTACCTCCACTGCATGGAATTATGGTGGAGAGTATAATTCTTGGTAATAGATGAAAACACCTGCTTTTCATCCCTTTTTCTGTATTTCTTGTGTGTTTTTGTGTTTCAGACAGACTGTGAAGTCTTCATGCAATAGCAAGTTACAAAGGGTTTTCTCTACTGCTGGAAGTTTCTGTAATTCCTACATTTATGTTTTTTTTTTAAAAAACAATTTCCTAAGCTAGAAAGTATCTTGATATGAAAAGTCATATTTGGTTAAGTTTTAGTACAAACAATTAAAAGACCTTGTTTTACTGTGAAGAATTAATTCCTTCCTTACTGACAGTGCACAAAAGCTTGCTATGGGATATTTCTGTTCTTTCTTTTGGTGGGATTCAGCAGTCAGATTCCATATGTCAGTGAAACTATTCTGGGTTATAAAGGAGTGCTATCACTGCCACCAGTAATCTTCTCTGGCTGGGTTGTTCTCTACCCACCTTTTTCCCTATATTCTCTTGTTATCACTGATGATGTTATCAGTTGTTCCACTGTTGAAAAGAAATTAATTTAGGAAGACAGAAGTAAGGAAATGGCAAATCTTTCAAATGACTAGACATAAGTGAAATTCTTAGGTGTTTCATAAGCAGAACACTTGCAGAAGAAAAAGTTTCCATTTCTTAATCTGCTCTTGAAATTGGACAAAACTATGCCTTGGTTCGGTGCTCTTTATATCTACAGAAGAGTGGTGCAAATATTTAAAGATCAGAAGATATACATACTAAGACTATATATTCTTTAGACCTCTTCTAGTAAAGGTTCAGATGTCTTGGGAAGTGCTTCTATTAAACTTCCAATGACCACGAAAACTGTTCTTACAGAGATTTTTTTTTTGTAACATTTTTCTGTCATAAGAGGTGAAAGAGTTTTGCAGGATGAATACCTACACAACTAAGAGAGAATGAATGGCAAAAGCTAAAGTCTTACCTTAGTCCTGAAATTATTGCCTAGACATTACAAGAATGAACAATGTGGGAGACAATGCATGTGAAAATATCATCCCAAAAAGGTGTCTCGTGGGGGTGGCAGAATAAAATAAGCACAAAGGATTTTTTTTTTTAAATCTAATATTTTGAGATTATTAAAAGAGAAAGCAAAACCAAGAAAGATCTCAAATGATAAGACGATCAAAGCAACTGTCTGTAAAATATCAGCTATCTCATTTAGACATGGCTGAGTGGAAATTTGGCTAGTTCTGAGGATTTCAGTCCAAACTTTAGAGATTATTACACTTCAAAATTTTATTTTCTCGTTTGAATGGTGGAAGTGGGACTTTTCCACAAACTGTATAAAATGCCTCAAAATACCTTGGCAAGGTTTGTAGGGAAAGAAAATATATTTGGTTAAACTAATTGATTTGGTGAAAAGAAACAGATGAGCTTTTGGAGACTGAACCACATCTTCAGATCTGCTACAGCAATACATACCTAGTTTGATGTTACAACTAGTATATCTCTGCTAACTAGCTGTAATTTTCCCCCTTTATAGTGTAAAGAAGGTGAATTAAAGATTCTTTAGCTGAACACGGCCCAAATGAAACATTTGGAGGTTTTGATTTTAGAAGTCTGATACCTTTTTCTGGTTCAGCTATGGATTTCTGGGATTTCTAAGATACGGTTAAAAACCTGAGCCTTACAGAAAATAGTTAATTTGTTGACTGCTCTGTCATCTTCCTCTGTGTCATTTGCCTGCAATAGCTTTTACTGTTAGTTTCTGGATAAATATTATTATTATCTTGTCTGCAAAGGAGGCAGTGCTCTCATCATCCTTCTGTTTTCCTACTAGAACTGTAAAAAGCTTGCATACTATGACACGCATTTTTAACCATCTACAAGCAAGTAGCTTCTGAAAAAGCAACAAATGTGTTGTCTTCAAAACCAAAAGGACCACTAGTTTATAGATTCTACTAAGTCTTCCTGCAGATGAATGAAACCACAACACTGATAGCCATCCTGTGTTAAGTATCCAGTTTTTGTTTCCCATCCCACTCTCTAAAAGAAAAAAAGATGACTTTGTGTCAGCGTTTTTGCACCTGAGTTAAAAGCAGCTACTACTAGTATCATGCTGTGTAAGCAAATGTATTTATAGGCATAATTAGAATCTCCGGATGAGCTGTGTTCTCACAGAAAAGTGGAAAAGTTCTGTTTCTGCTTCAGATTTTGACATAATTTTGGGTTTAGTTAGAAGTCAATTACACTTAAAATAGTTTAAAATTATCAGGCGGAAACTAGTAGGCTTTTTAGGCTTTTGTGTACTTCTTGGGAGGAGAATACATTTTGCTTAGTTTCTGATTAATTCTTTAGGCTAGGTATTAAAATACAGCAAAAGGGAAAATCCATAGAGATTGGATATTTATTTCCCAGGAATTTGAACCATTAATGTGTCCCAGAAGTAATTTATGAGCTATTTGAGTAGTGGTCCATGACATTCTTTTGTGTAGGAAGTGTGCTGGTCAAAGTAGAAGCTGACCAGTTCCCCATAAAGCTTCTCACAAATGCATATGACAGAATAGACACTAATTGATTAAAGCAGGAGAACAAGACAGCTTTATTACAAATGGTTTTATAAGTTTGGGAGTTTAGATGTGAAAGCTTGAACTTCAGGGAGCTCTCAGAATGTCTCAGTGAATGTTTGGAAATCTTGAAGAAAGTTTGAAAGAAATCTTGAAGAAGTTTGAAATCTTGCAGAAGTTACACGGAAGGCAAACGCATCTGTGGATTTTTCATGTCTGAGAATAATGAAAAATAATGTTATGACTACAAGCATTTACAGCGTAAGTAAAACTTTAGCCCATTCCTTTTTTTTTCAGCTGAAATATCTGGGTTATTGCTGAAACTAGATAATAACAGATTTACTGTAAGGTAGAAGATGTGTCCCTGTGAGTCTGAGCACTGGCAGGAAATTCACAGCAACATATCAGTAACAAGTAACATATTCAGTATTCAGTATATTCTCATAAATTCTCGTATTAGGTAACAAGTGGTGTCCCTCAGGGCTGTGTACTGGGACCAGTAATGCTCAATATCTTTATTAATGACATAGTGGTACTGAGAGCACCCTTAGCAAGTTTGCAGATGACACAAGCTGAGTGGTACAGTTGAGGGAAGAGATGCTATGCAGAGGGACCTTGACAGGCTTGAGAAGTGGGCCCATGTGAACCTCATGAAGTTCAACAAGGCCAAGGGCAAGGTTCAGGACTTGGGTTGGGGCAGTCACTAGTATCAGTACAGACTGGGTGATGAATGGATTGAGAGCAGCTCTGCAGAGAGGACTTGGGAATATTGATGGATGAAAAGCTGAATATGAGCCAAAAATGTGCACTTGCA